>VZQC01007751.1:68472-128763 GCA_009823505.1 Rhizomys pruinosus | reverse complement strand
GAGATGGCCTAGTGGTTAAGAGCGCCGACCGCTCTTACAGAGGACCCGAGTTCGATCCCCAGCACCCACATGGCGGCCGAGAACCGTCTGAAACTCCAATTCCGGGAGAACTCCAGTTCCAGGGGAATCCGACACCCTCTTCTTTGAAAAAAAAAAACAAAAAAAAAAACAAGTTTTAATTATCTCCCTGCCAGAAATAACACAATAAAATTGTCAAACCTTTGTGTTAAGAAACTATGGTACATGTCAGTGCTTGGGAGGCTGAGGCAGGAAGATAGTTTGCGACAAGGCTGGGCTACATAGTGATACCCTAGCTCAAATATTAGAAAAAGGGAGGGAGGGAGGGAGGGAGGGAGGGAAAAAAAGAAGAGAGAAAGAAAAAAGAAAAAACAGGGACTGGAGAGATGGCTCAGCAGTTAAGAGCCACTGGCTGCTCTTGTAGAGGACCTGGGCTTAATTCCCAGTGCCTACATGGTAGCTAACAACCAACTGTAATTCCAGTACCCAGGATCCAGTGCCTTCTTCTGACCTCCCCAGGAATTATATAATATAGGTCCGCTTACATACATCCAGGCAAACACTCATACATAAAATAAAAATAAAATTTTTTTTAATTTTTTATTTTATGTATATGAGTGTAATGCCTACATGTGTGTAAGTGCACCCACATGGTACAGTGCCCACAGAGTCAGAAGAAGGCTTCAGATTCTCTTGGAACTGAAGTTATAGACAGCTGTTAGCTGCCATGTGGGCTCTAGGAATCAAACCCTGGTCCTCTGCAAGAACAAATGGCACTCTCAACCTCTAAGCCATCACTCCAGCACCAATATTTTTTTTTTTAAAGAAAACAAAAAAGCAGTTTCTTTGTGGTAGTTTGAATTGAAATCTATTCAGTGACATAGTCTAGAATTCACTTTGTCACTGTTGCAGTTAATCTGAGCTTTCATAGTTTTTTCTTTCTAACATGTTTTAATTGCTAAAAGATCACTCCCAGAAATTAATATATTCTGTAATTTATAGAAACATAGATCTTAAATATCCTTAATTATAATTTTTGGTATAATTGATAGATCGCTTGCCACAAGGATATAGTAAAATTTTTGGCTTAAAACTCATGTTATGTGTCTGGAGAAATGGTTCAGCCGTTAAGAGCATTGTTTGCTCTTGCAGAGGACCCAGATTTGATTCCCAGCACCTACATGGTGGCTAACAACCGTCAATAACTCCAGTTCTAGAGAATATGACACCTTTTTTTCTGAATGACAGAGGTGCACTTACACATATGCAAGTGATACACTCATATAAATAATAAAATTTTTTTTAAAACTCACATTATAAGCCAGGCATGGTGGCGCACGCCCTTAATCCTAGCACTCGGGAGGCAGAGCCAGGCAGATCTCTGTGAGTTCAAGGCCAGTTAGCTCCAGGCCATTTGGGACTTAAAGGGAGACCCTGTCTCAAAAAATACCAAGAAAAGAAAAGGAAAAAAAAAAAAAACCCTCACATTATAGAGTGGACATGGTGATCAGCACAGTTATAATCCCAGCTACATAGCAAAACGGTCTCAAAAACCAAGGGCTGAAGATGTAACTTTAGTGGTAGAATGCTTACCTAGGGTTGAAGAATAAAATGCCTAGACTTACACTCTTAAAATAATAAGCTTTTTATTCCATCTCTCTCTTTTTTTATGCTTAAAGGCTTAGAATAATTCATGCTAAGAAAACAGGCAAAAGAGACACTTCAGGAGGTATTGACCTTGGAGAAGAGCAACATCCCTTGGGGACTCCTACTCCAGGACGAAAGAGGAGAAGAAAGGGAGGAGACAGTGATTACGATGATGATGATGACGATGACAGTGATGACCAAGCTGATGAGGATGATGAAGACGAAGAAGATAAAGATGACAAAAAAGGAAAGAAGACAGATGTATGTGAAGATGAGGTAATCAAGCTGAGGCTCATTTTAAGACTTACCTAGAATTGTATAACATATTGAAAAATGACACAAGAGTTTAAGGCCACATGGATATGGAATTTAATTGAGTTTCTTACATTTACTTGCCTCAGTTTCTTCATCTGAAAAATTATTTTTTTCTCTACTTTTTTGTAATTTTATTCTTTGTGTCTTTTTATGGGCGTACATTTTTTTGAGATAAGGGGTCCCTCCCCTCTGTTAGCGCTTCTCACTGTCTCTTGGATGTTTCGCGTCTTAGTATAGGGTCCAGGCTGGCCTTGAACTCACAAAGATCCGTCTGCCTCTGCCTCCCAAGTGCTAGGATTAAAGGCGTGCACCACCATGCCCGGCTTGAAAAATTATTTTCTTCTTCAGTGCTGGGAATAGAACCCAGAGACTAGCTCTTTACTACTATGCTTCCAGAATGCAAATGAGTGTTCTCTCTTTTTTTTATATTTTAATTTTAATTTTTTTTATGTGTATGAGTGTACTTTCTGCATGTAGGTTGGTGTACCTGTGTCATGCAATGCTATGGAGGTCAGAAGAGGGTGTCGGATTCCCCTGGAACTGGAGTTAAAGACGGTTCTTAGCCACCGTGTGGGTGGTGGGAATCGAACCCAGGTCCTCTGCAAGAGCAGTCGGTGCTCTTAACCACTGAGCAATCTCTCCAGTTCCCCATGAGTGTTACCTCTTAAAATGTTTTGTGATCGTTAAACAGATAATAACTGGTATGCCTATACATATTAAGCAACTTAGACTTAAAAGGAGTTCAGTTTTCCTGTTCAACACACATTTATGTCTGGTCCTGTGAAGTTGACATTGTCGCCATCTTCTTTTATATAAGTATGCCTTATGATATTAAAGTAATAAAATAACCTAACAGTATTTCTCTGAATATCTCTCGATATTCAGTGACAATTGTTAAGTGAAACATGACTATAGTTGTTTGTGACTTCTCCAAAGAGAACAAAAGTTCTGACTCAGATTCTACTGCCATGCCATGTTGCATTTGCTCAGTACTTCCTTCCTTGACCGCCTTGTGAGGTATAGGTATTTCTCTAGTTTCAGGCAATTTTAATCAAATATGAATAAGGCACTGAAAGTCCTCATGGATATTGAAGATGATTGAAAAGAAAAGATAGTATGTTAACTGACTTGGTAGAGGAGATCTTTACATTTAAATATACATATATACATAGCATAAATGTACTAGTCCAGTACACATAAAAGACATTTAGACTCTCGGAGAAACAAACGCGTACAAAGGCATTCTGGATACATTAGCCAAGGCTTACAAGTTGGAATGAATATTACTCTAGGAAAATCTACTAAAGATTTTTCCCAGGCAATTACTAAATTGTAAGTTTCTTACATATTTTAGACATTATCTCCATATAAAGTATGTGCTTTGAAAACATTTTCCCCCTTCTGTGTGTTATTTTTTCAGTCTGTTCTTTCTTTGCTGTGTGATGTGGTCCCACTTACTTGTTTTCATTTTTATTGTCATAGCCAATAATTCATTGCAGTAAATTTTACTTTTCTACTTGAAGAACACTGATCTCAAAAGAAGACTACATTGAGATTTGTTACAGAAATAAATTATTAGATAAATGTCATACTTTCTTTAAGCCTTTTTAAATGTGGGATGTTTGGGGGTTTTGGAGACAGTCTCACTATGTAGCCCTAGCCAGCCTACAACTCAATATTTAGACCAGAGAGCTACCTGCCTCTGTCTCCAAGTGCTGGGATTAAAGGCATGAACCACATACTTGGCTTAATATAGTTTTTAAACCACTGAATCATAATATAGTCATCTCGTCACTAGTGATGTAAGAGACATGTAATTTGGGTATCAGAAGTGTAATTACCAGTTTATAAGTAATTTGCTTCATTTGGCAAGTTGAGTTGTTTAGCAAGAAATAGTTTTCTAACCAAATAAATCACCTTTTTCACAGATTTGTTGTCTCCTTTTATCATTGCTGACACTCATAATTCTGACAGCCCTGTTTTGGAGATTTAAGTGGATTCTACCAAATCATTTTCCCACTAAATTAGAATTGAGTTATATAAATTATTTAATTCACCTGTTTGCTTTGGGGTGGGGAAAGGGTAGTCTTTTCATGTAGCCAAGGATAACATTGGCAGTCCTTGAATTTATGATGGCAGCTTTGCAAGTGCTGGGAGTATAGGTGCGCACCACTGCATCCAGCCTCTGGCTTCCTTTTTAATATATTTTTTTATTTATTTCTGTATGTGTATGAATGTATTGTCTGCATGCAGGTTTGTGCACCTGTGACGTGCAATGCCTGCCGCGGAGGTCAGAAGAGGGTCTCGGATTCCCCTGGACCTGGAGTTCTCCTGGAATTGGAGTTTCAGACGGTTCTCGGCCGCCATGTGTGTGCTGGGGATCGAACCCGGGTCCTCTGCAAGAGCATCGGCGCTCTTAACCGCTAGGCCATCTCTCCAGCCTCTGGCTTCCTTTTTAAAGCACAGGATTTTATTATTTATACATTGAGTACTTGAAAATTAGTATTAATATTTCTTAAAGGGAACGTGTCATGTGATATAGTACTTTTTAGGAGTGTTTAATTATGAAGTTAGATTTATTACAACTTGATTATCTTGTTATTAGTGAGAGAAAGCAATTTAAACTTCTTAAAAAATATTTGGGGTCCTAAGAAGCTAAATTTACATTTCCTATAACTGGGTATGAGGATATATGCCTATAAGCCTGTTACTTGAGAGACTAATAAAGGAGTTCAAAGCTAGCCTATGGCAGAATGCATGATCTGGGATGGGGTGAGGGTGGGGGGGAAGGGAAAGGGAAATATGCCTGAACTGAATTGGAAAATGATGTATGAAATGCACAAAGCATCAATAAAAAAATGTTAAAAAAAAAAAAGACCCTTTATCCAAAAAACTTGAAACAGGAGTGGTGGTTCACACCCTGGCAGGTACACTAAGAATTTTTCTGTGCGGTTGAGGCCTGCCCAGCCCAAATAGTGAGTTCCAGGGGCCAGCCTGGGCTATAGTATGAAGCTATTCTGTCTCAAGTCAAATAATAAAAAAAAAGTTTTTTCTTCAAATTATTTGCCTGATCCTTTATCATGAAGACTTGTTGGACATGTATCACATGTTAACTCCTTAAAAAACCTGACTGAGAGATAGCCTAGCGGTTAAGAGCACCGACTGCTCTTGCAGAGGACCTGGGTTCAATCCCCAGCACCCACATGGTGGCTAAGAACCGTCTGTAACTCCAATTCCAGGAGAACTCCAATTCCAGGGGAATCCGAGACCCTCTTCTGACCTCCGCGGCATTGCACGACACGGGCGCACAAACCTACATGCAGACAGTACATTCGTACACATACAAAAATAATAAATAAATTTTAAAAAAAACCTGACTGTTAGATTGGGTGATAATATGCAAAAGTAGATTTGGCCTCTTGATTAAGTTGTTGTTAGTGTGTCACAACAGTAATTATATTCCTTAAAGGATTAATGCAGGGAGATAGTCCATTAAGACCTGTATAGTCTCTTTCAGTTAGAAGATATTGTCCTTTGGGCTGGAGAAATGACTAAGCGGTTAAGAGCACTGACTGCTCTTGCAGAGGACCGGGGTTCTATTCCCAGCATCCACATGGCAGCTAAGAACTGTCTTTAAGCCAGACATGGTGGCGCACACCTTTAATCCTAGCAGTCGGGAGGCAGAGGCAGGCAGATCTCTGGGAGTTCAAGACCAGCCTGGTCCAGGCAGCTGGAACTAAAGGGAGACCCTGTCTCAAAAAAACAAACAAACAAAAAAGAAGATACTGTCCTCAACCAAGTTTCAAAGCTGAATTCCTCTTCTTCTCACTATTCATCTGTTCTACTTATGAACCCTTCTCACAGTAGTATGTCATATGTTTAGGGTGTAGCACAGTGGTAGGTCCTTGCCTAGCTTTCCCCAGGCCCGGGACATTCTCTACCAGCACCAAAAAGGAGGAACACTACATTTATTTAATTTGACTGGCTGACACCTGAGTATTTTGTTGCCTTATTTCAAATATCTATTGGTTGGATTATATTTTTTGCTTTAGTAAATTACCAAGTATTTGCTCAGTATGTCACAAGATCACTTTAGTTCAACACTGAAATATCTATTTGAGACTTAAGATTTAGAGTCTTTAAGCCTATTGTCTTTGAAGGTTTCTTTTAATCCCAGTTAGAATTCATGTTACAGTTAGCACAGTCATGTACATGTACATATATACAAATACATATACATATATACTTTGGTCCCCTAACTTTAGATAAGGAGTGCATAAATAATAGTTCATTGATTTAGGTAAGTAACTGTACTGGTCTATAATACATAGTTATGAATGATCAGTTAGCAGTATGGTTTCTTAACTGCTTATTAGAAGGCCAGTGGGGGGGGGTGAAGAGAAAGTGAATATAAAATATAGATTTATGCACTAAGGATGTAGCTTGATGGTCAACCACTTGTCTTTCATGCCCAAAGCCCCAAGTTGAATCTTTAAGCACCACCCTCAAAAAAGTTTTGGATTGAGGGTATAGTTCAAGGTAAAGTACTTGCCCAGCACATATAAAGCCCTAGATTCAAATCCCAGCACTGAAAAACAAACGCAAAAAAACAAATAAGCATTCTCAAAACAGGAAGTTGACAGAGTAACACTTAAAGATACAGTGCCTCTCGGGGCTGGAGAGATGGCCTAGCAATTAAGAGCACCGACCGCTCTTACAGAGGACCCAGGTTCGATCCCCAGCACCCAAGGGTGGCCAAGAACCGTCTGAACTCCAATTCCAGGAGAACTCCAGTTCCAGGGGAATCTGACACAGTGCCTCTCCTACTTTGCACATAGGAAGCATTTGTTCAGTATTTGTTGATTGATGTTTTTTAAAAAACAAAACCTTCAAATATAAATAATACTATGTTTTCTTGTATTTAGGATGAAGGTGACCAAGCAGCAAGTGTTGAAGAGCTGGAAAAACAAATTGAAAAACTGAGCAAAGTAAGCACTCTTCAGATGGTTTACTTTGTGTTTATATTTTAAAAATCTACATTGGGGGCTGGAGAGATAGCCTAGCGGTTAAGAGCACCGACGCTCTTGCAGAGGACCCGGGTTCGATCCCCAGCACCCACATGGCGGCTAAGAACCGTCTGTAACTCCAATTCCAGGAGAACTCCAGTTCCAGGGGAATCCGAGACCCTCTTCTGACCTCCGCGGCATTGCACGACACGGGTGCACAGACCTGCATGCAGACAATACATTCATACACATACAAAAATAAATAATAAAAAAAAAAAAAAATCTACATTGGGAGACCCTGTCTCGAAAAGACCAAAAAAAAAAAAACTGGCCGGGCGTGGTGGCGCATGCCTTTAATCCTAGCACTTGGGAGGCAGAGGCAGGCGGATCTTTGTGAGTTCAAGGCCAGCCTGGTCTACAGAGTGAGCTCCAGGACAGCTGGGACTACAGGGAGACCCTGTCTCGAAAAGACCAAAAAAAAAAAAAAATCTACATTGTATGGGATTGGTCTTTCAGACTACAACTAAAAGCAAGCTTTTACTTTTTGTGGATAATTAAAAGGAAGAACTTTAGAAATCCTCTCACAATTAAACCTTAGAGGTTTAATACCAAGGTTAGCAGCCTACCTCCAAAGACATATATGAACCTGATCTCAGAAGAAAAAGTTCTAGACTCCTCAGTTCTCATTTTAAATCAAAATATCACTAAAGTCATTATTTCTTGGAGCTAATTACTCAGAAAATTTAGTTGAGTTTTGCAGTAAGGCTTTGAGTATCTAGATTTTATTTTATATTTGTATATTTTAATATTATATTCACAGTAGATTAATAACCAGAATATATTTATTTGTCATTAAAAACTAGATTGTAATATCATTGATAAAATTTAAGATGGGTTTTTTTTTTTTTTAGAAAAAAATTAGTTTTCAAAGAACTATGAGATGCCTATATATTATTGTCTCAATGTTCAATTCTTAGCTTTATCTCGGAATTTAGTTATATATTGACTAGACATGTGTATAAAACTAGGAAATAGCTGGGCGTGGTGGCACACACCTTTAATCCCAGCACTCAGGAGACAGAGGCAGGCAGATCTCTGTGAGTTCAAGGCCAGCCTGGTCTACATAGTGAGCTGCAAGCCAGCTGGGACTAAAAGGAGACCCTGCCTTAAAAAGAAAAACGTAGGAAATATAGGCTTGATTAATTACATATAGAAGTATTGTTGGCAATAAATTTATAATCAGCTTAGAACTGAGCCAATTTACTTTGACTCAGTAGTATATTTGATTACATATAAATCATGTTTTTCATATTTAAGGTATATTTTCTATAAGATACCAAATAAAATAAAACTTACACTTAATCCTTGCTTGGATCCAAGGTCCTTATTATAATCCTCCTTGTTTTGAAATTATCCTTACCATAATTTCTGTTATAAGTATGAATATAATTGAAGTTAGGTATATAACAGCTCTTAGTTATAAAATCTCACTACTATGAAGCCATAACTGTAAAGTGTCCTAGGTTAACTTTTTGTTCACTTACCTTCTGAAGTATAATTACGTGGAATGTTCTTTAACAGCAACAGAGCCAGTACAGAAGAAAGCTCTTCGATGCGTCTCACTCATTACGATCAATGATGTTTGGCCAGGATCGTTACAGACGCAGATACTGGATTCTTCCCCAGTGTGGAGGGATTTTTGTAGAAGGCATGGAAAGTGGTGAAGGTAGGAACTATTAATCTATTACAAAATGTAGTACCAAGTAAGATAATATATTTTCTAAATTTTTGTTACTATTTCAGTATCTTCTGTCCTTCCATAATCAAGTGTGCTTTTTGGTTTGGAGGTGGGATGGTTGGTTTTGAGACAGGATCTCCCTATAGTCCCAGCTAGCCTAGAATTCTCTGTATAGACCAGGCTTCCATCCATCTCCCAGAGATCTGCCTGCCTCTGCTTCCTGAGTGCTAAGATTAAAGATATGCACCACCATGCCCAGTCTTAAGTGTGCTTTTTAATTAAACGTTATGAACACTTGATTCCCATTCCTTTTGAACCTCTTTGACTGACAGATTCTTCCTTTCTGCCCATGTTTTTTCTCCTGATCTCAGGCAAATGTGATTCTCTTTCTTACATGATAGACAGGAATGTCACTTGTATGAATGATCCTTTATGCGGCTGCTCCAGATGTTTTCTTCCTCACACTGTCAAACTTTCAGACATGTGATTTATGCCTTAACTTTCACAACAGTCATCCACCCTGACAGCACCCCTGAAGATAACTAGCTTAAATCCAAGACCCAAAACTGTTATTTCATTTTGAAGTCTTGTTCATATTTGAAATTTGTGAATGCCTACCTTCTGCTTTCAACATCTTCCTTTCTTTTATATTGTGTCACCACCAATGTCTGATATTCTGTCTTACAATTCTTCTGCTGGCTCCATGTCTATTACATTAACTAACTAGTATAGTACACTTTCCATTGACATGTTTATGAAGCTTGTTGAACTAACTAGTATAGTATACCTTACACTTATGTGTTTGGTGAAGCTTGTTGAACTGAACTTTTCCGAACTCCGTAGCTAGCCATTTCTAAATGCCAAAATTCTGATGAGACAGAAAGTGTTATTTTAGTAGTCATGAATTTTAGGACGTGGCTTTTGACTTGTTCTGCAGACACTGCAGAAGGCACATAGTTATGTATAACATAATATGTAGTCAGGAATTGTGGATCATGCCTGTAGTCCCACCGCTTGGGAGGCTGAGAGTTTGAGATCAACTTGACCCCTATTATACTAAGATGTTTTCGCCAGAAGAAGGTGAATAGAAAAAAAAATTGTGCTATATAAAATTTTACTACTCCAGTGTGGGTAGAGAATTTGCTAATCAAATAGATGATTCTAATATAATAGACATTACAAATAAAGGGGTTTGGTGGGGTGTTTTTGTTTGGTTTTGTTTCGGTTTTTGTGTGTGTGTGTTTGAGACAGGGTCTCCCTGTAGCCCCAGCTGTCCTGGAACTCACTATGTAGACCAGGCTGGCCTTGAACTCACAGAGATCTGCCTGGTTCTGCCTCCCAAGTGCTGGGATTAAAGGCATGCACCACCACACCTAGCCAAAGTGATTGTTTTTAAGCTTTTATTTTAGCAATGGATCCACCATATTTTAAGGAAAACTTTATCATTTTTATTTTATATGCCAGCATTTACAGAAGTGTACAATGCATATACAGTGCCTGTGGAGGTCAGAAGACGCCATCAGATCTCCTGGAACTCGAGTTACAAATGGTTGCTTTTATTTGAGGCAGAACCCAGCACTATTTGTTGGGCGTTTTTTCCTCTTGTCACTTTTGTCCATGATAAGGGATTATGTGATCTAAAGAACAAGAACTTTGTCCACTCAGGAAGACCTGAGCAGAATAGGTCATCCAGCATTTGCTATACAAACTATCCACAAACCAGTAAAAACTGGATTGTTTCTTTTAAAAATAAATGACATCAGTTTTCATGATTTTAGTTCTCGGAATAAATCAAACAGATATTAGTATCCCATTACTGGCCAATGGCTTATATGAAGCCATAGGACTGAACATGAATGTATAAAGAGATTATCTGTTTTTATGTGTGCCTTGCTGGAAAAGGTAAAGCCTTAGTGCTAATGTATGCCTAGAGGATGTATGAGGGATAAGATCTATTTTCTGGCTGTCTTTAAGAGTTTTCTCTACTGGGCTGGAGAGATAGCCTAGCGGTTAAGAGCACCGACTGCTCTTGCAGAGGACCCGGGTTCGATCCCCAGCACCCACATGGCGGCTAAGAACCATCCGTAACTCCAATTCCAGGAGAACTCCAGTTCCAGGGGAATCCAAGACCCTCTTCTGAGCTCCATGGCATTGCACGACACAGGTGCACAGACCTACATGCAAACAGTACATTCATACACATACAAAAATAAAAAATAAAGAGTTTTCTCTACTATTGGCACTGAGCAATCTGATTATATGTTAATGTAGTTGACTTTGTTTTCCTTTTGCTTGGAGTTCATTATATGTCTTGGATTTCTAGGTATATGGTTTTCTTCACATTTCAAATTTTTTCAGCTGTTACTTCTTCAGATTTAATGTTCTTTGCTTATTCTATGATCTTGTTCATGCTGGGTCAGTTTTCCTACTTGGTTGGATGCCTACTGATTCTGATTAGATATCAAACATCATGGATTTTTCTTTCTTAGGTCTGGATGTTTCTCAATTCTCATAAATATTCTTCAGCTTTGTTTAATAACAGGAATATATTAGTTGGAGAACAATGTGATGCTTTCAAATCTCTTATTTAAAATTTATTAGGAAGGGGACTGGAGAGATGTCTCAGTGGTCAAGAGCACTTGCTTCTCTTCCAAAGGACTTGAGTTTTGTCCCCAGAACCTGCATTGGAGCTAAAAATTCATCTGCAACTCAGTTCCAGGGAATCCTTCTGATATCCACAGACATTGAATGCACCTAGTTCACTCCTAGATAGTAGCAAAGACAAAAAATACTGATACCATCCAATTTTGTTGAGTACAGGCAAATGGCAGCTCTCCTTTGCTCTAGGCATGAGTGTGTACTGAGCCATATTTCTAGACAACAATTTGCTAGTATGTTTCAAGAACTCTGAGAAGTATGTATCTTAAGTTACATTTTAAAGACTTTTTCCAAGGAAATAAATAAGAAAAAATCCACAAATGAAAGTACATGTCATTAAAAAATGAAAATGCATGTCATTTACAATTTACTCTATTCTTAATAGTGGATAGTTGAGCTCTATTGGTGCATTTTAATAGGTTATTTAAGTTACAATTTTATCAATTCAACATCTTGTATATGTTAAAATATGTGATGTAATTATATGTTTATAGACATTTCAAAATGTTTACACAGTATCAATTTTTTTTTTCTTTTTTTTTTTTGTCTTTTCGAGACAGGGTCTCCCTGTAGCCCCAGCGTCCTGGAACTCACTCTGTGACCAGGCTGGCCTTGAACTCACAAAGATCCGCCTGCCTCTGCCTCCCAAGTGCTAGGATTAAAGGCATGGGCCACCAGACCTGGCTACACAGTATCAATTTAAATGAACAAGTAATTTCGACTACTATCATGAAGTTTCCTTTTTAGTTATAGGCTTAGATGTATAGAAAAGTCCTTGAAATTATACAGAACTAATAGTTTTTGCTATGTAGGTTTTGCTCTTAATATTTTCACATTTTAATTTTTGTTATTTTCTTGATTTTCTGGTAAGGGGCAGTTATGCATGGGGAGGCCAGAGGAGGCCAGTGGATGGGTTACTCTATCACTGTCTATGTTGTCTCTCACTGAACCAGAAGCTCACAGTTTCAGCTATGCTGACTGGCCAGCAAACTTCTGGGACTGCATATTTGTACCCCCACTGCTGAGGTTCCAAGCACACATGGCCATGTTTGGCTTTTTTACATTGATGCTTGGGATTTGAACTCAGGTCCTTATACTTGTACAACTAGCCACTAAGCCACTTCCCTAGGTGCTATATTTTAAATTTTTATGGTGAATTAAATTTATAATGAGTGAAATAAAAACTACAAAAAAGAAAAAACAGAATATTTGGTAATATAGAAAAGCTTATCTAAATGTGCATATAAATTGATGAGTAATTAAATTTAACTATAGTATTGGTTTGATGTATAATAACTAATATTAACACATGCCACTTTTTTAGGACTAGAAGAAATTGCAAAAGAAAAAGAAAAACTTAAAAATGCAGAAAATATCCAAATCAAAGAAGAAATGTTTGAGACTTCTGGGACCACTTTAAATTGTTCAAATACAGATCACTGTGAACAAAAGGAGGACCTTAAAGAAAAAGACAACACAAACCTATTTCTTCAGAAACCTGGCTCTTTTTCCAAATTAAGCAAGCTTTTGGAAGTAGCTAAGATGCCTCCTGAGTCAGACATTATGAGCCCAAAGGTGAACGTTAGCACGAATGGGTGCCCACTGTCTCATCAGAGCACTGGGAAGCTTTCGTTAGGAGGCATTACCTCACCAGCAGCACAAGGCAGCATGGAAAAGACAGATGCTCATCTGTTCAACACTGGTTCAAGTGGTTCTGGGAAGTTCTACAGTTCTCTCTCCAATGACCAGTTGTTAAAAACACTGACAGAAAAGAATAGACAGTGGTTTAGCCTTTTGCCAAAAGCACCTTGTGATGACACATCACTGACCCATGCTGACATGTCAGCTGCTTCAGTAACTCCAAAGTCTCAGCCGTCATCTAAGTCGCCTTCACCTGCTCCAACACCTCTTCTTGGATCATCTGTTCAGAACCCTGCTGGCTCGAATCCATTTGTTTTATCACCTCTTCAGGTTCGTACTAACTAAAATGCATTGCATTAGTGTTTTATTTAACCTTTGACCTTATGAAGGTCTTTAACGGGATTGTTTAAATGGTTAAATATCCCTGCCACAGAGTTCTGTCACCAAGCTTCTAACCTGTATATGTTTGCTTTAATTATTTTTAATTGTTACTATTGAAGCATAGCTAAGTGATGTAAAGTTGTCACTCATGTTTAGTTTTCCTCTATAATAAATGAAACTATTATTTCAGATTTTGAAAAATAATTTCAGATTCTAAACATTTTTCCCAACCCATTAATGTTTTAAGCAGCTTTTTTTAATTTTTATTGCTTTTTACTAATTTCTGTGTGTGTGTGTCTGAGTATCTGTGTGTATATGTGTGTTTATGTAGACGTCAGAGGATAACTTGTAGGAGTTGTTATTGTCTTCTACAATGTTGGTTCCTGGAGTTGAACTCAGGAAATCAGTCTAGGAAGCAGGTACCTTTACCCACTGAGCCATCTCTCTGGCCCTAATCTTAATTTTAAATCTTTTTTTTTTTTTTTTCAGATGAAAACCGGAGTGTCTGTGATGGGACTTCAGTTCTGTGGATGGCCCACTGGTGTGCTTACTTCCAATATTCCATTTACATCACCATTACCTAGTTTGGGATCAGGGTTGGGATCAGAAGCAAGTGGTAATTCATTCTTGCCTTCTAATGTTGCTTCAAATAAAAGTGAATCTCCAGTACCTCAGAATGAAAAGGCCTCTACAGTTCAACCAGCAGCCATTGAAGTAGCAAAACCAGTTGATTTCCCTAGTCCCAAACCAATTCCACAAGGTAGGTACATGAGATGGCCTCCAGTACTGTATTTCATAATTACAGATTCCTCTTTGTTTGTTTTTTTCTAATACTTCCTTATTTTTTTTCATTTTTTAACAGAAGTAATAATTTATGAGTACAAGCATCCTTCATGTAAAACAGATTCCTCTTTGATAAATGAGTCTCAGATGGGTTTCTATGTGGCTGACAAATCAGAAGTTTGCTTTGTGCCATTTATTTCTTAGTCACAATATTATAAAATATCTCCATGTTTATCTTGATATAGAAATGCAGTTTGGTTGGTGGAGAATTATTGACCCAGAAGACCTAAAAACTTTGCTCAAAGTGCTCCATCTCAGAGGAATAAGAGAAAAGGCCTTACAAAAACAGATACAGAAGCACTTGGATTACATTACTCAAGCCTGCATCAAGAATAAGGATGGTATGTGCTTAAGAGATTTCTATTGTCTTGACTAACTATGAAATTAATTATTTTATCCTAAAAATGTTCTAAATATTTTAAAATTTTGCTTAACAGTGACTATTCACATTCCTTAAATTGGCATTGCTTTCTTATAATTTTTAGCACCAGTACACATATATTTTGTGTATTTTAGAAAAACCATTTCTTCTTTTAACAATAAGCTCCCTGCAGGTACACAAGTGCACTTGTGTATGTTAAGGAGTCAGTACCCAGAGCTGGAGAGATAGCCTAGCAGTTAAGAGCACCAACTGCTCTTGCAGAGGACCCAGGTTCGATCCCCAGCACCCACATGGCGGCTAAGAACCATCTGTAACTCCAATTCCAGGAGAACTCCAGTTCCAGGGGAATCCAAGACCCTCTTCTGACCTCTGCGGCATTGAACAACACGGGTGCACAGACCTACATGCAGACAGTACATTCATACATACACAAAAATAAATTAAAAAAAAAAAAAGAAGTTATTACCCAAAGAATTTTACTCACTTTATGGAAGAAATCATTGTGGGGAGATTAGAAATGAAACAGATTTAAAAATTAATTTCTTTCCAAATGTAGTTGCTATTATTGAATTAAATGAACATGAAGAAAACCAGGTAACTCGAGATATTGTGGAAAATTGGTCAGTAGAAGAGCAAGCAATGGAAATGGATTTGAGTATTCTTCAGCAAGTAGAAGATCTAGAAAGGAGAGTTGCATCAGCGAGTTTGCAAGTGAAGGTAAAATTTCTTGGAATTAAATGCTTTTAAGATAATGCAAGGTAGGGCTGGAGAGATGGCCTAGCGGTTAAGAGCGCCGACCGCTCTTACGGAGGACCCGGGTTCGATCCCCAGCACCCACATGGCGGCTGAGAACCGTCTGAAACTCCAATTCCAGGAGAACTCCAGTTCCAGGGGAATCTGACACCCTCTTCTGACCTCCGCGGCATTGCACGACACGGGTGCACAAACTTGCATGCAGACAGTACATTCATACATATACAGAAATAAATAAAATTAATAAAAAAAAAAGATAATGCAAGGTAATTAATATTTATTCTATGTTTAATATAAACTAATTATTGTGTTAAATGTTTTTGCATTATTTAATTCTCAAAATAGTCCAGAGTTCATTTTTGCCATCTTACAGTTAAGGAAACAGGTTCAGTGTACATAATTGTACACTGGTAGTAGTCATTTAAGTGACTAAATGTGGCTTCAAATCAAGCTTGTTTAACTATGGGGCCCATGTTCTTTTTACTAAATCTTGTTGCCTCCTTAGTAATCACAAAAATCGTATCTGATGTAGAGTTCTTTAACTGAAGCAAAAATTTTACTTTTCACCTTGATAAATGTAGTATTCTAATACAAATCTTACCAGAGTCCTACTGCTATGTTTCATATAAGACCAAGACTTCCTTGTATATAAGCTATGGTATAGTTATCAGATTTTTACTTGTATGGTTTGAACAATATAAGATATTATAATGTATATTATATTATGATAGCAGACACACCCGACAAATATATGTGAAATCTGATAGGTAGGTGTGGCATGTCACAGGCAATGATCAGAGCTGGTTTCTACTGGACCGGTAAAAGGAAAGCTTTACCACTACACAAGAGTTTTTAGTTTTAGAAAGAGGTTATAAAGGTCTCAGTTGATAATAAGGTATTATCTGTTAGTAGATACATAATGACTAAACATAAAAGGCAAAGAAGCCGGGCGTGGTGGCGCACGCCTTTAATCCTAGTACTTGGGAGGCAGAGGCAGGTGGATCTTTGTGAGTTCAAGGCCAGCCTGGTCTACAGAGTAGTTCCAGGACAGCTGGGGCTACAGGGAGACCCTGTCTCAAAAAGACAAAAAATAATAATAATAATAATAATAATAATGGCAAAGAAACATGCAAACATTTAGAAGACTGGATTTCTATGTACATAATTTCCTTTGAAGATAATATTTGGTTCAAAATGAAAGATTCGTAGCATAATAGTATTCTGTCCAATAATTTAAATTTTACTTCATAATTAGTTTTGAGGATTTCCAAAAACTGTTTTTCCAGAGCTAATATAATAGCCCTTTTTGCCAGAAATATAATTACTAATATTGAGAAGCAAAGTTTATCATTTGCAAAAACTATTGTGTTAGCAAACTGTGTGATCTCCTCCTAGTCTCATCATGAAGTATAAATATGCCTCATTTATCTGGCATCTTCAACAAATGATCTCTTCTACACAAGTTAATTTTCTTGGGAAATTATCCCATTTAATGCTATAATTTTTTAACATGTTTGTTGGATCTCTTAGATTATGTGTTTTACTGCCCCCTAAATTGAGAATAACAAGTGTACTTTACATTGGTGAAACAATATCATTAGTATGAAGACCAATTATTATGCTGTGATGCCCTCGGGACATGCCAAAGGGCCTCTATACTAACTATAGTATGCTTTCCATTCTAAACATTACATCTTTCCAGAGTCTTATTTATTTATTTATTTATTTATTTATTTATATTTTTTTATCAAATCTAGACCTGTGCCCCCCCATCCCCCCACCCCACCAGAGCTCATGCATTCTGCCAAACATGCTTTTCATCTCTTTCTCGGTCTTTCTCAATATTCTCCATGTGGAAGTTGACTGTTCTGAGCAGAAGTTCACTGTTTCAGTCAGTTCTTTGATGGAGTCCTTTCTGTTGTTGTTGTTGTTGTTGTTGTTGTTGTTGTTGTTTCCAATATGCATCACTCCCAACTGCTTTGGACGAAAGCTCAAGGGGCCATGAACAAGAAATTCTTACAACTAGGTAATTGGCACTAGCACCCACAGATGAGGGATACCATTTATCATTTGTTTCTCTGGGACTGTTACTTCACTCAGCATGACGTCCTCTAGCTCCAGCCATTTTCCTGCAAAGCTCATGATGTCGTCTTTCTTTACTGCTGCAGAGAACTCCATTGTGTAGATGTACCACATTTTCTCTATCCACTCATCAGTCGAGGGGCATTTGGGTTGGTTCCAGCTCTTTGCTATTGTGAAGAGAGCTGAAATAAACATGGCCGTACATGTATCTCTGCGGTGGGGTGAGTCTTGAGGGTACATGCCTAGGAGTGGTATGGCTGGGTCAGGTGTCAAGTTCATTACAAGTCTTCCAAGGGTTCTCCACCCTGCTTTCCATAGTGGCTGTACGAGTTTACATTCCCACCAGCAGTGGATGAGTGTTCCCCTTTCCCCACAACCTCTCCAGCACTTGGTATCATTTGTTTTCTTGATCCTAGCCAGTCTTATTGGAGTAAGATGATATCTTAAAGTGGTTTTGATTTGCATTTCCTTAATGATCAAATTACAACTGACTTCTCAACGCAACTATGAAAGCAAGAAGAGCCTGGAGCAAAGGAATTCCCAGTGTTAAGGGACAATAGATGCCAACCCCAGGTTACTATACCCAGCAAAAATGTCAATTATAGTTGAGGCGAGAGAAAACCTTCCATGACATAACAGTTGAAAGAATACATGTCCGGAAAACCAGCCCTCAGAGAATACTGAAGCAATTCAAAGGACAGAAGAAAGGAGCAACCAACCCCAGGCACCTAGAAAGAGAAATCAATAAAAGCTTAACTGCAGAAGTAGAACCCTAAACCCAAACCGCAATGGATATAAGGCAAAAGGAAGCAACACAAACATATCAGTCATAACCTTAAATATTAATGGACTAAATTCCCCAATCAAAAGACATAGACTGGGAGATTGGATTAGGAAACAGAATCCATCTATATGCTGTCTACAAAGAAACACATCTTACCTTCAAGCAGGCACCACCTTAAGTGAAAGGATGGAAAAAAATATTCCAAGAAAAGGACCAAAAAGAAAGCAGTGGCTATTTTAAATATCAGACAAAATAGACTTCAAAGTAAAAAGAATCAGAAGAGACAAAAAGGGACATTACATTTTTATCAAGGAACAATTCACCAAAAAATTTCGCAAATATGAATATATATGCACCAACTCGGTGCACCAAACTTTATAAAGACAATTCTCCAGGACACAAGTCACACACTAACCCAGTACACTCACAGTAGGGGTTTTTATACCCCACTGAGTCCTTTAGATAGGTCAACAGGACAAAAAATAAACAGAGAGACATCTGAACTGAACGATATGATACACAAATGGACCTCATAGACCTCTACCGAATATTCCACCCTATACCAGAGAATACACTTCTACTCTCAGCAACCCATGGAACATTCTCCAAAATTGACCACATACTGGGACACAGAAGAACCTCCACAAATACACAAAAAGATTGAAATAATTTCATGCATTCTATCAGACCACAGTGCAATAAAGCTCAACATCAACACCAGGACAAGCCCTACTGCCTACAAGAATACATGGAGACTAAACAACACACTCTTGAATATGAATGGGTCAAGGAAGAGATAAAGAAAAATAAAAACATTCCTGGAACTGAATGAAATGACAATACAACACAACAAAACCTATGGGATACCTTAAAAGCAGTCCTAAGAGGGAAGTTTATAGCCCTGGGCGTCTACATTAGAAAAACAGAAAGAGAACAAGTGAATGATCTAACACTACAGCTAAAACACTTGAGAGCAACAACAGATGAACCCTAAACCACAACAGACAGGAAGAACTAACAAAAATCAGAGCAAAATCAATGAAATAGAAACAAAAACATACAAAAAAATCATTGAATCCAAAAGTTGGTTCTTTGAAAGAATAAAGATAGACAGACCTCTATTCCATTAACAAAAAGAAAGAAGGAACAACTCCAAATTAATACAATCCATGATGAAAAGGGAAATATCACAACAGACAAGGAAAAGATCCAGAAAATCATATGGGAATACTTTAAAAAGCTATACTCAAGTTTGAAAACCTAGAAGAAATGGAAGAATATCTGAAATCCTGGGAATCACCAAAGCTTAAACAAGAAGAGATCAACAGCCTAAATAGACCAATAAAGTAGGAAGAAATTGAAGATGTAATAAGTAGCCTCCCAACCAAAAAATGCCCAGGCCCAGATGGCTTCACGGCAGAATTCTATAAAATATTTCAAAAGACTTACAACCATTACTACTCAAGTTGTTTAGAAGGATACAAATGGAGGGAGTTCTCCCAGATTCCTTCTAGGAAGCCAGCATCATGCTATTACCAAAACCAGGTAAAGATACAACCAAAAAGGAGAACTATAGACCCATCTCCCTAATGAACACAGATGCCAAAATTCTAAACAGGATACTGGTAAATCAAGAAGATCATCCACCATGACCAAGTTGGATTCGTACCAGAGATGCAGGATGGTTCAACATATGAAAAATCAATAAACATCATCAAAACACATAAATGGAATGAAAGACAAAAACCACACCATCATCTCAATTGATGCTGAAAAAGCCTTTGACAAAATACCAGCATCCTTCATGCTTAAAGTCCTAGAAGGAATGGACTGGAGGGATCATCTCAATGTAATCAAAGCATATACAGGAGACCCACAGCCAATATCATCCATAAATGGGGAAATGACAGAAACATTCCCTTTAAAGGTAGGAACTTGGCAAGGCTGCCCTGTCAGCACTCCTCTTCAATTTAGTGCTTGAAACACTTGCTAGAGCAATAAGGCAAGAAAAGGAAATTAAAGGAGTACAATTGGAAAAGAGGAAGTCAAGCTACCCTATTTGCTGATGATATGATTGTTTACTTAAGGGATGCTAAAAACTCCACCCGAAAACTCCTAGAAATGATTAATAGCTTCAGCAAAGGTGCCAGGATAAAAATTAACCTAAAAAAATCAATGGCCTTTCTTTACACTCAAGAACAAGCACTGGAGAAAGAATTCAAAGAGACCTTCCCATTCACAATAGCCCAAAAAAATAAAATACCTAGGAACAAACTAACCAAAGACACCGAAGATCTCTACAACAAAATTTTTTTTAAGAAAAAAAATTGAAGAAGACATCGGAAGATGGAAAACTCCCATGCTCATGGATTGGGAAAATTAACATTGTAAAAATGTCCATTCTACCCAAACTCTTGTATAGATTTAACACAATTCCAATCAAAATCCCCAAGAGTTTCTTCACAGGCTTGGAAAAAAAAAAAAGTCCTTAAATTCATTTGGAAAAACAAAAGACCCCGAGTAGCCAAAACAACCCTGAGCAAAAAGAGCTACACAGGGGGGAATCTCTATACCATACTTCAAACTGTACTACAGGGCTATAGTCATAAAAACAGCCTGGTACTGGCACAAAAACAGACCTGTTGACCAATGGAAAAAAACTGAAGATCCAAACTGAACACCATACAATTTCAGCCATCTCATATTGACAAGGGGGCCAAGAAGCCACAATGGAGAAAAGAACAGCATCTTCAGCAAGTGGTGTTGGCAAAACTGGATCACCATTTGTAGAAGAATGAAATTAAACCCCTAACTCTCGCCCTGTACAAAAGTCAACTCCAGATGGATCAAAGACCTCAATGTGAAACCCCAAACTCTGAAGGTGATAGAGGAAAAAGTGGGAGAGACTACAAGACATGGCATAGGAAAAGACTTCCTAAAGCAGACAGCAGCTGCACAAGAATTAAGGTCGACAATTGACAAATGGGACCCTCATTAAACTCAAAAGCTTCTGTACATCAAAAGAAACAATCAAGGAAGTGAAGAGAAATCCCACGAGTGGGAGGAAACCTTCACCACGAGAAACATCGGACAAAGCATTGATTTCCAGAATATATAAGCTACTCAAAAAACAAAGAAGAAAGAAAACAAACGACCCACTCAATAGATGGAGCAAAGAGCTGAACAGAGACTTCACAATGAGGAATTAGAGATGGCTGAGAAACACCTTAAGAAGTGTTCAACATCACTACTCATTAAGGAAATGCAAATCAAAACCACTTTAAGATATCATCTACTCCAATAAGACTGGCTGGATCAAGAAAACAAATGATACCAAGTGCTGGAGAGGTTGTGGGGAAAGGGGAACACTCATCCACTGCTGGTGGAATGTAAACTCGTACAGCCACTATGGAAAGCAGGGTGGAGAACCCTTGGAAGACTTGTAATGAACTTGAACACCTGACCCAGCCATACCACTCCTAGGCATGTACCCTCAAGACTCACCCCACCGCAGAGATACATGTTACGGCCATTTTATTTCAGCTCTCTCACAATAGCAAAGAGCTGGAAACCAACCCAAATGCCCCTCGACTGATGAGTGGATAGAGAAATGTGGTACATCTACACAATGGAGTTCTCTCAGCAGTAAAGAAAGACGACATCATGAGCTTTGCAGGAAAATGGCTGGAGCTAGAGGACGCATGCTGAGTGAAGTAACACAGTCCCAGAGAAACAAATGATAAATGGTATCCCTCATCTGTGGGTGCTAGTGCCAATTACCTAGTTGTAAGAATTTCTTGTTCATGGCCCCTTGAGCTTTGTCCAAAGCAGTTGGAGGTGATGCATATTGGAAACAACAACAACAACAACAACAACAACAAAACAACAGAAAGGACTCCATCAAAGAACTGACTGAAACAAAGTCCAATTGAACTTCTGCTAAAAGCAGTCAACTTCCACATGGAGATTACTGAGAAAGACTGAGAAGAGATGGAAAAAGCATGTTTTTGGCAGAATGCATGAGCCTCTGATGGGGTGGGGGGAAATGGGGGGACACTGGTCTAGATTTGATTAAAAATATAAAGAAATGGAAAAAGTAATTAAATGTGAAGGCATGCTTAGAAAATTCTTAAGCAAAATGAAGTTTTATTCCATAAGTCAAAAAAAAAAAAAAAAGAAGAAGAATTCAACTTAATGCCTGATGTAAGTTGACTCAACATACTCCTCCAGTTGCTTAGCAAAACAATAAATGGTTGAGTTAATGTGCATTGCATCACAGGTTAACATAGGCTTACTGGCTGATGAAGGAATTTTAATAAAAAGTCTTACTCAATCATGATTAAATGAATCAGTGTCAAAATCAATGTTATTATTAAATTTTTCATTAATTCTTATCTTCCTAGCTTAAGCTAGACTAATGTTTTCCGGAAGACATTATATAGGTCATGGATTTTAGATAACATAAGCTGACATCATAAGTTAAAATGATTTGGATTTGGATAAGGTTATATTTGAACATTCTCACTCTCTGAATTTGCTAAAATTCTGAAGGTCCAGAGGTGAATGTTTTTGGATTACGATTTCAACAATTGAAATAATACGCCCTAGTACGGGTTTATGACACTCATAAGGATCGAACAAAAACATAGAATTTTTTCATAAAAATAAAATATTTAGGCAAAAATAGTCATAAGAAAAATATGAAGCCGTATAAGGATCATACCATATTTCTAAATATGGTCTATTAATTAGAGTCAGAAAATCAGTATTGTTCTTTAATCCAAATCTATGGCTAAGCTAACCATACATAGCATGGTGTTGTTACAATGTCTACACCGTGACTCCCAGAATCGGATGTAACTAGATTTCTCACCACTTCCTGCAGGCACATTTCATGCAGCCAGCAATCCTTTCTTAACCCATAAATGGTCAAGATCCCATTCTTCCTGATGTCCTGATGTCTCCTTCTCTCCAAATCTGATGTCCTTCTCTTCTGTAATCCATTCGAACATTATTTTGAAGTTTTCCCATTTATATTGCAGAACATATCTCTGCTTTATTAATAGCCATGGTCTTCACCGATGCGGCATTTCATAATGTACAATGGTAGCACTTCATGGAAGCAAAACACATCATACATTAATAAAATAACTCAGATTAAATAATGAATTTTATAAAAAACATACACTTTTGTTGAAGTATGATTAGGAACATAGAAAAATATGCAACTCTAAAATATAACTTGAGCCTGGAGAGTGCCCCTTTATCTATTGTCTTTCATTTTCCTTAGTCAGTTAATAATCAATCATTATCCATCCTGTTATACGGGCTTCAGTCTGTCTGCCTAAAGGAAGTTTTATTTTTTAGTTTTTCCTTTCGAAGGTCAGTCGTTTTCCTAAGTTTGTATGTAACTATGTATTCAATAGTGCCTCAAAAACTCTGGCTATTTGTCAATTACTCCTGACTTAAAGTCTCTAGAGATAGCATGGCTATCAAGCCTTAGAAAGAAAACATTGCTCTGCTCCTCACAGGTAGATCTTGTAGGATGTCCGTACAGGAAGACATCTGTGTAATAGAAGTTGGTCTGATACTCATAGGTAGGCCATGCTATTCTCTTGTCAGACATAAATCATCTCAAGGTATATCATCAGTCTGTGAGAACGTCACTCTGGACCTAACTACACAGAATATCCTATTTCCTAACAGTAAAGATTTACCCAGAAGGTCAATACAGGGCTTACAGGGTATAGGCCTCTACATTGACCTTGGGAGTCATACCTAGGCAAAAAAATTCTCTCTCTCCTCTCTATCTCTCTCTTCTCTCTCTCTCTCTCATCTCTCTCTCTCTCCATCTCTCCTCCTCTCTAATCCTTTTGCTCCCTAAGCTAGGCAGTAGGACAGCCAAGGTTTTTTTAAAATCAATGGTAATGAAAAACCAAAAACAACCAAACAAAAAATATCTTCCTAATAAGAAAACTGAATGAAGCCAGTAGTTAGAAAGGAACAGTTAGAAATGCCCACAGGGCTGAATTCTCCTGGATTCCTGGTTTCAGGTGTGGATGTGGCTTTACATGTCTGTCCTTTCTGGGGTTCAGCTGTTCAGCTGTCCCTTGGAATCTCAGAATTCACTAGTTTCTTACTTGTTATCTGAAACTGGGTTTTTGTCTTGTAGAAACCAAACCTTGCCATGATCTTTATTCCTTATTCCTTTTTGCGGGTTCTTAACCCATCTTTTCAAAGCCACATCAAACAAAAACAAAGAGCTAGAAAAAAGATCTTTCTGATCTTGACCATCAGCCATACGTTAGTAAATATCTTTGTGGGTTTATTATTGTTGGCAGTGTTGTAGATTGAACCCTGGTCCTTAGAGCATGTTGGATAAGCACTCTACTGTAAGAAGCATACCCAGGCCCTATAAATCTAAGTTCTTGTGTCTCTAGGATCTATACTATCCTTTCCTTCATCTTCCAAATAGCCTTCATAACTCTGGAAAAGATCTTAAAATGAAAATTTTCTTTGTTAGATGAAAACACCACCATTGTTCTCAGTTTAGGACTAGTGGAGGATGAACGCAGTGGGACAGCGAGTATCATAAGCTTTGTACTGCACTTTATTCCTCATTTTGAAAAGGAAAAGGAGGCCAAGGAAGAAGACACCAAATCTTAATGAGATTAATCATTAAATTATGTTCACATTTGAGTTACTAGCTTTTTTCTAATGAAACACATTTACATTTAGTATTTAAGGTCACAGCTTTGTAATTTGCAGAGGTGATAAACTGGAGTCTTAGCACATAAAAATGAATGAGCGTTAGTAACCTATTTCATTTTGTTACCAGAATTGTTTCCCACTGGGAAAAAGATTCTTGATTTTAGTTCAATAAGTGATTGAACCCCAGGATGGGGATAAGTCACATCTTCATATTTAATTGTTTTTTAAAATTTTTATTTAATTATTAATTCTTTTTTTCGTGGTATCTTTTTTAATTTCATTTTTTAACATAAGTAATAAGTTATGAGTAAAGCAATTCCTTCTTGTAAAACCAATTTGCAAAGCAGCTATGCCCAAACCCAAAAAGCCCAAGGGTCCCACCCAGCTGAGGGTCTAATCATGTACAACATTTCAAATATGATCAAATAAGTGTCCAGTCTATGTCTGCCTTTGTAGCTGTTTTCCACCATTCCCCCCGCCAATTGCAGCTCTTACAATTCTACATGCCCCCCCTACTTTTGCAGATTGTTCCTAAGTACTAGACATAAGGGGCACAGGTGGTCGAGAAGCAAAACAATCTACATTCTCTGGAAGTGGTCGTTTTGATACTGCTGGATTAGTTTCTGTGAATGTTTTCCTTTTCATGAGGGTTGACAGTTATTGTCCAGGAATAGTTTACATTTCAATATCACTACTATGAAGCACAAAGCAATAGAAATAAAATGGATAGGTTGTTCTAGTGGTTTTGTACTTCCATATGCTGTGGCGTAACAAAACACATTCTGACTGACAGCACCTCATAGTACTATGTTCTACTTATTCAGCAGGTCCAACTTGGGCAGATGCGAAAATAGGGTTTGTATTGCCAGTCTTACGCGTCGCTGGTCTGGGTCATCTCTAGTGTTCACATAGCGTTTCAACTTTTATAGGGTTAGCCCAAGGAGCACGAAATTCTTCCGAGTGGCTTACGCTAGGAGAACCTGGAGGGCAAGTACTGAGGGCTGAATAGTCTATCCTAGGCCTAGTATTCCGGAGGAATTACTGTTCACGTATCATGTCTTGCCCTGGCCACAAATGTCCATGCCTGATTCTACTTATACAGTACAACAACAACCTTCCCAGGTGGCACCACTCTGCCATTGATATTCAATGTCGTGGTATGGTCATAGTAGCATTCTGGGCCCTCTCCACATTTTGGGCTTTCCACAAATCAGACAATAATCCAGGACCAGACGTGGCCACAGGCCAGTCCAATGTGAGCAATTCCCACATTTGAGGCTCCCTCAACCAGGTGTGATCAAGTTGAACCTAAAGCTATCCCAGATACAATATGCAAATTTAACAGTAACTTAATTATTTAATGGTACCGGTATTACTTTGGGTATAGAAAGTTATTAAAAAAAACAGATGTTTGGCATGGTATTGTAGTAATAAATAGAATATTTATTTTTTTTTTGGAAAATATGACAGGGTCTTATAAACCTGTGTCTTTAATACATCTACCGAAAGTTTATGGACTCTTTAGAGGATGTAGCTTTGGTTACAGTAGAATTATTCCCTCCAAGGAGAGAGTTAATAGCAAATTAGATTTGGGCTATACAGACATATGGCTGCCCACTGCTGGCAAAGTATTTCCAGACAGGTAGGTGTAGCTGATGCTGACGGAGGAGTCTTGCTTGACTCAAGGAAGAACCTAAATATTTGTCTTATTGGCTTAGTGGCCTTTGGTAACCTCTCTGGTATCCAGAGACCAACTGTAACACTTGCAAGTGCAGTCTCAATACATCTTTCCCATGCTTAATCAGGTCTTCGACAGCAGAACCTTACTGCACCGTTCTTCTTGTGGGTATCCCAGTTAGCAGGCAAGAAGCCTTTACTTTGTTGGGGGGGGGGCTTGGATCCCCTGTCAACATCTCCTTGGTAGAAAAAACCATTGCTGATCCAGAGCTCCCCTGTATTATTATATTTTGCTTAATTGCACATCTTAAAAAAGACTTTAGTATTATATTTGGCTCTGAATAGCAAATATTCTATTTTTCCCCAGTCCCAATGCCTATTAGTTAATTAAAGAAGACAGTTTTTATAGGTTTTATAAGAGATTACCTTCTATAACAGTCAGACTCTAAAAATTTTACAGTTAGAGTGGAATGACTTCATTGCCAATCGCATTTTTTTTTTTTTCTATGAAAAGGAGAGGTAGAGACGTCTCTTATATTAAAACTTTGCGACAGGCCTAGAAGGTAAGGTTCAATAGGACTCACTACAAACAGGCCGAAGTTGTTGACATATGTGGAACAGGATGACCACAGGGAAGTTTGATGCCTGTAGCCAAGGACAGAAGGCTTTTTCTTCTTTTCTAATGTTTAGATGGGACGCTTCCTCCTTGCTGGTATTTCTTCGTACATCCTGCACAATGCAAGCTGTAATCTTTTCTTTCTCAGTCATTAAGGTGGTGACAGATTGTTTGACCTGTGGGAACATACAAATCTTTCACCATAGTTAGTTTTAAGATAAAATTGAAAACATGATTTAAATTCATTGCAACTTCTTTCTGAAATGAAAAATGATCTTGATTGTGCATTAAGGCTTATTGGGAAGTATAGTGGTTTCTACCGGAGGGAAAGAGGTGGACCAAAGCAAAGAATTATCGATTTGTTGAAGTTTAAATGGCAACGTGGTCAACAAGATACGAGAATGAAATTATTAGGTAGATTAATATTTATCTATATTAACTGAACCGAACCAAGAATAATGTTCCCCGAGGGGCAGGAGCCCTCTGATTTATGTCTCACTTATATCACATTTTATATTTTCCTTTTTTCTCATTGCTTTGTGTACCAAATACTGAAGAGGAAGCCAAGGGAAAGGAGAAAGGATGGTGCTTCTCTGGCTTATGGTGTGAAGGATCATTCCATCATGGAAAGACATTGCGACTGGCAAGACAGGGACAATGGCAGGAGGAGGGGCTGGCGGGTCACATGGCATCCTCATTCAGGTAGCAACGGAGAATGATGGCTTGCGCTCAGCTTGCTTTCTGTCTTTTAGTCATATGCCCAGGGAAACGGCGTCCCCACTTTAACTGGGGTACATATTTTCCATCTCAGTCCTAGATCAAAAAGAACCCTCACCTGGCCTGAGTCATGGGTCAGTGGCTGGTAAATCCAGTGATTCCTTAGATTCTGTCAGGTTTGATAATCAAGATTAATCTATCCACAATGTGAATAATCTGTTTTGGAGATATATTGAAGTCAATCATAGCTTTCAGTAGGTGAGGTACATAGTGTCTCTCTGGAAAAGCAAGTAATGGTAGGGAAACAAATGTCAAGTCAGCCCTGGGTCTGACCACCACACTCCCCCTCTCCTTTCATTCCTCTGTTGTCCTTCGCTATCATCTCTGATGCTCTCCTGGGGACCTTCTGTAAAATAGTCCATCCTGTTCATCTAGCAAAAATCTTTGAGCCCTTCTTGGTAAACCGGACACTGGTTGACTTGAGAAATATAAAAGAAACTAAAAAATATTTTAAGGGCTCTAGTTCATAGAGCTAAACAATGTTAGAAAAAAGGGTGCATATATATTAGATCTATTAGGTGCGAACCCCAGGTAGACAGACATACCAGGCTTAGGTCATACCAGGACATACTTATCTTAAAGAGTTGGCCAAGGGTTATCCCTGATGGAAATATGGCTGCCAGCACCCAGGATGGCTGCTCAAACCCTTTTAAATGTCTTGGATGGGACCTCAGGTAACTGGGAAGTGGGTTAACTGAATAACAGCTTTCTGGAGGAAGTGGACATCTGTGTGTTCCCTTGGAATTCTGGGAAAATCAGACCTAAGAGACGTAAACCTGTCAACCGGGAACTTTTGATATTTGACAGTATCTTTGTCCCATGTTCTACAAGGAAGAAGGTATTCTCACACAAAACCCCACCAATATTGCTTTATCACCTTCAAAAATTGTTAAAGGACATATTTGAATTTCTTGTCCTTAGAGGCCTAGGAGTTAAGAGTGAGAAATCCCTACAGAACCCCTGCTGGGTAATTGAGCCACACTGTGAAATTCCCTGACTACAACACAGATGAGTGGCACAAGATGATGTGATTTATAAAGGCCTTTCAATTTCTAATCTTCATGATATAATATGTAATGCTTCATAAATGGCATTTTTACTAGCTTAGGTAATAAAATACATAACCATTTTACTTGACAAATGTTTGTGCAGTAAATTAATGCCGTATCTGAATATGTTTTGCTATTAATTTATCATTAATTGTAACCTTGGATTGAAGCTCCAGTAGTTATTGCCCATAAGAACCATACACATACATTCCTATGTGCTTTAGAAAACAGCTACCTATGTGATTTAAAACTCCATATATGCATATAAATACTGTGGGCAGTGAGAAGGCAAGAGAAATTTAGGGATAAGCTTGCATTCAGTAACTCTTCAGTTGATCAATGAATCTATACTTACTTTGGACACTGCCTGACAAGCCTCTTTCTGGCTATATTTTCATCACAAAATCTATGCATCTTCCACACTGGACCCAGAAAGTTGTGAACATGACTTGGAAATCCCTATGTGCCTTGTTTTCTGTTGAAGCACCAGTAAATTATATCATGTGAACTCATGATACAATGGTTATCTATCAAAATGCTTGGAAATTTGAATGGGTTGGTACATAAGGGTGCTAAGAGTTACTGAAAGAAGGTCCGGGGGTGGTTGGCACACACCTTTAATCCCACCAACCAAGGCAGAGGCAGGAGATCTCTGTGAGTTCCAGGCCAGCCTGGTCTAACAATTCCAGTGAGCTCCAGGCCAGCTGGGACTAAAAGGGGAGAAGCCCTGTCCTCAAAAAGCATGAAAAAAAAAAAAAAAAAGAAATGCTGAAAACGAGAAAAGTTGGCACGATATAACTATAATGCAGGGATTCATTTGAAACACACTGCTCACAGGCATGCCCATATTGCAGTCATATATTTCTTTTTTTGCATTAGATTAGAGGCAAGGCGCCTTCAAAATTCAGGAGAAACGTCTATAAGATGTTCTGGAAACATCTAACAGATGTTCTGGAAACATCTAACAGATGTTCTGGAAACATCTAACAGATGTTCCGGAAACATCATTCCTGATACCCACTTTAGCTTTATTACTTATTAATTATATCTATTATTATTATTATTTTAGGCTGGAAGGACAGTCTTCAACCATCCCCTGTCAATAACCCTCAATTGTTAACAAACCCCAAGGCTGGGATTAACACCCGAGGGAGCTTGAGAGAGGGGCTGGGGGGTTCCACTTTTCATTTGCTCCTATAGTAACATCTTTAATATTGGTTACCAGCACTTTGAAAAAACAGCAAGTTTTCCTGTGGAGAAAAATTCCAAATTAATCGATACAATACACATTCAACATTATAGAATTTGCAAAATAGCAGCTATAAGCTTATTATTCTCTTCTTTTATGAATCCTTAGCTCATTTGTAGGTGGGAAATAACAATCGTTGAAAATCAAAGGAGAGCAGAGGATGTTAGCTGTTATTTGTCAAAATTAAGAATAACCAGGTTCAGCAATTTTGGGGAAATATTTCAATGTCCATGCTGGATTGGAGTTTTGTGTTATCTGGTTTTTCTGTTTATAGTTTGCTTAAAATGGGGTAAAGACTAGTGTTGGTAATCTTCTGCCATACACTAATAGAGACCATCTATTCAAATGTAACCTCCTAAGTGAAGATCCCTTGGCTATAACTCAAAATATATATCTCAAAAGAATAATTATGGATATTATTAGAGAAGTTAAGGAGTTGAAGGAATTTAAGGGGTTATAAACAAGGAAGTCCAGGATCTAAAGAAGACATGGATAAATTGAAAGAGGACAATGATAAATTATGGAATGAAATTACAAAAGATATAGAAACACTGAAGAAAATTCAAGTTGAAGTGAAAAAAAGAAATGCAACTAGGTTTCCACAACAACTTGGAAAGGATGGGGGTAACTCTTAATGATAGAAATAACAAGATGTGGATAGACAATATGGTAGAACCTGGATAAATCAAGTAAAAAGATTATGAAAATTTAAAATATACACAAAGCAATGGAATAATCCAGAACTGTGGGATACTATGAAAAGACCAACCTACAACTATAGGGATGGAAGAGGAAGAAAACTCAAAGGATAATGATATGGCTCAGGTATTCAACAAAATTCTAGAGGAAAATTTTCTCAAATTAAAGTGAGAGATACCTATATAGGCACTAGAAGAATAGAGACCACTCCAAGCCAGACAGAAAACCAGAAAAGAAATTCTAGCTAGGCCAATATCGTAACATAAAAACACAAGCGACTGATTTTTGTTCAAAGCGAAAGAAGGGATATCCTGGGCTGCAAAATAAAAACAAACAAGTTACCTTACAGAGGAAAACCTATCAGAATTACAGCTGATTTTTTTTTTTTTTCATTTTTTAGCTATATGCAGGTGATGAGCTTGGTCTAAAATATTCTCGGTTCTAAAAGACTATAGATGCCAACCCAGAGTTACTTTTATCCAGCCAAAAATGTCTATTTTAAATTGAAGAAGAAAGGAAAATATTTTTTTAAAAAGTGAAAAAATAAAATTATAGATAAAAATTTAAAAATGTCTATTATAATTGGAAAAAGGAAAATGTTTCATGATATAAAAAATAAAGTTGAACGCGGGCGTGGTGGCACATGCCCTTTAATCCTAAGCACTTGGGCAGGTAGAGGCAAGGTGGATCTTTTTGAGTTTGAGGCCAGCCTGGTCTAGCAGAGTGATTCCAGGACAGCTGGGGCTTACAGGGAGACCCTGTCTTGAAAAGAACAAAAAAAAAAAAAAAAATAAAAAAAATTGAGAATTCTCTCCATAAAGGCTATTCCTGCAGAGATACTTCAAGCAATACAAGAGCAGAGGGCAGGGATGACTATAAAGATGCAACATGTCGAATTCACATCATGAAAACAAATGAATACTACCCACTAATGGAAATAAAGAAACTCTAGGGTATTGAATTGTAAATAGAAATTAGAGACAATGGATTGGGGAAGCAATTTTTAAAATTAATTTCAACACGAACAGATTAAAAATTACCAATGGAGCGGATTCACCAATATAGAGACACAGACTAGGTAGAATGTGAATTAAGAAACAAAACCCATTTTTTTTTTTTTCTTAATCTCAAGAAACTTGACCAGATAAGTACACCTTTAAGATAGATATTATCCCAAGGTGAAAGGAGGGTACAAATTAATACAAGTAAGTGGGACTAGAAGAAAGGAGAGCCAGTCTGCTATGTTAATACCACATATAATAGAATTCAAGGCCTTTGGTTGTATTTTGTGGAGATGATAACATCTTTGGGGCAGATAGGTTTTTTGCCAGGCCTATGTGGTGCATTTCTGAAATATTCTTGTGATAAATATGGTTGGCTGAGTCTGCCGGGTTGGATTTGGTATGGGTCAACTTTAAATTGGTTCTTATATTTGGTGGTGGTGATGGTGTTGGGGGAATGCCCTCCCCTTCATCTGGAAGGGTAATGAGAGAGAGAGAGAAGTTTAGTAGAGAAATAAGATACTTGTACTGGATTGAAAGGGTGAATGATATAAACAGAGAGAGGCCAGTTTACCAGCTTACTGATGGTCTAAGTGGGATTATAACTATACAGGGTTGGTTTTTTTTATTTGGTTTATTTTCCTTGGCTTGTTACTAGTTTTGGATGAAATATCAGTTTGTAGATTTGTGATTAAAGAGGGATTCAGACAAGTAATGGGGTTACCTGTAGATATTGACTGAATAAGTTTAGCTATTATATTTTGGTCTTACTGTCTTATTAACGCGCCAACTATTACTTTCCCCAATATCTCTGCCTCTGGCTATCTGCGGCCTCCATATTCACGAGCAACTTGACTCAAGAAAGAGTATTAGGATCTTAATCTCCCCGAACTACACAGCATTGCAGCCCAGAAAGGAGACAGTTTTGGTAAATATTTGGTATATTTTCACCTAACAATACTCTAGGGGTCACGAAAAGGAGTTGTTATAGGGTTTATTTGTCACTTTCCCCTTGTAATGGTGTAGTTTATTTTTTTGTGTTTTTGGTTTTAATATGACTCTGGAGTAGTTCAAGGATACGACTAAAAGAAAACCATGGGGAAACAGCTACCTAGGTATTTATTTTATTTTTAATTTGGTTTGGAATTTTGGTATTCGGATATTTGCATTTTTAAACTAAGACATTATAAGGCATGTCTTAGAATGGACAACTCACACTCCAGCGCGTTTAGTCTACCTAATATATGTTTTCTCACATAGCGATCTGTAAATACTTTATATTTCAGATTTCATTGGTTCAACTACATTTTTGATACATAGATGAGATANGGAAAGGGGCAGGATAATCCACACCAAGCTCAAACAACCCTATGGAAGATTTCCTACACTGGATCCCTCTGGGGAGCCCACGGCACCAGATTCCGAAACACAATTGGAACATAATTTAAGAAAACTACAAAATTTCAAGAGCAAATCAAAGAACTGAGAAAAAGGATGAAGGAACTCAGACGGACTCTAGAGAGAGAGAATGACAAACTTCCGGAAGGAAGTAGAAACACTCAAAAGATCCCCCGCATGTGAAAAAAAGATAAGAGAAAACCAACCCGGGAAAGCCAAAGAGCTACAGCGGAAGAGATTGAGAGAAGCTCCAAAAGAAGTAGAAATACTGAAAGAAATCAGAAGAGGAAATGAAAAAGGAAAATCAAAACACTCATCCAATCAAGAGAAGGAAAAAGGAAAAGAATGGAAAAAGCCTCGAAACAGAATGAGAAATAACAACAAAAAAAAAAAAAAAAAAAAAAAAAAAAAAAAAAAAAAAAAATATGAAAAAATTAAAAAATACACAAAAGTGGAGCAACCAGGAACTGTGGGACACATTGAAGATCAAACCTCTGCATCATAGGAATAGAAGGTGAAGAATCCCAAGAGAAGAATGGTATTGATCGGATCTTCAACAGAATAATAGATGAAACTTCCCCAAACTAAAAAAAAGGACAACCAATACAAATACATGAAGCACATAGAACTCCAAACCGACAAGATCAGAAAGAAATTCTCCACACCACATACATAGTTAAAATGCTAGACACGCAAACAAAGACAAAATCCATAAGCCACAAGGGAAAAACAACAAGTGACCTTAAGGGGAAACCTATCAAAATTACAACTGACTTCTCAACGCCAACTTGAAAGCAAGAAGGACTGGAGCAAAGCAAAGATTCCCAGTGTTAAGGGACAATAGATGCCAACCCCAGGTTACTAACCCAGCAAAAATGTCAATTATAGTTTAAGGAGCGAGAAAAACCTTCCATGACATAAACAGTTGAAAGGATACATGTCCGGAAAACCAGCCCTCTCAGAGAATACTTAAGCAATTCAAAGACAGAAGAAAGGAGCAACCAACCCACGGCACCTAAGAAAGGAAATCAATAAAAGCTTAACTGCAGAAGTGAAACCCTAAACCCAAACCGCAAAATGGATATTAAGGCAAAAGGAAACAGACACCACACAAACATATCATCATAACCTTAATATTAATGGACTTATTCCCCAATCAAAAGACATAGACTGGGAGATTGGATTAGGAAACAGAATCCATCTATATGCTGTCTTCAAGAAGAAACACATCTTCCTTCAGGACAGGCACCACCTTAAGTGAAAGGATGGAAAAAAATATTCCAAGAAAATGGTACCAAAAGAAAGCAGTGTGCTATTTTAAATATCAGACAAAATAGACTTCAAAGTAAAATGAAATCAGAAAGAGACAAGAAGGGCACTTAATTTTTATCAAAGGAACATTCACCAAGAAAATTTCCAAAAGAATATATTATGCACCAACACCGTGCACCAAACTTTATACAAGACAATTCTCCAGGACCACAAGTCACACACTAACCCAGTACACTCACAGTAGGGGTTTTTTAATCCCCACTGAGTCCTTTAGATAGGTCAACAGGACAAAAAATAAACAGAGAGCATCTGAACTGAACGATATGATACAACAAATGGACCTCATAGACCTCTACGAATATTCCACCCTAATACCAGAGAGAATACACTTTCTACTCCAGCAACCCCATGGAACATTCTCCAAAATTGACCCCATACTGGGACACAGAAGAAACCTCACAAATACAAAAAAGATTGAAATTATTTCAATCATTCCTGACCACAGTGCAATAAAGCTCAACATCAAACACCAGGACAAGCCCTACTGCCTACAAGAATACATGGAGACTAAACACACACACTCTTGAATAGAATGGGTCAGGAAGAGATAAAGAAAGAAAAAAAAGCATTCCTGGGAACTGGATGCCAATGACAATACAACCACAACAAAACACTATGGGATACTTTTAAAAGCAGTCCTAAGGGAAGTTTATAGCCCTGGGTCTCTACATTAGAAAAACAGAAAGAGAACAAGTGAATTATCTAACACTACAGCTAAAAGCACTTGAGGCAACAACAGATGAACCCTAAACAACAACAGACGGAGGAAATAACAAAAATCAGAGCAGAGAAAATCAATGAAATAGAAACAAAAACATACAAAAAAATCATTGAATCCCAAAAGTTGGTTCTTTGAAAGAATAACAAGATAGACAGACCTCTAGTCCAGTTAACAAAAAGAAAGAAGGAACAACTCCAAATTAATACAATCCTGATGAAAAGGGAAATATCCAACAGACAAGGAAAAGATCCAGAAAATCATATGGGAATACTTTAAAAAGCTATACTCAAGTTTGAAAACCTAGAAGAAATGGAAGAATATCTGAAATCCTGGGAATCACCAAAGCTTAAACAGAAGAGATCAAACAGCCTAAATAGACCAATTAATATGAAGAAATTGAAATGTAATAAGTAGCCTCCCAACAAAAAATGCCCAGGCCCAGATGGCTTCACGGCAGAATTCTATAAAATATTTCAAAAGACTTACACACCATATACTTCAAGTTGTTTAGAAGGATACAAATGGAGGGAGTTCTCCCAGATTCCTTCTAGGAAGCCAGCTCACTGCTATTACCAAAACCAGGAAAGATACAACCAAAAAAGGAGAAACTATAGACCCATCTCCCTAATGAACACAGATGCCAAAATTCTAAACAGGATACTGGTAAATCAAGAAGATCATCCACCATAAACCAAGTTGGATTCGTACCAGAGATGCAGGATGGTTCAACATATGAAAATCAATAAACATCATCAAAACAATATAATGGAATGAAAGACAAAAACCACACCATCATCTCAATTGATGCTGAAAAAGCCTTTGACAAAAACAGCATCCCTTCATGCTTAAAGTCCTAGAAGGAATTGGACTGGAGGGATCCATTCCTCAATGTAATCAAAACATATACAGGAACCCACAGCCAATATCATCCATAAATGGGGAAATGACAGAAACATTAAAAGTAGGAACTTGGCAAGGCTGCCTGTCAGCACTCCTCTTCAATTTAGTGCTTGAAACACTTGCTAGAGCAATAAGGCAAGAAAAGGAATTAAAGGAGTACAATTGGAAAAGAGGAAGTCAAGCTATCCCTATTTGCCGATGATATGATTGTTTACTTAAGGGATGCTAAAAACTCCACCGAAAAAACTCCTAGAAATGTTAACAGCTTCAGCAAAGTGGCGGATAAAAATTAACCTAAAAAAAATCAATGGCCTTTCTTTACACTACAACAACAAGCAACTGGAGAAAGAATTCAAAGAGACCTTCCCATTCACAATAGCCTCAAAAAACAATAAATACCCAGGAACAAACTAACCAAAGACACCGAAGATCTCTACAACAAAATTTTAAACCTTTTAAGAGAAAAAAATTGAAGAAGAAGACATCGGGAGATGGAAAACCTCCCATGCTCATGGATTGGGAAAATTAACATTGTAAAAATGTCCATTCTACCCAAAACTCTTGTATAGATTTAACACAATTCCAATCAAAATCCCAAGAGTTTCTTCACAGGCTTGGAAAAAAAAAAAAGTCCTTAAATTCATTTGGAAAAACAAAAGACCCCGAGTAGCCAAAACAACCCTGAGCAAAAAGGCTACACAGGGGGGAACTTCTATATACTTCAAACTTACTACAGGCTATAGTCATAAAAACAGCCTGGTACTGGCCACAAAAAACAGACCTGTGACCAATGGAAAAAAAACCAAACTTGAACATACAAATGAAACCAACAATTTCAGCCATCTCATATTGACAAGGGGGCCAAGACGCCAAATGGAGGAAAGAAGCATCTTCAGCAAGTGTGTTGTTGGCAAAACTGGATCACCATTTGTAGAAGAATGAAATTAAACCCCTAACTCTGCTCTGTACAAAAGTCAACTCCAGATGGATCAAAGACCTCAATGTGAAACACCCCAAACTCTGAAGGTGATAGAGGAAAAAGTTGGCAGCAGACTACAAGACATGGCATAGGAAAAGACTTCCTAAAGCAAGACAGCAGCTGCACAAGAATTAAGGTCGACAATTGACAAATGGACAAATGGGACCTCATTAAACTCAAAAGCTTCTGTACATCAAAAGAAACAATCAAGGAAGTGAAGAGAAATCCCCTGAGTGGGAGGAAACCTTCACCCAAGAAACATCTGGACAAAGCATTGATTTCCAGAATATATAAGCTACTCAAAAAACAACAAAGACGAAAGAAAACAAACGACCCACTCAATAGATGGAGCAAAGAGCTGAACAAAGACTTCACACATGAAGGAAGTTAAGGATGGCGAGAAACACCTTAGAAGTGTTCAACATCACTACTCATTCTGATAGGTTTCCCCTTATAGGTCACTTGTTGTTTTTCTCTTGTCGCTTTAAGAATTTTGTCTTTGTTTTGGGTGTCTAGCATTTTAACTATGATGTGGCGTGGAGAATTTCTTTTCTGATCTTGTCTGTTTGGAGTTCTATGTGCTTCTTGTATTGGTATTGGTTTGTCCTTTTTTAGTTTGGGGAAGTTTTCATCTATTATTCTGTTGAAGATCTGATCAATACCATTCTCTTGGGATTCTTCTCCTTCCTCTATTCCTATGATGTGGAGGTTTGATCTTTTCATAGTGTCCCACAGTTCCTGGTTGTTCCACTTTTGTGTATTTTTAAATTTTTCATAATCTTTCCTTGAGGTTTTTAGTTGTTCTGTGTTATCTTCCAGATCTGATATTCTTTGTTCTGCTTCCTCCATTCTGCTTCTGAGGCTTTTTCCATTCCTTTCCTCTTGATTGGATGAGTGTTTGATTTCCTTTTTCATTTCCTCTTCTGATTTCTTTAGTATTTCTACTTCTTTTTGGAGCTTCTCAATCTCTTCCTGTAGCTCTTTGCTTCCCTGGTTGGTTTTCTTATCTTTTTCAGCGTGGGATCTTTTGAGTGTTTCTACTTCCTTCCGGAGTTTGTCATTCTCTCTCTCTAGGTCCTTCTTGAGTTCTTCATTCTCTTTTCTCAGTTCTTTGATTTGCTCTTGATAATTTTGTAGTTCTTTAAATATGTTCCCAATTGTGTTTCTGATATCTGTGTCCTGGGGCATCCCCAGAGGGATCCCATTGTAGGAATCTTCCATAGGGTTGTTAGAGCTTGGTGTGGGATTATCCTGCCCCTTTCCTGTGTTGTCTCTTCTTCGTGTTCCTGGCATATGGGCTTCTCCTTGCCTGTATTCCAATGTGAGTCCTAAATGCCTCTTCACTGTGTTGAAGGCTTGCTTTGCTTGCCTCCTTCAACTGCCTTTGTAATGGGGGGATCTCAAGACTCACACAACCCTACCTTTAATACCAGCTGGGAGGATAACTCCACTCCTTAGCTAGGTTAAGTCAATCAACAGTCAGCCTTGCGGAAACACCCAGTTCCTACCTGCCTTCCTGCGCTTCCCCAGAGTCTTGTTTTGCATCCTCTGTTGGTCAGTTGTTACTACTGGCTGTTTTTTTGTTCTTGTTTTTTTGTCTTTTTTTGAGACAGGGTCTCCCTATAGCCCCAGCTGCCCTGGAACTCACTTTGTACACCAGGCTGGCCTTGAACTCACAGAGATCCACCTGCCTCTGCCTCCGGAGTGCTCTGATTAAAGGCGTGTGCCACCACACCTGGCATTAATGGCTGGTTTAATGTTTCTAGTTTTTCTTCAGTTTATTCCATCCAGCTTGTCAATTAGAATTGACGACCAGTTGGGAAAATATGCCAAGCTTCATAAATTACAGTGTGGGCCTAGAATATGTACCTAGTGACACAGTCACCCTTGGATGTCTTAGTCTTGCCAGGTTACTGGCTGCTTAAATGCTCTTTCTATTGCTCTTGATAGCTAAAAACTGTGGAATTTGCTATTCAAGTGGAATGTTTTAGGATCCTCTTAACAAGGTATTCATGAATTATGCTGAATTATTCTAGGAAGTGAATTATAATTATATTAATCTTGACTTAAGAGCACAGGTGTTGAAAAGTGCTATAAATAATGATAAAATGTTATAATACCTGTAGAATAAGCTTTCTTACTTGCTATTTCACATTTTTTCTTAAAAAGAAAATAGAGGGTTTTTGTTTTTGTTTTTGTTTTGTGGCCTTGGAAACTTACCACTGCGAAAGCACATTATATACATATACATATATATACATATACATATATATACATATATGTGTGTGTGTGTGTGTGTGTGTGGCTTTAGGGGTTGGAGAGATGGCTCAGTGGTTAAGAGCACTAACTGCTCTTACAGAGGACCTGGGTTTGATTCCCAGCCCTACATGGCAGCCAAGAACCATCTTTAAGCCTGGCCTGGTGGCACACACCTTTAATCCTAGCACTCTAGAGGCAGAGGCAGGTGGATCTCTGAGTTCAAGGCCAGCCTGGTTTACAGAGTGAGTTCCAGGCCAGCTGGGGCTATAGGGAGACCCTGTCTCAAAAATAAATAAATAAATAAATAAATAAATAAATAAATAAATAAATAAATAAATGCCTTTAGCTTATTTAGATCTATTCATTTATATTTTCAATATTTCTAATAATGAGGTTTTCTTTTTGAATTATAGGAAGATCTGTAAGCCACTAGTCCTTATTGAGAGTACACAAAAAGTCCAGTTCTTTCCTGTTCTCAGGACAGCTCTTCTCTCTCTCCTTTATAAGCGAATTGATCCCTTCAGCCACAAGCCCCATGAAATAGTTTCTAAATGTGTTCCTGGTGGTTTCCTCTCCTCGGTCTGGCATTGTATTAACACTATTTGAATTCGTGCCAATCTCTAACATCCAGGTCATACCATTACTTCTCTCAGTCATGCACAAGTACTTTTTGATGACATGCCATATGTGGTATTACTATAATTAGTTAATGAAACTTCAAAGCTAAAATTTACATTTATCATTGTTATATTTATTATTTCATTGGGGTATATTTTTCAGCATATGGAACAATTTTTATCTTAGTTCTGTCATCTAAAATATTGTTTCCTTCCTAATTTTAAGTACTGCAGATTTATAGCAATCAACTAAGTCATTCATAAATATGTTAACAGAAGGCCGGGCATGGTGGCTCATGCCTTTAATCCCAGCACTCAGGAGGCAGGGGCAGGCAGATCTCTGTGAGTTCAAGGCCAGCCTGGTCTACAGAGTGAGTTCCAGGACAGCTGGAGCTACAAGGAGACCCTGTCTCAAAAACACCAAAAAAAAATAAAAAAAGTTAACAGAACAAACCAAATAAAGAGCCTTTGGACATTGACATTAAGTACATTTTCTAAAATGGCAGGCTCTGTTATTTCTCCTTTTGTGTACAGTTTTCAGCCATCCCAATTTGTACTTTCTGACTTTAATCTTGCCCCTTTTTTTCTGCCCTGTCAGTTACCTTACAGAAATCAAAATATGCTGTGTTTCTAGGGTTTCTTCTATTTAGCAATTTTCTATCCTTTTTACGGTGTGGGAAGGAGGAGCTGGGGAGACGGCTCAGTGGTTAGGAGCACTGGCTGCTCTTGCAGAGGACGCCGGTTTGAATCCCAGCACCCACATAGCAGCTGACAGTTATCTGTAACTCCAGTTCCAGGGGATCCAATGCCCTCTTCTTTTTTTTTTTTTTTTTATTAATTTTACTTATGTATGCATGCAAGTCTGTGCGCCCGTGTCATGCAATGCCGCGGAGGTCAGAAGTGGGTGTCGGATTCCCCTGGAGCTGGAGTTCTCCTGGAATTGGAGTTTCAGACGGTTCTTGGCCGCCATGTGGGTGCTGGGGATTGAACCCTGGTCCTCTGCAAGAGCGGTCGGCGCTCTTCACCGCTAGGCCATCTCTCCAGCCCCCCAATGCCCTCTTCTGACCTCTGCAGGCATTGTATGACATAGGTACACTTACATAAATGCAGGCAGTACACTCATATACATAAAATAAACGTAATAAAACTCTAAAAAGTCTAGTTGCAAGATTCTTCATTTATTCTTTCAGTCTAAATGTATTGAGTACCCATTATTTTGCCTTCAAGTTTTAACCATGATGGAGCATTTTAGGATCTTAGGAAAGCTATGGAAGGAGGTCGTAACCCGGGAAGGAATTCGGGGAAGGAGTTACTTCGGGGAATGTCCATGTTAAAGTGAATTTTAATATGATTGCTGCATGCTGAGTGGAATTAGTAGCTGAAGACCAGGGAAACATTGTATAGGAGCTGAACACCAGGGAAACATATAATAGCTTATGCTGGGTCCCTGCAGCCGAAGGGAAAGTGGTGAGTATGAGAGCCTGAACAGGGCAGAAGCATGGAAGCAGGAAGCAGGACACCATTTACAGACCATGGTGCATTTCCTTCATTTGAAGTATGCTCAAACTAATATCCATATCATTCTAAAATCTTATGGGATCCTTTGCTGATTTTTATTGGACTTTTCATGATATCAAAGTGATAAATGGCCAGGCGTGGTGGCACACGCCTTTAATCGTAGCATTTGGGAGGCAGAGGCAGGCGGATCTTTGTGAGTTCAAGGCCAGCCTGATCTACAGAGTGAGTTCCAGGACACCTAGGAATACAGGGAGACCCTGTCTCGAAAAGACCAAAAAAAAAAAAAAAAAAAAAGGGAAAATTTTTCTTTTTAAACTTTTTTTTTTTTTTGTCCTTTTGAGACAGGATTTCCCTGTAGCCCCAGCTGTCCTGGAACTCACTTTGTAGACCAGGCTGGCCTTGAACTCACAAAATCCGCCTGCCTCCCAAGTGCTAGGATTAAAGGTGTGTGCCACCACACCCGGCTCAAACTTTTCTTATAACCCATTTTTCTCCTTGCTCTTATTTTAACCTAGCATTAGGAATACAAGGTAAAACCTTTTAGTAAAGATTCTTTTTGTGGGGTTGGAGAGATAGCCTAGCGGTTAAGAGCTTGGAGAGATAGCCTAGCGGTTAAGAGCACCAACTGCTCTTGCAGAGGACCCAGGTTCAATCCCCAGCACCCACATGGCGGCTAAGAACTGTCTGTAACTCCAGTTCCAGGGGAATCTGAGACCCTCTTCTGACCTCCGCGGCATTGCACGACACCGGTGCACAAACCTACATGCAGACAGTACATTCATACACATACAAAAATAAATAAAATTTTTTAAAAAATTTTTAAAAAAGATTCTTTTTGTATTTTTGAGACAGGGTCTCCCTTTAAGTCTCAGCTGGCCTGGAGCTCACTCTGTAGACCAGGCTGGCCTTGAACTCACAGAGATCCACCTGCCTCTGCCTCCTGAGTGCTAAAGGCGTGCGCCACCACGCCAGGCTTAGTAAAGATTCTTGATCTGCTGGTGTTGGCAGCTATATTTTAAGTAAAGGTAACTCACCCATCTAACATCTTAAGAAGAAACCATAATAACATTATTCTCTTGATATATAGGGTTGGATGTGTCCTGAACCTGAATCAGAAAGGGAGGACTTGGTATATTTTGAACATAAGTCATTTAATAAATTGTACAAAGAAAATGATGGAGAACTTACTGGTGAAGAAGAAAACAGTGCACATGCACTAGAACGGAAGAGTGACAACCCCCTAGATATAGCTGTAACCAGGCTGGCTGATTTGGAGCGGAACATTGAAAGAAGGTATCTGAAGAGCCCCTTAAGTACCACCATTCAGATCAAAGTGGATAATGTGGGCACAGTTACTGTCCCTGCTCCTGCACCATCCATTAGTGGTGATGGTGACGGGTAGGTTATTGAGATTAACTTGAAAAATTATTGTGCTTCTTTGCTAATTGGAGCCTATTTTCTATTGCCTGTTATCTATGTATCTTCTTGTATGTCTGTGATCCATATGGATCAAGCTCTTTGCATGGTGCTTTGTAAAAACTTTTTTTTGTTGTTGTTATGTGCATTGATAATCCTGCAAAGTGATCTTACATTTACCTGGTTGTGACTAAGCTTTAAGGCACGTAGCCACAGTCTGTGCACTACATCAAATTTAGTTGCTTAAACTTTATACTTACTGGCTGTTACATGTTGTTGTCATTGCTTGGCTTTCAGTGTGATGATTGTTTCACATTCAGTAACTATAAATGTGGCCATGACCTACTTAATTTTTCTATATTTCAATGCAGAATTGAAGAGGATATTGCTCCAGGGCTCAGGGTATGGAGAAGGGCATTATCAGAAGCTCGCAGTGCTGCACAGGTAGCTCTGTGCATTCAGCAATTACAGAAATCAATAGCATGGGAAAAATCAATTATGAAAGTTGTAAGTGTTTTTATTTAAGAAATACTATAACTAATTTACCTTGTCTTGTTTTTTTTCCAACCTCCAGATCTTTCCTAACTACATATTATTACCATGTTGATTCAATAATGTATACTGTACTTAAGAGTCTGTCGAATTCTTAAATGCCCTATAATCTAATACTCCCTTCCTTGAGTTTGTTGAAGCAACCTATCAAATTTATTCTTTTATTCTTTTTTTATATCTTTTATTTTTAATGTTTTTTCTGTCTGCATTCGGTGCCTGTTTATAATTATAACAAGTTGTCTCCTATATTTTGCCAATATAGTAGTTGTTATCTAAATATTTTTAAGGTCCTTTCTTTCCTGTGAAGCACCCCAGTTGCTAACCTTTTCTGCTACAATATTCCTAAGATGTTTTACTTTTCTACAGCCAGGCGTGGTGGCACACGCCTTTAATCCTAGCACTTGGGAGGCAGAGGCAGGTGGATCTCTGTGAGTTCAAGGCCAGCCTATTCTACATAGTGAGTTCCAGGCCAGCTGGAACTAAAGAGAGACCCTGTCTCAAAAAAGAAAAAAAAAAGTTTTACTTTTCTACCAGGCTCCTGTCTGAGATACAATCAGATCAAAGTAAAACAGAGAAAAACTTTAGGCCCTTTTAAATGTTTTTATCAGTTAAGGTTGGCATGAAGAGTAGATCTTTTTATCCCCACCCCCAACAATTAGAACTGGTTTTTCATCTTCTTTGTGCATGCCCAGTTGGTTACTGTTACACAGTTGAGTATTCATTTTGTCCCAGGCACCAAAATGCCATGTATTCAAAGAGCCGTAGTTGATCTACTATCACAGATGTCCTAGACTAGGATATATAATGTTGTATTAGAAATTAAATGAAGTAATTTTGAACTACTAAACCATTTTGTTCCTAAGATATATAAATACCTAACTTCAAATTAGTACAAATGAATTCCCAAAGTGTTTTCATTTTTTAAGTATTGACTTCAGGACAATTCTACTATGACTGGAATGTGACCTAAATTCAAACAGTGTTAATGCCTACCAACTTATAAAGCTACCATGAATGTTGTGTCATTTTTCTTTCCTTTTCTGAAACTTATAAACTATGTATGCATGGGGGAAAACTTGCTCTCTTCATATTTAAAGTTTTCAACGATATTAGGCATTTTTCAATAAAGAACAAATCATGTATTTTTAGTTGTAGAAAACAAATCACAACCTCAAAAGTAATTTATTCTGTTCCTTTTTCCTTGGAAATCATGTTCTCATATTCATTTTCTATACTTGTGACACAAGTTTGACTTGGGTTCATTTTCAAAGTTTCCTGGTTAAGACACATTTTTTTTCTAGTCCTACAACACAGATGAAAAATTTAGTACAATCTAATAGTTTTATTAAATATACTAATAGGTTTAGTAATTTTTATATTAAATACCAGTCTCTTATTTCTTTCTCAGAATATCAAAAGGATGATAAGATAAGCAAAAGATGAAACATATTAAAAATCCCATGTATTAAAGCTATTCATTGCTTTATGTGCTCTGATGTCATGTTAATTATTATTTCATATGTTAATGTGTTATACATGCTTCTGAAGTGTGTGCAGGCATTCAACCTCTAGCTCTGTTCTATGCAGTGTACCTGAAATGTGCATTTACCCCAACAGAATTGCTCACCCCGTCATGTGGTTCATATCTGTGTAACGAGAGATACATAGATGTGTGTGGCTATTAAATATTTGTTAGCAAGCAGAATGTTCATTACTAATACAAACTAAGAATTATAGTCTGCTTAACATCCCAGTAGCTATTATTTATAATAGAGAGGTAATTTTAAGTGATTTTTCATATATTATAGTATTGCCAAATCTGTCGAAAAGGAGATAATGAGGAACTGCTTCTCCTTTGTGATGGCTGTGACAAAGGCTGTCATACCTACTGCCATAGACCCAAGATTACAACTATTCCAGATGGGGACTGGTTTTGTCCAGCTTGCATTGCTAAGGTAAGACTGATATAGAACTAAGCTTTTTAAATTACCATAGTATGTCTGGCTTCTTGTTTTCCCAAGATGTTTTCAAAGTTCATGTCCTCGAATATTTCGGTACTTCTTTTTATAGTTTTTATAATAGTTTTTATAATTTTACGGATTTTTCCTACATTTTGTTTAGCTATTCATCAGGTGTTGAACAACCTTCTGGATATTATATAAACACGTGTTTTAGATGAGTGTCCTGAAGTAGAATGTCTAGGTCAAATGATAATAAACATCTGCATTTTAAGTCATTTTTCAGTAATATTTGAAATACAAACCTGTGGTTGCCCATCCTAAAATCCCAGAACTCAGGAAGCAGAGGCAGAAAGATGGTGAACTTTTAGGCCAGCCTAAGCTACACAGAGGGAGACCCTGCCTCAAAAAAAAAAAAAAAAAGACAGGGCTGAGGGTATGGCTCGGTGGTAGAGCATTTGCCTGCAGTGCTTGAGGTCCTGTATTCCATTCCCATCAAGAAGAGAAACAAAAGAAAAAGCAAAGAAAAAAAGAGTTGGATATTTAGCCCAACTGTAGAGCGCCCCTATTATGTTCAAGGCCCTGTGTTCTATCCTCAGCACCACAATAAAGTAAAATAAGAAAGAAGTTCCAGAATTAAAAGATAAAGAGTTCAAAACATGGAAAGATCAGCTCATAATGAAAACCGGATTATTTTCTAGGTGTTCCTTACATCAGCCACTCTCCCCTTCCTTTTCTTTTTTTTAAATGTTCTTTTTTTAATTTTATTTATTTTTTATGTGTATGAATGTACTGTCTGCATGTAGGTTTGTGCACCCCTGTCGTGAAAGGCCGCAGAAGTCAGAAGAGGGCGTCGGATTCCCCTGGAACTGGAGTTAAAGACGGTTCTCAGCCACCATGTGGGTGCTGGGGATCGAGCCAGGGTCCTCTGCAAGAGCTGTCGGTGCCCTCAACCACTAGGCCATCTCTCCAGCCCCACCTTTTCTTTTTTTTCAAAGAGGGCAACAGATTCCCCTGGAACTAGAGTTACTTAGCCGCCATGTGGGTGCTGGGAATCGAACCCAGGTCCTCTGCAAGAGCAGCTGGTGCCCTCAACCACTGAGCCATTTCTCCAGCCCCTCTCCCAACTAACTTGACTTAATGATTGCCAGTAATTGCTACTTCTTCATAAACTCAAGTCCCAGCTTTCATTACTCAGTTCACGCCCTCTAGCACTCACGCCTGTTCATTGTAAGATCTCAAGGTCTCGCTCTCCCTTTTGACCTCACGTGTCATTCTCCCATTATTGTAATGACTGTATTCACCCTTAGGTCATTTGCCTTTCTCTCTCATTCAGGTTAATTCAACTTCCCATGTTACCCTGTACCTTTATCTTTGCATTTAAAATTGGCTGTGGAAAATATTCAGCCTTTCAAATTCAAGGCATTCATTAATTGGGCCTTTAATCATGCATGATGATTGAGTTCCAGTTCCAGTCCCTTATTCCAGACCATCCTCATCTTCAGCTTGAGTTACTCTCATTCTACTGAGAAAATGGAAGCCATCAAAGGACAAAGTATAAGATCCTTCCCCATACCTGACATCCTCTTTTTTCTTTTTTTTTTTTTTTTTTTTTTTTTTTTTTTTTTGTCTTTGAGAGGTCTCCCTTGTAGCTTACTCCAGCTGTCTGGAACTCACTTGTAGACCAGGCTTGCCTTTGAACCACAAAGATCCGCCGGCCCTCTGCCTCCCAAGTGCTAGGATTAAGGCGTGCGGCACCACGCCCGGCTCTAACATCCTTTTATGTTTGGGTACATAAACGTTACCTTCTCTGCTGTTGCCATGAGTCACTGGTGTTCCAAGCAAACCCAGTTCTTCACTTATATCTCAGCCCCCGTCCCCTGCTACCTCCTGCGGACTCTTACCTGTTACCGTGGCAGTTCTCCTTTCTCTACAGTATCAGTTTCTCCAGCTTCCACTCGTTAGCCTACCCGCATGCTGCCATTTCTCTATCTGCATGCCAGCACTCAGGAGACTAAAGCAGGCTGATCTCTGTGAGACTGAGGCCAGTCCGGTCTACATAGTTCCAGGCCAGCTGGGGCTACAGAAGACCCTTCAAAAAAACAAAACAAAAAAACATAATCAAGAATGTTAAAAATCACATTTAAGGAAGTTAAACAAGAAACCCTTTTTCTGAACTCATTTCTCTTTTATCAGCTTCCCACATCTCCCTCCTTTCCTTGTCGGACAATCTTTTAAATAAAGGTTTCTGTTTTGGTATCTCCCCAATTGCTATGGTTGATTTTAGCTAAAAGGTAAAAAGGCAGTACCCCAGTTTCTTACCTCCAGCTCTCTCTGAACTCACTCTACTCAGATCTTACCTTCACACTTCTCTAAAACGTGCTCTTTTCGTGACAGTAGACAACTCCACACTGTGGTGCCTGGCTGGCTGTCCTTTTAGTTGCATATAATAGAGCTGAACACATCTCCTTGAAACATTGTTTTTCACCTGGGTTCTGCTCACCTGATTTCTTCCTGCTTTTGTCCCTTCTCTGTATCCTTTGTTTGTCTTCACCACCTTGATCTGTAAATATCAGAGTGTTTTCTTGACTTCAGGGTTATCATATGGCAAATGGGATCATATCGGCTTTTAGGGATTTTGTGAAGATCACATAAAATCATAATTGTGGGGGCTGGAGAGATGGCCTAGCAGTTAAGAGCGCCGACGGCTCTTACAGAGGACCCGGGTTCGATCCCCAGCACCCACATGGCGGCCAAGAACCTTCTAAACTCCAATTCCAGGAGAACTCCAGTTCCAGGGGAATCCGACACCCTCTTCTGACCTCCACAGCATTGCACGACACGGGTGCACAAACCTGCATGCAGACAATACATTCATACACATACATAAATAAATTAATTAATTTAAAAAATCATAATTGTGAAACTTAATAATTATAGAGTTCTGTGAAAGTTTTACATAAATTCTAGAATACTTTTTTGGGGGTTCTTAGCCTCAGCCTTTAATGGCTGCGCTATCCCCACAGCCCATAAATTCTAGAATACTTTTCAATTCCCCAAAGAACCCTTGTATTCACTTCACACTCCCACTCGTCACCAGCCTGTCCTATTAACCTGCTTTCTATGGATCCACTGTTGTGTTTCTATTTCCTAGAATTGTTTATTTTTGGGGGGGGGTCTTTTGAGACACGGTCTCCCAGTAGCCACAGCTGTCCTGGAACGTAGTATGTAGACCTGGCTGGTCTTGAACTCACAGAGATCTGGCCTGCCTCTACCTCCCAAGTATTGGGATTAAAGGTGTGCATCACCGTGCCCAGCTCGTTAGGGATTAAAGGTGTGTATCACTGTGCCCAGCCTATTACATATAAATTTAAATAATTCCCAATGATTAGATAAACAATGTAGTAAATCCATATAATGAAAGATTACAAGATTACTCCACTATAAAAAGAAGTACTAAAATACACTAGAACATATATGGACCTTGAAAGCAGTGTGCTAAGGGAAAGATTCAGACATATGTCTCGACACATCTTATGACTAAGTTTAGTGTGTAATATCCACAATAGACCCATAGGAAGAGTACAGTGAGGATTGCCAACAGATGTGGGGGCAGGGATTTTTTGTTTTGTTTTGTTTTGTTTGTCTCTTTTGAGACTGGGTCTCCCTTTAGTCCCAGCTGGCCTGGAGCTTGCTATGTAGACCAGGCTAGCCTTTAACTCTCAGAGATCCACCTATCTCTGCCTCCTGAGTGCTAGGATTAAAGGCGTGTGCCACCACACCCGGCTCCAACTTTAATTTATAACCAGACTAGTTATATGATTCTGCAGTGTAGAGTTTCTGGGAGTAGTTTTCTAGAAAATATTGCAACATACCATTTTAGAAAGTTAAAACAAAAACTATGCATTGCTATTACTATCTATATCATTACATACCTTTTTTTAATTTTTATTTTATGTATATGAGTGTATTCCCTGCATGTGTATAAGTACATCATGTCATTGCAGTGCCCATGAAGGACAGAAGAAAGTATGGGATCCCCTGGAACTAGAGTTGTTACTGATGGTCATTAGCTGCCATGTGGGTGCTGGCATTCGAAACCGGGTCTTCTACAAGAGCAGCCAGTGCTCGTAACCACTGAGCAGTCTCTCCAGCCCCATACATATCTATTTTATGATGTATTTAGTATAACTTTTAATTCTAAAAAGACGTATTTTACTTCCCTATTTCTAAACTCAAGGAGGACTCTCACTGTGGCCACTCAGTCTGTGGTTGGATGCATAAGGCCACATTAAGGTTTTGTTTAGCTTGTAACTATGGTGCTAGCATGACCACATCAGATATGCACTCCTCTTATTTTACAGATGAGAAAACACAACTGCATAGAGATTTTTGCCCAAAATTCCATAGTTAGTAAGTAGAGTCAAGACTGGGATTCATATCCTTTCATTCCAAATGCACTCCTCTTTATTCCATTTCACTCTATAGTTTTCCTCAAAAAGAGAAACTTCTCCCCATCTTTCACTAGTGCTTTGAAGTGCAATTTGTAATAATTTAAACACTTTAAAAATAATTTCTGCTGGGCGTGGTGGTGCAGGTCTTTAATCCTAGCACTTGGGAGGCAGAGGCAGGCGGATCTATGTGAGTTCAAGGCCAGCCTGGTCTACAGAGTTCTAGGACAGCTGAGGTTACAAGGAGACCCTGTCTCAAAAATAATAATAATAAAAATTATTATTATTATTATTTCTGTTTGACACTTTTTGAGCTCTTTCTGTGTTTTGGTGTAGCTTTTTATTTCCTCTTCAACTTTTGTATTAAGAATACATTTTCTAGTTTTCTTTGTCCTTAGTTGTGCTGTGAGCTACAGATGATTCCTGTTACCTTCAGCCTCATTCAGTTAGTAACTTACACTACAGTAAGTCCAGTGATGTGTTGATTAACAAAGGTGGTCAGCATCTCCAGGTTTAAGAATCCTTCAGATAGATTTTTCATGTTTTATTAGGTGTTAGCCTAATGAAATAGGAGTAATAGAGGAAATGTACAAATCTCCCTACAAAGAATAGCATCATCAGTCTTCTATATTAGAGTTGGTATTTCTTATTGCTCCTATCACATATTCATAATTTAAAGAAATTAAAAGTATGCAAATAGTTGTTTTCTCATAACCCCTTTACTTTTTTAAAAATTAAAGGCAAGCGGTCAAACCATAAAAATCAAAAAACTTCACATCAAAGGAAAGAAGACTAATGAGTCAAAGAAAGGCAAGAAAATGACTTTAACAGGGGATACTGAAGATGAAGACTCTGCATCTACAAGTAGTTCACTTAAAAGAGGAAACAAAGATCCTAAAAAAAGGAAAATGGAGGAAAATACTTCAATTAACATATCAAAACTAGAAAGTGCTACTACTATTAAGAAACCTAAAAGAGATGACCCTAAGGACCTAGCTCTTTGCAGGTATTTTTCCAATTTTTGTGTGCAAAGTACTAAAACATTCCATTTGTTTGCTTTGAACAACCTTTTACCATACTATTTTCTGATAACTTGTGTAAACTTAAAAGTGTAAAACATAAGTAAATATTTTTTATAGACTTGCATGGTTTTTTATCAAAGGTCTATAATAGGAAGTTAATTTTTTAATATGGACAATTTTTAAGTATAGGTGCTGATTTCCAACATTCTTTCTAGTTTGATCCTGACTGACATGGAAACTCATGAGGATGCCTGGCCTTTTCTACTTCCTGTAAACTTGAAACTTGTACCTGGTTATAAGAAAGTTATTAAGAAGCCTATGGATTTCTCTACAATTAGAGAGAAACTAAATAATGGACAGTAAGTAAATTGTTTTGTTCAATTAATATTGAGTATTGGCATTGAAGATATAACATAGTGGCAAATCATGAAGTATCTTTAAAAGAATTTTTTTTTTTTTTTTTTATTTTTTGGTCTTTTTGAGACAGGGTCCCTGTAGCTCTAGCTGTCCTGGAACTCACTATGTAGACCAGGCTGGCCTTGAACTCACAAAGATCCGCCTGCCTCTGCCTCCCAAGTGCTAGGATTAAAGGTGTGCACCACCACGCCCGGCTTTAAAAAGCACAATTTTTATAGTGTATAAGAAGCATTCCATTATCTTACTGAAGCTGAATTCTTTTGAATGAAGGTAATTGGATGTACAGGGATATTATTGGTCAAGAGAACTAGTAAACTAGGGTCTGGAGAGATGGCTCAGAGGTTAAGAGCATGGCTGCTCTTGCAGAGGACCTGGGTTCAATCCTAGCACCCACATGGAAGCTAACAACCATCTGGTAACCCAGTTCCAGGGGATCTGATACCCTCTTCTAAACTTCTTGGACATTGCTCAACTTGTGTGCACCTACATGCTGAGGGAATACATTCATACATAAAAAAGTAAAATAATTTTTTTTTGTCTTTTGAGACAGGGTCTCCCTGTGTCCCAGCTGTCTGGAACTCACTCTGTAGACCAGGCTGGCCTTGAAACTCACAAAGATCGGCCTGCCTCTGCCTCCCAAGTGCTAGGATTAAAGGCGTACGCCCACCACGCCCGGCTGATAAATAACTTAAAAAAAAAGAATGAGTAAACTGGTTGGTCAAGTGGGAAGAGTCCTCTAGTAGAACTGTGGTGAGGTCACAGAAGAAACAGGATGTGGGGAAGATCCTGGACAGTTGAAAAACATCTTTTTGTTTCAACATAAGGTCCTCTGCAACCCAGGCTGGCCTCAAATTTATAATCCTCCTGCCTCTGCACAAAATACTAGGTATTACAGGTGTGTGGTACCATGCCTTCCCTGGGAAATATTTTGGTCTTATGACCAAGAGAAAAATTTGGTTTTCCATTTAACCATCTTTAAATCCAGCACAGTCCAAAACATAAAAACTTTTTCAAATGTTGCATTTATAAGAGGATTTTACACAAGTTTAAATGCAGTTACCTAATCTTATTGGTTTTTTTTTCTTTTTTTTTTTTTTAACTTCATTTCTCTTGGTATATTTTCTTTCAGGTATCCAGACTTTGAAACCTTTGCTCTAGATGTCAGGCTTGTATTTGACAACTGTGAAACATTTAATGAAGATGACTCTGACATAGGCAGAGCTGGCCACAGTATGAGAAAGTATTTTGAAAAAAAGTGGACAGATACTTTTAAAGTGAGCTGAGTTGTAATTTCCTTTTTTCCCCCTTTTTCCTTTTACACAAGGACAGACAAGACCAGCAATGTGAACTGCATTTACATAAATGTGCGAGGCACATAAATAATGACATTTTTTCCTCAAAATAAGATATGTGTGTGTGTCGCGTGTGTGTGTACACATACAACACACACACACACACACACACATATTTTTTTAAAGCTGAGAAGAATGATACCATTTTTAAAGGCTTCACTCCCACAACCAAGATCCTTGGTTATTGGTTTGTGTGATTTGTCAGCTAATTTAGGTAGAACAGGGAAGCACACCCAAAGAATTTCAAAGGAAAGGGTGTTATAGTGCAATAGCAATTCAAATGTACCAATCGCACTGAATAGCCAACACCAGAGCTCTAATGTGGGAAATGGTTCTCCTTTCCCTCTCAATAAATATCTATTTTTCATTTTTTTACTTGTAGTTTTTTTAGTGAATGTATTATTTTATGAATTATTTATGATAAACCACATCCAGAATCTTCGTTTTCTGTGAAAAGGAAGAACTAGAAAATTGCTTTAAATCTTGAAAATAACAACAAGGAATGTTTTAAATATAAACAAAGCCAAGTTAAACTGTTTACACTGATGTGCTATAAAAGCACCAAAAATAAACTTACTGTAGAGTTACAAACAAAAAAAACATTTATATATATATATATATATATATATATATGTTGCTGCGTCACGTGTAGTTAAATTGTATTTCAAGACAGTGAAAAAATTGACATGTATATACTGTTCATTATTGTTTATATTGTCTTGTTTTAAATATGTATTATGTGTATATATTGTTTGGAGACATTATTGTTTATACCTTAGAAGGACTGTAGCATTTTATTTTAGTCTGAAGGTAATTACAGCTCTACAGCTTGTACAGTAATTATCCTCTACCGACACTGTGGCGTCTCCCTAATCTTGGTAGTGCCTGCCTTTGAAACAGGGTGTAGGGGATAGTAGTTTTCCATTTTTCTATTTTGTTATATAATTTTAAGCCACCAGGGCCTAAATTAAAGTATAATCATTTGTATCCATGTGGAATAAAATTGTGACAATTTCCTATACACACAGTATTTTTTCATAGAGACATTTCCCTCCCATTTGCCTTGCCTCAAAAATAAATTTAAAAGACATTTGTAACCACTGTGTTTTATCTACTGTGTGTTGTGGTGGCCTGTTGGAGGCAAATAGATCAGAATTTTTTTGTACCTATGTAAAAGTACTTGAAGTTTTATTTAAAATAAAATGTTGTGGAAAAGGTAGCATTCTTTTTTTTAGGAGTGTTATTTTTCACTACTATGTGTGGCACAGATACAATAAAAAACTTTTACACAGTAGGTTTTTTTTAGATTTTCTTAATGAACCTGTTCAAAAGGCAGTTAATTTAAATTTGATTTTTACAGGTCCTAGCAGTGTGCAGAGTTTGACTGCACACCCTAGCAGTGGGCTGGGTAGGAAGAATGGGTTTAAGTCAAGCCTCTGAGCTTCCTGAGGTTGTAAATTTTTCGGACCTCATTTTATTTCACATTTCAGCATGAAAAAATTAAGATCCATTTCACTGATATGAGAAATATCTATCTATAGATGCATAATCTGTTGATCGATAAGAAAAATAAATTAGGGGCTGGAGAGATGGCTCAGCAGTCAAGAGCACTGGCTGCTCTTGCAGAGGACTCAAGTTCAAATCCTAGCACCCACAAAGTGGCTAACAACCATCTGTAACTCCATCTGTAACAACCATCTGTAACATCCTCTTCTGACCTCCTTGGGCAGGGGTGCACTTATGTACATGCAAGCAATATACACATAAAATAAAAATATTAAATGCAATATATAAATATTATTATTATTTTTTTAGTCTTCTTGAGACAGAATCTCCCTGTAGCCACATCTGGCCTGGAACTTGCTATGTAGAACAGACCGGCCTTGAACTTACAGAGATCCAACTGCCTCTGCCTCCCGATGCTGGTATTAAAGGTGCGCACCATCATGCCCAGCCTAAATATTATTTTTTTAAATAGAAAATTAAATTAGTGTAATAAGCCATGAGAAACATTCAAGAAATAGCTGATTTTAAATAAGATGGAGATCAATAAAGTAAGTCACCTGACATTGTGGATTGTCAACCTCTGCCGTCTACACAGGCAGTTTTTAGCAAGTGCACTGCACAGACACATGCATATAACACAGAGAAAGAGAGAGGGAGAGACTGACCCTGTCCCTACTTTTCATTATGAGGGGGATTGCACCTGGGCATGCTAAGCAAATATTTTACTGCTGAACTACACCCATGCTTAACTACTGTTTTAATTCTTTTTTTCTTATATTTATCTTACATATATGATCGTATTGCCTGTATGTAAGTGCACTTGTGTCATGCAATGCCCACGGAGGTCAGATCTCCTGGAACTGGAGTTATAGGCTGTTGTTAGCCACTATCTGGGTGTTGGGATTCGATTCACACCCTCATCCTCTGCAAGGGCTGCCAGTCCTCTTAATGCTGAGCCATCTCTCCAGCCCCACCTATTGCTTTTAGTAGTAGTGAAGGAAAAGTAGAAATGTTTAAAAAAAAATATCCCTCACATGAAAATACTTTTGAGCCAAGACTATTTTCCAGGTTCTCTATCAATTTGTTTGTGACAATTTCTTTTTTTGTTGTTCTTTGTTTGTTTGTTTGTTTTGAGACAGGGTCTCCCTGTAGCCCCAGCTGTCCTGGAACTCGCTCTGTAGACCAGGCTGGCCTTGAACTCACAAAGATCCACCTGCCTCTGCCTCCCAAGTGCTAGGATTAAAGGCCTGCACCACCACGCCCGGGGAGAATTTCTTTTCAAATCAGCTGTTGTTATATAAATATGAGTGTTTCTGTTAAGCAAATATTGCAACAATGCCCCCAGGGAGCTTGATCAGAAATAACCACATCTGAAAGAGAAGAAACTGGCTCTGGGAAGAAAGTGCCTGCATTTTGTCTGAGGGCTGTGGAATGCTGCTTGGGGATTCTTCTTTCTTCCTAAGGGGTATTACCATACAGGTACCATATGTGTGTGAATTTGCATGAGAGGGTAGCAACACTCGCCTGTGTCTCATAAATGAGAAAATACTTAAATCTTTATGCATAAAAATAATTTTCTAAAAGCAGTAAGTTTCCTTTAAAACTAAATAGCTGAGCATGGAAATAGGCACAGGTAATCTCAACAATCAACAGCTAAATCACAAATGGGACTTCAGGGCAGCCATTACTACACTTGGAGACTCTATCCCACAAAGCAGACAATAAATAAGTAAGATATCCCTGGAAAAATATGAAGACTTAGGAAATATTGTCTACTGGAACTGCTTTCTTCACTGCTGTAACTGAGCAGAGGTAGCCACTGAAGCAGTGGGTATTCCTAGAGGGTCTGCCGCCAGGTCACATCTTTATGCAAGTTCTTGTTTTATAAATGACACAAAGTACTTATGTTCCTTATTTTCAAAAAAAAAAACACTGTCTTCCTCCTCAAACATAAAAAAGGAAATTATTCTAACCCATTGCTTTCATGTATACACAGTATACTTTCAGTAAGATAAATTGGGTTTTAGTTTGAACCTTTTCTGTTTTAGACCTAAATGTAATAAATGCAAATGGTAAAGCATTGGCCTGCCTTTCAAGTTAGGTTTAGGTTGTCACTCAAATAGTGAGTAACTAAGAGTAGCCAGTCAAACAGTTCACTTTTATTAAGCTTAAAAGATATCATTTTGAGGCCGGGCGTGGTGGCACACGCCTTTCATCCTAGCTCTTGGGAGGCAGAGGCAGGCGGATCTTTGTGAGTTCAAGGCCAGCCTGATCTACAGAGTGAGTTCCAGGACAGCTGGAATATATATATTTGGAATATATATATATGGAATATATATATATATTTTATATATATATATATATATATATACATATATATAAAATTTCGAAACAAAATGTAGACAGCAAATTAATAGCCATTGAATTGCTGCCAGTAAAGATCAAATGGTAAATGGGTGGGAGCTAGAGGTCTCAGCAGCTAAGAGCACTCACTGCTCTCGCAAGAGGACCTGGGTTCAAGTCCTCGCACCTATATGGGGGCAGAGGACTGTTTGTAATTCTAGCTCCAACACCCTCTTTCTGACCTCCTCAGATACTGCACACACATGTACACATATTCATGCAGGCAAAACACACATACAAATAAAATAAAAATAAATAAATCAAAGTTTTTGTGTGTGTGTGTGTGTGTGCGTGTTTTTAATTTTATTTATTTATGTATGTGTATGAATGTACTGTCTGCATGTAGGTTTGTGTACCCGTGTAGTTCAATGCCTCGGAGGTCAGAAGAGGGTGTCAGATTCCCCTGAAACTGGAGTTACCGATGGTTCTTAGCCACCATGTGGGTGTTGGGGATCGAACCCGGGTCTTCTGCAAGAGCAGTTGGTGCTCTTAACCGCTAGGCTCTCTCTCCAGCCCTCAAAAAAGGTTTTAAAGAAAAGATTAAATGGGTGAAAATTTATAGGAATATCATAAACTCTATGCATGGGAGGTGTTCTGTTTCTTCTGTCAACTCCAAAATAAAATGTATTGCAAGCACTAATTTTATCAGGATTGCACTGAACCAGTTTTGTCTTCTCTTTTTGATGCAAGTATCTCTCTCCTCCCTCTCTCTTTCTCTCCTTCACTCTGTCTTTTTCCCTCCCTTCCCCTCCTGTCTCAACCTCCCAAGTACTGGGATTGCAAGCTTGCACCACATCCCTGGCTGTCTTCCATGTGGTGATAGGCCCTTTGTGCTTGTTCTTCTTTCCCGTCTTCTCCACCCGCACATACTTGCAGGACTTTCATAATCCTATACCGTTAGCCTTATCCCATTAAAAGAATCCTCAGCAAGGAAATCTCATATGAATTATTTGCTCCTTATAAATTCAGTTTGAGCCAGTCGTGGTGGCGCATGCCTTTAATCCTAGCACTCGGGAGGCAGAGGCAGGTGGATCTTTGTGAGTTCAAGGCCAGCCTGGTCTACAGAGTGACTTCCAGGACAGCTGGGACTACAGGGAGACCCTGTCTCAAAAAGAGAAAGAAAAAGAAAGAGAGAGAGAGAGAGAGAGAGAGAGAGAGAGAGAGAGAGAGAGGAAGGAAGGAAGGAAAGAAAGAAAAAAGAGAAAGGAAGGGAAGGGAGAGAGAGACAGAGAGAGAGAGAGACAGAGAAGGGAAGGAAGGGAAGGAAAGGAAGGAAAGGAAGAAGATAGATTCTATTTGTAGGATACTTCTGAAGACGATTTACCTTGTAAATATCTTCATTTGAGAAATGGAAGAGATTTATGTTCTGTTCAAGCATTTTATTCCAGCAAGGAGATAAGAGATATTTTAAGAGGAATTGAAATTTCTCTCTTGAGGGGATGTGACTCAACACACCGTAGAGGAAATGAGCAGAGCCTTCTCTGCTAAAAATCTTGCTTCCTATATCCCTGAGATGTGGTTAGGCCACATTATAGCTCTGCTAGCAAAAAAGAAACCAAAAAAAGTCTTCAACTTTTGCTGAGTTCATTGATTCTCATTTCAGGCAATACTCTTCACACTGTTCTTACAAATCCCTTTGCTTGATTTTAGTTCAGTTCCTCTCTGATTTCTCTCCCTGCTATACATTGTCTGCAACTTTTTGTCAGTGTAAATAATATTGCCGTGACTTGCAATACAGGACCCTAATATGGAAGCCAGTTTTTAAGAAGGTCCCAAGCATTCCTTGCTTTCTGATTCCATGCCTGTAAGGACTCTCATCCTACAGAGGTAGTGGTATGATCAACGTTGTTTGGAGTAGTGCCAGGAAAATTCCCAAACGAAGCTGTAAAATCATTCCTGCTTCTGCCTTGTTCTGTTAGATCATTTGCTCTGGGGAAGCCTGCCACTATGTTATGAGGACACCATAGCAGCCCTGTGAAACATTGCAGAAGTGACTTCTACAACCCAAGTTAAGCATTAAGATGACTGAAGCCCAGCCATTGTCTTTATACTTGAGAAATCCTGAGCCAGAACTACCCACCTAAGCTACTTTTTGAATACATGACTTACAGAAACTATGATATAATGCTTATTGTTTTAAACCATGCAGTTTTAAGTAATTTGTTACATTGTAATAGATCCATGTTAAGAGTTTCTCTAGGACTTACTTCTATGGGAGAATCCCCAGCCAGGTTGGTGGATATGTGCATGCTTCCCACGGCCTTGCCATACTACCCTCCCAACAACAGTTGCTGCATTGCGCATTCCTCCAGCTATGGAAGAGGATGCTTTAATCCTACCTCCCATTTAGATCATTTTCATTAACAATTTATCACAGACATTGAATTTTGAAGTGTATCAGGCAGTCTTTCTAGTCGTCTGAGCAGTCTCAACTTTGATTTGATATCTCACAGGTTTTTGTCCAGTTCACTAAACAGCTTATCTAACTATCTGTTTTAGGACTATAGATATTGCCTCAAATTTTTATTTTTGGCCATTCACACCCAGGAAATTCAGCATTAGCAGTTGTTCTGGTTAGGTGGTGTATTATTCAGAGTTCTCTAAAGAAACAGAAGCAACAGGACGAATATATAGCTATATACAATTTATTGATTTGCTCACATGACAGAGTTCAAGGAGTCCAACAGTAGCTGCGCCGAACTGGAGAGGCTGAGAATCCAGGGAACTGCTCAGTCCGCAAGGCTGGATGTCTCAGTAGTCCCAGTCTGGTGCTGAAGGCCCGATGGATTCCAGGAGATCTGCCAGTCTCAGTACACGCTGGGATCTGAAGGGTTGATCACAGCAGCAAGACAAACTCACCAGTGAGAGAGGCAAGCCGCAGGAAAAAAGGGACCAGATCCCTCTGCCATGGCCTTTTATACTGCCTGCTGGCAGAAGGTAACACCCACATTTGGGGTGGGCCATCCGAGTTGAGGTAGTCCAATCCGAAGATACTTTTTCTCTTATTTGTTCCTTAGTCCAGTCAAGTTGACACCCAGGATTAACCATCACAAGTCCACCCCTTGTCAACTGGAAACCCAATAAATAGCCTCTCCTTATGTTATTCTTAAATGTCAATTGCAAACAATGGCAAGGTCATAATTCCACCTAACATGTTATAAGTGTCTCATGTGCAATACCAAAGCATTATGTCTTAGAGTAGGTGGTAATGTCCTTGAGGAACACTTAGTCCTTCAGTATCTAATAACCTACATATATACATACATGTATATGTATATATATATTTTTTTTTCATATATATATAATATATATATATATGAAAAGCACATTCTTAACCAAATAGGACAAAAGTTAATATCTATTATAATCCACGTTTCTGCAACTGGTCCCGTGGCCTCAGCTGATATTTATGACTACCTTCTTCTACTACCCATTCTGTATTTCCTCCACCATCAGCAAGCAC
>VZQC01007751.1:39703-59877 GCA_009823505.1 Rhizomys pruinosus | reverse complement strand
AAAAAAAAAAAAAAAAGCATTATAGGGTATGCTATAGCGTGTATATAGTTCCTTTTTAAAATATTTTTATATTAAAATTTTTTGAAACCAGTAGTGGCATGTATGTCTGTAATCCCAGCAGTTGGGAAGTAGAGGCAGAACGATGAAGGAGTTCAAGGTTATCTTTGGCTCCATACTGAGTTCAAGGTCACCCTGGTGTAGGTGAGACTCTCCTGTAATAAAAAGTATCCCTACGAATCATGGTAATAATATCAGAAAATGTGGTTGAATCTTGCAGAATTGAATAGCAAATGATAAAGCAAAGCAAGGCTTCTTATCCCCACTAGGGCTTAGATAAAAGGGATCTCCAGTAAGTCCAAAGTAACTGCAAAGCTAGCAAGACCTGCGTATGACAGGTTCACATGGAGCAAGGCAAAGGCCTTTGGAGTTCCTCCAATTCTCAGTTATTTTCAACTCTTTTGGCAGTGAAATCCACATTGGTAATATACTTGTTTGTTGTTTCCTTTTTTGAAAAGAGGGTCTCAGCATTTCGTATGTTGGACCCTGGACAGAAAGCAAGCTGAATATTAAGGAAACAAGTAGACAAGCTAGATAAGAAGTAACTGGGTGTTTGGGTTCCTGCCTTGAAAGTAAGTCTCACTGGGTAGCCCAGGGTAGTCTAGAACTCACATTCCCGCCTCTGCCTCCCAGGTGCTGTGATTACAGGTATGTACAACCATGCCCAGTGTAATAGTGTCCTCTTCTACCTTTATAGTATGGAATCTCAACTTTTTTAGTAACAATATGACTTAAAACAAATGTAGATTTTATTTAGCCATTAAAAGTTATCATGAAACATTAACTGAATGAAAAGACTTGTTATAGTATAGAATGTCAGTGTTTCTGTTAAAGTAATGCACTTAGTGTGAAGAAAATTCTAAATGGTTAAATATATTTCAAAATTAATTCTTAGTTTGGGGTATGGGAAGACTGTAACATCTTCTCATTTGTATGTCTTAATATTTCTGCAACAAATGTTTTAACATTTAAAGTCTTTTTACAACCAACTGATAAATTTAGCTAGTAGATAAAACAGGTGAAAATACTGAATTTGAATATAATTGCTGATACAGGCTGTTTTCATATGTATTATCTCATTTCAGTGAAATAGCTTTTTAATATACAGACAATTTCCATATGGAAGACATTATAATTTCTTAGTCCATTGACATCTTGCATCTCTTCCTTCTCCTACTTTATTACGATGTCGGTTGGCTATACAATTCGAGGAGTAAATAAGAGTGATTGCTTAAAGGAGGCAAATGACAGAACTCCAGGCAGTGACATGAGAAAAATTCTGAGAGACTACTGGAGACTTGCCCAGAGAACTTCTCAAAAGTTGACTGTGGAAGGCCATGATGCTCAGAGTTGCCATGGCTCTCACTCAGCGTCAAATCCAGAGACAAAGGTACCTGAGAATGAAGGTGAAAGGAAGAAAAATGGAAAGAACTTCAGTTCTTGATATGAACCATTGCATTAATTAGCCTTGGACTACCTGCCTCTGAACATTTCACTTTGACTCGTTTGTTTTAGATGAAAGCATCTTGGTACAGCTAGAAGTACTGCATTGTAGCTAGGCTTTTAGAACTCCAGAGGGTGCCCTCAGAGAGGTCATAGGACAGTCAATTTTATAGATGAGTACACTAATACTAGACTACTAGTACTTGTTATCAACCAGCTAGGTAAATTCTAATTAAGGCTTGACCTCACCTGACTTTGTCTTTTTTTTTTTTTTCAAGACAGGGTCTCCCTGTGGCCCCAGCTGTCCTGGAACTTGCTCTGCACAAAGATCCACCTGCCTCTGCCTCCCAAATGCTAGGATTAAAGGCATGTGCCACCATGCCCGGCGACTTTGTCTTTTAAAAACAGCATTTCTCAGGTCTGGGGAAATGGTTCAATAAATTATATGCTGTGCAAGCAGGAGAACCTGAGTTCAGATCCCTGAAACTGTGTGAACCTGGGTGCGGCAACACACACTTGTAAGCCTAGCCCTGGGCAGGAGGGAGACACCAAAGGATCCCAGGGCTTGACTGGGCAGCGCTTGAATCAAAACTTGCTTTGGCAGGTATGCTTCAGGTTCAGTGAGAGTATTAGAGGAAGACACCTGAAGCTGACCTATGGCCTCCATACATGTGCATACACAGACACAGTCCTACACACATGTGCAAGTAAAAGCATTCTTCAGATATGTTCAAATTAATTTTCTTGGTTATCTCAAATATCTCAATGCTCTTTCCACTAAAATATTCCCCAAACTATTTGAGCCTTGATAGCACTAGGGAATAAAATTAAGAAGATGATTTTGTAAGAGATGAATGCATCCTATTTTATTTAGAACAGTTACCTTGCTTTAGAATGAGAAATCTAGGCCCAGGTGTGGTGGTGCATGCCTTTGATCCCAGCACTTGGGAGGCAGAGGCAGGTGGATCTCTGTAAATTCAAGGCCAGCCTGATCTACAGAGTGAGAGTTCCAGGACTGCTGGGGCTACAGAGAAACACTGTCTCAAAAAGACCAAAAAAAAGGGGGCTGGAGAGATGGCCTAGTGGTTAAGAGCGCCAACCGCTCTTACAGAGGACCTGGGTTCGATCTCCAGCACCCACATGGTGGCCGAGAACCATCTGAAACTTCAATTCCAGGAGAACTCCAGTTCCAGTGGAATCCAAGACCCTCTTCTGACCTCCGCGGCATTGCACGACATGGGTGCAAAGACCTGCATGCAGACAGTACACTCATACACATAAAGAAATAAATAAAATTAAAAAAAAAAATCCAGAAAGAATGAAAGCCAATTTTGCCTCTGTATCTGAGAAAGGAACTGGGACTAACTTCAGCCTCAGGCTGTAAGCAACACAGCTAGACAGAATTCATGGAGCAAGTGTTTTCAGACATCAGGCTACAAGCAGCACAAGACCAAGTTCTGAAGAGTAATAAAGAAAGTTGGTCTTATATTAGCCCAGGCTTCTCCTTGAAGACATGTCCTGCACTTAAACAAGGATAATCTGAATAGAACATAATCACAGCAGTGTTCAGCTGAGTGCACATAGGCTTCAAGGTTTTCAAAGGGTGCTAGAGACATGGTAGTATATTTCTATTATCCCACCACTGGGTTGGCTGAGGTTGGAAGATTCTAAGTTCCAGGCTAAATGACCACATATTGAGACCCTTCAGAGCATGTTTTCTTTGTGCCTTCTGTGTTGAGTTTTAACCACCTCTATTGCAGTTACACATAGAAAGTGGTTTAATATGTACACAACATTGTGTGTTTTATGTGTAGTATTTGATCTTTAGAACAATCCTATGAGGTCAGAAGAGAATAACACTATTTGGGACATGAAAATAGAATGGGGACTATGGGGGGGTATAAAAGTGTACAAGGGGGCTGGAGAGATGGCCTAGCGGTTAAGAGTGCCGACCTCTCTTGCAGAGGACCCGGGTTCGATCCCCAGCACCCACATGGCGGCCGAGAACCGTCTGAAACTCCAATTCCAGGAGAACTCCAGATCCAGGGGAATCCGAAACCCTCTTCTGACCTCCGCGGCATTGCACGACACGGGTGCACAAACATGCATGCAGACAGTACATTCATACACATACAGAAATAAATAAAAATTAATAAAAAAAAAATTAAAAAAAAAAAGTGTACAAGGGTGGAGGGGGAGAAAGGCAGGGAGGAGGATGACCAACCAAAACAAAATGTTATGAAAATACCATAGCAAAACTTTCTATGATAATTGAAAACAGAATATTAATTCAAAACATCTAATAGAATAGTCTCATTAGGTAAGTTCTGATGTTAGCCTTATTTTACAAGTAAGTAAACTGAAGCTTATAAATGTGTAGTTATTTGGCTAGTTAGGAGAGCTGGATTCGTGCAGCCAGCTGACCCCAAGGGCACCGTGTTAGCACTGAGGCATTATGAAGCCACTATAAAGGACAGATGGCTTGCTTGGTGAAATCTAATATGCTCAGTAGATTTAACTACTTTCTTTGGGGACTGGAAATTATTTTATCAGGGCCTAACCATAGGTGAGACTCATGGTTGCTGCCTCATTAACAAAGCTATAAACCAGACTATCAACAAGATTATAATGGGAGGGATTCTTTCCCAGTAACTAGCGAACCATGTCCTGGTTTCCATTGTCATGATACCTGAGAAAGAGGATGAATCACCTGGAAGATGATAGGTAAGGCCTGAGTCAACATAAAGAGGATGTGATGAAACTGAGAAGTGTTTGACACAGACACTGGCAAGATGAGGTGAGCCGGCAATTCAACTAGTCAGCGAACCACAATGAAACCTCTATCTGAAACCCAGTGCTCCCTCCTGGGCAATGCATATTTAACAGATCATCCTGCCTTTCAAAATTCTCTTTTATTTGGCTCCATAGTGCTTATCTCCACTTTTCTGTTACTGAGAAGCTGAACTACCTCAGCTTTCTTGATGATCACGTTTTCTAATTCTGCCTCTTTGAAACCCTATCTGGCCATCTGACTACAATTACATATCTTTCCAGAGCTTGTCTGAGTCATGTATTCATTGACATGCGCTTGCTGTATGCACAGACATTCTCTGCAGTTTGTGTACATTTGTGTTTGTTTTTTGTTTTTTTTTTTCAGACCTCAATTTCAACATTTCAACATTTCTCCTCACTGAGGTTAACCCTAGTAGTTTTGTTTTTTGTTGTTGTTTTTTGTTTTTTTTAAGACAAGGCCAAGCTTCAAACCCAAGGTTCACTCTGTCTCTTGCTTCTCAGCCTTTTGGAGCACTGGGATTACAGGTGTGTGTCGCAGAACCAACTGCTAAGAAGCCGCTCCCCAGGCCAGCACGTCATGCTATGTCCATTCTCAATGTAGCAAATTTTGAATTGTCTCCTGGCGAGAATGTAAATTCCAAGAGTAGGCACTTGATATGCCTTGCTCATTTCTGCATGTGAAACAGTGCCAGATACCTAATGTCAGTCAACATCAAAATTTTGAATTTTTTTCCAAATGCAATTGAGTTCACTTTTAAATACTACATACGGAAATGATTAAAAAGTAAAACTATCAATACAAAAATCTAGCAGTGGGAACAAAAGGAAAAATTTTAAAAATAATTAATGGTAGGCATGTGGGCACAGGCTTTTTTTTTTTTTTTCTTGTATGAATGTACCGTCTGCATGTAGGTCTGATGCACCCGTGTCGTGCAATTGCCGCGGAGTTTTTTCCAGGAGAAAAAAGGGGAAGAGGGTTTGTCGGATTCCCCTGGAACTGGAGTTCCCTGGAATTGCAGTTTTAAAGACAAGTTCTCAGCCGCCATGTGGGTTGCTGGGGATCGAACCCGGGTCCTCTGCAAGAGCAAGTCGGCGCTCTTAACCACTAGGGCCGTCTCTCCAGCTCCATGTGCACAGGCTTAAACACTACACTTGGGAGGGAGAAGACAGGAGGATCAGGAGTTTCCAGGGTCATCAGTCCACTTCTAACCAGTATATGGGTGATGACTGTAGTCATTCCCGGTATAACCTTGACTTGTAAAATGCATTACCTCTTGTCTCCATCTAAATTTAAAAAGAAAACGGAAAACCTATATAACTTTCTCATCCTAATCTCGTCTCAAAAGTTTGTCTTGAATGAAGCCTTAAAAAGCTAACAAAAAACATTCCGGCAGTTTTGTTGTTTGTTGTTTTTGTTGTTGTTTTTGTCTTTTCGAGACAGGGTCTCCCTGTAGTCCCAGCTGTCCTTGAACTCACTCTGTAGACCAGGGCTGCCTTGAACTCACAAAGAATCCGCCTGCCTCTGCCTCCTGAGGCTGGATTAAAGACGTGCACCACCACGCCCGGCTAACATTCCGCCAGTTTATCTGGCGCCTGACTTCCTGCACGAAAACAAGCTCAGGTGGTGTTTCTGGAGAAGTTCCAAATCCCGGAAGAGCTGCTGCACACCAGAGACTTTCCCAGGAGCCTGGCTTCTACTGCAGGCAGCGGGATTAGCACGGCCTCCAGCTCCGCCCCCTCCCACCACAGGCCGAGGCGCCCGCGCACCGTCGCCTCCCGCCGCGACCCCGGAGCGCAGTGGGCCAGCGCCACTTACTTCCCTCGCGCAGGCCCAGGAGCTTCTCGCCTCGGGCGAGCCTGAGAACCACCGCGCCGCCTCGCCCCTCACGGCCCTGAGCTCCGGCCGGCCGGCGCGCGCACAGAAGATGCCACGGGGCGGAGGTTCCAGCTACCGAGACGCAGCCGAACCAGGCCCCGCGGCGGGCGCAGTCTTGCTGAAGAAACGGCAGGAGCGCCTGATCCGCACGCAGGTGCGCTTGGCAGGTCACGTCACGTGGGCACAGGTTTGGGCGAGCCGGGAGGCGGGGCTCCAGAGCCCGCTCAGGCCCCGCCCTCGAGGCCCGCCACCCCGCCGCGCATGCGCGCCCTCCGCCCGCCCAGCTGGCCTAGTTGTCCAGTTCTGCCTTGGGTGCCCGAGTCAGAGAGGCTCAGCTGTTATAGTTCTCTGAAGCCTGGAATGCGCCTGTGAGTGGTGCGTTGCGTCAGCTTGCATCTCAGTTTATTTTTTTTCGGGTTTTGGTACGAGGTCTCCTTTAGCCCCAGCTGGCCTGGAACTTCGCTACGGAGATACAGACCCGCCTCCCGAGTGCTGGGATTAAAAGGCGCTCGCCACCACGCCCGGCCCGTTTAAAATGTTGGTGAAGCTTATGCCATACTGTATTTCTCCAATTTACAGCGATCTGGTTCTAGGGACCGACCAGTCTTTTTCTATTGAGGCTCCTCCTCTGGCCCAGTGCTGGCGTCTACTGCGCGCTCAGCTTTCCCACAGCTCTTCCCTAGGCAGGCTCCTGGTTCCATTCTGCCTGTACCCCTTCCCACCAGGGAGGTCCACGTGGGCGTTCTTGTGTCGCCTGAAGCCCGAGTGCATTTATCTCTTCAGCCTTTCTCAAAGTGTGCTGTTCGCTCCAGGGTAGGCTCTGGCTTCCTTGTGTAATTAATACATGCTTGCTGGAAGGTACATTTTGAGATAAAAACCCACAAAGAAGTTCCATCTCCCAGTTTGACAGACCAGGTGAAGCACATAGTGAGGAGTCAGGCTCCTGTCAGACTTGTGGAGTCTAAAAGTGCAAGGGTGCAGGGGATTGGCATCTGTCCTGAGGCAGGCCCTTAAAGAGGCTCTGCTTGAGATCTTGCAACTGAGACCTAGGAACTATTCTGCTTCCTAGCTTTCCCCCGCTTGCTTTGAAAGTTCAAGCTGACTCTTGTAGAGTAAGCCATGTTCTTCCCCAGGATTTCTCCCTTTCGGCTCATGTGAGCCAGAACCGTTTATGAACCCGCCGGAGCACCCTCTGTGTTTGTCCCAGAACCCCTGCCTTGCTTGTCTTCTTTCTCATTGCTTTGCTCCTTCGCTGCACCAGGTATGGGGATCTCAAACTCACCATGACCGAGTATGCCTTTGACATCTCAGTTTTTGTTGATGGCCACAGTCTGAAAGATGCTTCAGGACAGAGCTTGGACCTGACTCTGATGTGGTAGCTGTGGATGAACTTCAGCTTCACCTGTAACAGTTTGAAGAAACCAGCCAGAGCATCTGCCTTCCTGACTGAATTAAACCCTAACTGAATTAGAGGCATAGGAGAGCTCAAAGATCAAAATACTGCCTTGCCACTGAAAAGTCCAAGATGGAGACCTCAGCAAGAGATACACAACAAGGAACTTCTTAATTCTGAACTCCAGAATGGAACACTTCCGCTCTCCCAGTGAGAACAGAAAATTTTCAGGTTCCTGACTGGAAGGTAGAGGTTGTGCAGCCCCATTTTCAGGTTCCTGACTGGAAGGTAGAGGTTGTGCAGCCCCATTTTCTGCAGACTCAAGTCAGCAAGAGTGTGCAGAATCTGTAGCCAGGCAAAAAAGTCTGGGGTAGGGGCAACCTTACTGTCCAAGCACAGCTCCCCCCCCCCTTCTCCTCAGCCCATTTGTCAGAATGCAGGTGGGGGGGGGGATTATGTGAATAAAAAAGAAGACCAAAGTTTACAGGCTAACTTTGGACCAGTTTTTTTTTTTAATTTTTTAATATATTATTTTTAATTTATTGTTTTTTTATGTGTATGAGTGTACTGTATGCATGGTTAGGGTGGGTTGGTGCACCCCTGTCGTGCAATGCCGTGGAGGTCAGAAAGGGTGTTCAGATTCCCCTGGAACTGGAGTTAAAAGACGGTTCTTAGCGCCTTGTGGTGCTGGGATTGAACCCGGGTCTCTGCAAGCGCAGTCAGTGTTCTTAACGCTGAACCATCTCTCCAGCCCCCCTAAGTATTTCATGTGGAAATTTGAACCCAGTCTCTGACATCCCGCAGCTTTTCCTTCTCTTCATTTAACTGAACAAGAAGAGTTCCAGGCATCCCTGAAAAGGCTGTGGAGACATGCAGAACTTCTAGACTGTGTTGCTACTAAATCTCATTAAGTACTTCATTAATGACAACTATTAATTTTGTGTTCTTTCATTCTTTTGAGAATTTCATACATAGATACAATGAAGTATGCTCATATATTCCCTTCACCTCCCCCAAGTTCACTCAGGTCTCCCTCTACATGTCCAATTCCTTAAATTTATGTTCTCTGGTCTCTGTCTTTCTCTGTCAAAGTCCACTTACTTTGCCTGTATGTGTGTAAGTGTACATAAACTGAGTATAGTGTCTATCCACTGGAGCACAGGAAACATGTCAGAAAATAGAACGATTCTCCCTCCAGAGCAGCTATCAACTGCCTTCAGTTTATGTCAACTCTTCAGTTAGGTGTGGGCCTCTTCAGTTCTACTACATCTGGTCTGGAATTTTGGCTGACTGGGCCTTGTGTGGGTAACTATAGCTGCTCTGAGTTCATGAGTATGTTGGATAGCTTTAGACCAACTTGTCAGACCTGGGTTGAGGGAGCCTCAATTTAGGGAATTGCCTCCATTGACTGGCCTGTGGGGACCCATATCTGTGGGGTAATTTCTTGATTGCTGTGTGGTGTGGGAGAGCCCAGCCCCATTGTGAACAGTCTACCCCTGGACAGGTTGTTTGTTATTGTAGAAGAAAAGCAGGCTGAACATTTGGGCCAGGGGAACAAGCCAGTAAGCAGCTTCCCCATTTGGCATGTGCTTCAGCTCCTGCCTCCAGGTTCCTGCCCTGATTCCTACCTTGGGCTCCCTCAGTGATGAACTGTGATCAAGACATGTAAGCCAAATAAAACCCTTCCTCTCCAAGGTGGTTTTGGTCAGAGTGCTTTTTCACAGCTATTAAAGGCAAAGGAGAACAATGAGAATACTAACCATCCCATGTCCAGAAGATAGGATTGACTTCACAGTCCTCCCCATCCTGTTGTTCTTACATTCTTTTTTGCTTCCTTTTTCTATAATAGTCCCTCGGTTTGGACCGGGAGGATGTGGTGATAAAGACGCTCCATTAGGGCCTAGCATTCAGTCACTTATTCTCAACACAAGTTTGGTGTGTTGACTGCTGCCACTACAAAAAGAATTCTCTGACCAGTGTTGCGAACAGCCCAGGTCAGTGGTCCTAAAATGAATATTTAGAAGGCAATTTGACAACATGACCAGTTAGCAAATGTCAGGAGCATAGTTAACATGTAGAAATTGTGTGAATTAGAAGTTAGTTAGAATTAAAACTAACAGTAGATGATGTGTAAAATGCTGTAACTTTAAGAAATTAGCAAATGTTGGGCTGGAAAGAGATGGCCTAACGATTAAGAGTTCTGCTCTTGCAGAGGACCCGGGTTCAATCCCAGCGCCATTGTGCGGCTGAGAACCGTCTATTTAACTCCAGTTCAGGGGAATCCGACACCCTTTTCTGACCTTCCTAGGCATTGCACGACAAGGTGCACAAACTTGCATGGCAGACAGTACAATCATACACGTAATAATAAATAAATAAATAAAAAAGAAAGAAATTAGCAAATGTTAAACTCAGCTCAGCAAGAGGCCTGCTCCAGCTCAGGCTGCTGCTAGGACATGAGCACTCAGCTCTAGGGTAGCCACAGAGGGGCTCAGTAGAGGAAAGACTGACCCTACTCAATTGATTAGGTAACCAGAGGCGGTCTGAACACAAGGACCTGATAACAAGTCCTGGGTCCCCCACCTTGACCAAGGCGTGACCCCAGAGAGGAAAGATAGCAACCTGCCATGCAGGGGGACCCTGGCACAAGCCTGACATTAGCATCTGAGACTCAGGGCACCAGGGAGTGCAAATGGTCGGTGCTCACACCTGACTCCCAGGGACCCTGCTGTGTGAGACACACTGCAGCCTAAAGAACAAACCGACCATGTCTTCCTTGACATCTGTTCTCCTGAAGGAAATCCCCGCTCTACTGGAAGCTGCCCCAGCACCGGACCCAGAGATCCCCCGAGCCAATCATCTGGCTTCTTGGAACTCCCTGGTGAGGATGACATCCATCACTTCCAAGGGACTAAGAGATGCCTTAGGTGAGAGGCCTTGGGGGAGTAGGCCAGTCCAGGATAGGATTAGGATTTTCAGAACTATAGAGTGATGTGTGGAATAATAATTATATAATTAATAAATTATTTATAATAAAATATATATTTTATATATTATATAAATAAATATAATAAATATATAAATATAAAAATAATATAATAATATAAAAATAAATATGTAAATATAAAAATGTTTATATAAATAAATAATAAATTATAAAAATAATTTAAAAATAATTTAATAATTTAATAAATTGCATATATATTTGTGACCTGGATTCCTTTGGACTTAGGCCTAGGCTAGTCCATGCTCACGGTAGAAAAAACATCAACAACAACAAACAACAACAACAAAAACCCATAGGCTCCACCCTAGGGCCTATGACCTCAGTCATACACTTTTGACCAGGATTACAGCACCAGTCATGGATTCTCTACTGTGGAGCAAGCTTTGAAGGTTTATAGCCCTTGGCCCACTGACAGGCTCTCTGTTTCCTGTGATTCCCGCTCCTGCTGCCACACCCTCCCCACCATTACAGAAGGCTATCCCTCTAGAACCATAAGCCGAATAAATTTTTCCTTGTTACTTCTGGTTGTGGCAATTTTATTCCACAGCAATGAAAAGTAGTTTCATATGTAAATGGAGAAGTAGAGTATTGCTGTGAAGAATCTGACCATTGCCATTTATTGGAGGATGTGTAAGACTTCGCTTTTCATATCTTGATTTTAGACGCTCATACGCCCTCCATAGGTCGGGCCTATCCTTCCAATAAATGGCATGGTCAGATTCTCACAGCAATACTCTACTCTCCATTTACTATTTAATTACTTTCAATTCCTGAAAATGGCCACAACAGAAGTAACAAAAAAATTCAAAACCATGCGAACAAAGGACTAGACAAAGTGCGTTAGAACTGGCTGCAGCCAAAGTTAACCAGCAGTTTCTAGTAGGAGCACTACTGAGGGTCATTTACAGACTGTGGAGGTCATAGGTCATAGAATTCAAAAAAAGGAGCAATAGTCTCCTATCAGCAACTGAGCCAGAGGCAATTCCTGTGATATTTTGGCAAATAATCTGTTTTCTGCCCATGTCCTGAGAAATTGTCTGAGGCTAAAGAGTAATGGATTAATTCCTTTGGTGGAGGAAATATTCAAGTCAACATAACTTTGAGTCTGTGGAATGATTATTAATGATTACTTTTATACAGGACTGCAATGAAAAAGAGCAAGGATGGAACAGAAATAAATTAAAAAAATGTTAACATCACTTGAAGAGAAAAAGAGCACTGATAGCTTGAATGTTGCCACCAAAGACCTGTGCTGGAAAAGAGGCTGTAATTGTTAAGAAACCAGCACCACCAAGGAGAAGCCTCCTGCTCTGCATTGTAATGATGGGAAGGGCGCTCTGAGTGGAAGAGCCCAGACAGCTAAGCTTCCAACTTGAGAAAGAAGGCCTAAGGCATTTTTGCCCCTAGCAAGCATGAAACAGCTGCTGCAAATGTGGACTCTGGTCAAGGTTCATCCCAAGCTGGCAGCCAAAGCTGGCAGTGTTTTCCATGTGGTACTGGATTTGGACAGAAAAGGCATGAAAATGTCAGAGTTAGGTGGTTCTGGATTCTGCTCCATAGTTTTCAGAGAGCCACTGAGGTCAGGCAAAGTGTGGCCGGGATAGAAATCCTTGAGAAACCATTGGGTGAAGCTATGCAAATGAACTCTGGGTTTCATGGTGATTTGAAGCTGTTGGGAGATTCCAGAGCTGTGAGGACATCTGACAGGGGGTGGAAGCAACCTGAGAGAGATGTATATTTTTAGATGCCAAAGCTGAAGGGGCAGAGTCATTTAAGTCTGTTAAAACTAAAGCCCTAGATAGCAGACATGGAACTACAGGATTTAGTATTTGCCTGATGGTTTTGGTCTTGTTTTGGTCCAGTGCTTCCTCACTATGTTCCCCCTACCCCCATTCCTTGATGTTGGAAATGGGAATGTATATTCTGTGCCATTATATACTGGAAGTATGTAATATTGTTACTGTTTTTACAGAGGGTCCCAGTCAAGAGACTGACTTGAATATCAGAAGAGACCAGACTTTTGAACAGGGTTGAGACTCTTAAAGACTATGTGAACTTTCAGAGTTGAACTAAATATGTCTTACATCATGATATGGCCATTAGTCTATGGGGGCTAAGGATAGAATGCAGTGGCATCAATGAGAAATATTTCCCATAGCCTCCTGTACTTAAATACTTGGTCCTCAGTTTGGTGGCACTGTTTGGGGCAGTAGGTTATGGAACTTTTAGGAAACTTGTGAAGGAAGTCTAGGTCACTGGGAGGCAGGTGATATAGCCTCTCCCTACTAACAGGATGAGCTGTTTAGATGAAATGTGATCTTCCAGCTCCCTGTTCCTGCTGTCTGATCCCAGCCACTATGAACTCTAGCCCTCTAGGAGCCATCATCCCAAATAACTTTCTTCCTTAAATTGCCTCTGGTTCATGGTATTTATCATAGTAACTGGAAAGAAACTAATGCAGTATGTTTCTGAATAGACATTTTTGATCTCTTGAGTATACACTTAAAAATGAAGTTTCTGGGTCATATGGTAATCATAAATTTAATGCTATAAACTTTCAAAATGCTTTCCAAAATGGCTGTGTTATTTTACAACACCATTAACAGTGTCAGAGTTCAAATTTATACACATGCTCAAAAACCCTTATTGTCTACCTTGGTTATTGTCTACCTTGTAGTTCTAAAGTCTTGAAAAGCCTGATTTGTCTTATTATTTCTGGTTTTGGTATAAAAATATATGAAGATTGCTTAACCCAACATCACACATGCTTCTAAGAGTTCTATAATTTTGCATGTTACATTTAGGCCTGGAGTTCCCACTCCCCCTTTTTTTTTTTTTGCCTTTAAAAAATATTTTATTTTATATGTATGAGTTGTATTGCTTGTATGCATATAAGTGTACCCATGTCACACAATGCCCATGGAGGTCAGAAGAGGGTGTCAGATCTCCTTGGAACCTGGGGAGTAATAGATGTTATCTGTTATGTGGGTGCTGGAAACTGAATCTAAGGTCCCCTGCAAGAGCCAGGGCTAGTGCTCATTGCTGTTGAATCATCTCTCCAGCTCTTCTGTTCTTTTTGAGGCAGGTTTCCCTATAGCCCCGGCTGGCCTGAATTTCACTATTTAGATCAGGCTGGCCTCAGTCCTAGAGGGATCTGTCTGACTCTGCCTCCCAAAGTGCTGGGGAATGATCTGGTGGTCACCACCATACCCAGCTCCCGCCCCACCCTTTTTTTTTTTTGAGATAGGGTCTCTGTATCTAGGGTGGTCTCAAATCATTCTCCCAAATGTTGGGTTTATAGGTGTACACCACCACCCCAGCTTTAGCTTGTGACTTTACTTAAGTTTTATGTGTGTTAACCAACACTTAATTTTTTTTTTTTTTTTGCATATGAGTACCCAATTATCCCAGCATTGTTTGATGGTGGCATTTCTAAGCCACATATGGTTTTACCAGGATTTATAAAAAGAAATCAGCCTGTTCTTAGTCGTTAAGACTTTAAGTCCAAGAGTGGACCTGAACCCCAAGGGTTGCTCCTTCAGGTCTCTCATGGAACTGTGCTCCCAAAGCCAGCCTCACACATACGTTTTTTTTTTTTTTTTTGTTTGGTCTTTTCGAGACGGGGTCTCCCTGTAGCCCCACGCTGTCTCTTGGAACTCACTCTGTAGACCAGGCTGGCCTTGAACTCACAAAGATCGCCTGCTTCTTCCTCCCAACTGCTAGGAATAAAAGCATATGCCACCACACATGTCCGCCGGCCTCACACATACTTTTGTTCAAACCTTTTCTTCACCATCATCTTGAGAGCTACTAGCTTGACTCCAGTCCACACTGATTTTATCAGAGAATTTTGCCCTTTGATCCCTGGGCCTAAAATTTCTTATTTTTTCTAAAATTTCCTATACACCTCCCTGTTTTCAATGAGGATACTAACACACTACTTCTTCCATTGTTTTATGTGTTAATTTAAGCACATCTACATTTATTTGCTATCTTAGGTGGAAGGCACCGTGGGGTCCCAAGGGATCAACCCGATCAGGTGCCCAGGTTCACAATAGAGGCTCAGTGAGCTTGTTTACAATATAAATAGTAGTTTTTGGTACAAGGTTGAGTAAAAGTAATCAGTTCAGAAGTGGTTCCTACATTTGCTGAAAAGACTCCTTCACCTATTAAGTGGTCTTGGCCATGTTTTCAAAATTGACTGGACATAAAGGTAATTTATAACTGATCTCTTGGTTCAGTTTCACTGATTTACTTCTGTCTTATGTCTCCATCACATTTGATGATTACCGTAGCTTTCAGTAACCCTTGAAATTATTAAGTGTGACCTTCAACATTCATGAGATGTTCTTTTTAACGATTTGGCCATTCTTGGTATCTCATACTTCATTGTGAATTTTAAGAACAGCTTATCAATTTCCACAAAAATGTTATTTGATATTTTGTTATGGATTATGTTAAATACAGACCAATTCAGGATTTATTGCCATTGTAACAATAAGACTTTCAGTCCATGAAAATGGTATTTTTTTCTGTTTAGATTTTCCAATAGTAATTTTTATAGTTCAAACATCTTTTGGACTCTTTCCTGCCTTTGTTTTTCTTCCTAGTACTAGGTTTTATTATTTTTTTATTTTTATTTATTTATGTGTAGGAATGTACTGTCTGCATGCAGTTCTGTGCACCTGTGTGTTGCAATGCCGCGGAGGTCAGAAGAAGGTCTCGGATTCCCCTGGAACTGGAAGTTCTCCTGGAATTGGCAGTTATACAGGATGGTTCTTCAGCTGCCATGTGGGGTTTGTGGATCGGAACCCGGTCCTCTGCAGAGCGTCGGTGCTCTTAACCGCTAGGCCATCTCTCCAGCCCCAGTACTAGGCTGTTTTAAACCCAGGGTCTCCTAAAGCTTGCAAGGCAAAGACTCCACCTGTCATTTTTTTTTTTTTTTTTGAGACTATTCCAAGGCTGTTCTTGAACTTTTGATTCTCCTTCTCTACCCCCAAGTAAAGATTACAGGTCTGTGCCATGGGCCCTGGTTTTTGTTACATCTATTTACAAATATTTGTTTGTACAAGAGACCCTGTCTCAAACAAGGTATGGAAGTGCAGGACTGATCCCCAAAGTTTACTCTGATCTCTATGTGTATGCTGTGCTATATATGCACCTACACTTCAACACTCCTCATACAAACACAAAGAACACATAAAGTTGTTTTCTTAGTATTGACCTTATATCTNTCTCCTAAAATATTATTGAATGTTGTTTACATATAATATTTTGTGGATTCCTTAGTACTTTCTCTAAGATCATGTCCCTTTCTATAAGATCATGTTTAGCGTGGTTTATTTCTTCCCTAGTCTGTGAGGCCTTTCAGTTATTGGTCTTTTTTTCTTTCTAATTTACTGGCTAGCCCCTCTATACAATATTGACAAGAAATATGGCTGGACATCTTTATCCCTTGACTATGTAAGGAAACAGCATGGAGTCTTCTAATACTGTTTGATATTAACTGTGGGTGTTAGGCATCTTTATACAACCTGCAGCAGGCCAACATTTCACTTGGTTATAAGGCACCACCCCCTCCATTTTCCTTCCTGTCTTTGTAGCTAAGTATCACATTTCTCTCCTGACCCTATGCAAAATATGTTTCAGGCTTTCTTGGTGTTGGCAGATTTCTCCAGTGTTATTTGCATGGTTTTAAAAGAACTTCATCTGCCGGGCAATGTGGCACAACAACCTTTAATCCTAGCACTTGGGTAGTCAGGAGGGCAGGTGGAGTTCCTTGGTGAGTAGTAAGAGCGCTGTCTCGAGTGGGTTCCAGGACAACTGGGCTACGGGAGACATACAAAAAGACCCAAAAATAAAAAAAAAAAAGACTGATCATCTATGATTCTATCGTATGGAACATTTAATTCCCTTCATTGGGTCCATCTCCCCCACACACCTTTGTTTCTTTTTATATGAGGACAGAGGAGGGTCGTCGCCTTGTAGCAACTAAGCTGGCTGGGGCCTGGAATTCAACTATGAGGATAAGGGATGGACCTTGAGAGCTTATTATGAGACCTGCCTGCCTCTGTCCAAGTGCTGGTAGTTAGGAAAGGCAGTGCACCGAATGATGGGCTGGTTGTAAGTTGATGGGATTTTCGTTCTGCTTCGCGTGGAGAGAGAGCAAAGCCTTGACTGATGCAGCCCTGGGCTCAAAGGCAAAACGCATCTGTCTCAGCCTTCTGAATTTTGGGATCGCAGGTATAGGGTACCACACCCAGCTAAGTGATAAGAAGTATTTATAGTAGTAGGGGGGTATTAAAATCCTATTTTTCCCGCTCCTCTAAACCCAGCAAGTTTGCTAGCGCAGTCTGTATCACTTAGAAAACTCAGCAGGGTGTGGTGGCAATAGCCTTTAATCCATAGCACTTGGGAGGGCTGAGAAGGCAAGGGGATCTTTGTGGAGTGTCAGAGGCCGAGCCGGTTTTACAGAGTGAGTTCCAAGCCGCTGGGCTACAGGGAAGACCTGTCTCGAAAAGACAAAAAAAAAAACCAAAAAACCCAAAAAAACCCTAGGACAATGATACAGTTACAGTTACAATAGGGCCTAATAGCTTAGTAACTTAAAATGAACGTTTATTTCTTGCTCCTGGTATATGTCCATTATAAATTAGCAGGGATTCTGTTGATTGCAGCTAGGCACACTAACAGAGCAGAAGTCTGACCACTAACACTTGCTGTGCTAGAGTTTTGTGAAAGAGATCCCTTAGATCCCTGGCCAGAGATACACACATGATGCTTGCATTCAGAACTCTTGGGCCACAACTAGTCTGTCACATGGCTCTATTTGCCCACAAAGGTACAGGAAATACAGGTCCACTATGAGCACAGGAAGATGGAAAACTGGGTCTTTGGATTTATGGGATTAATGACTGTACCAGATGGTACATGCTGGCCTCCTCTAAGGGAATGGGATAAAAGTTAGAAAGCAGATAGATACAATCTGGAGAATTTCAAAAAAGTTCCACTTTGTATTAATTCGGTCTTTCTTAGTTGTTGAATTCATTGGGAACCTCATATTTAAACCCTTTGTTAAAGACATGAGCTTCTTCAACATGTCCCAGGAAGCAGTTGTACTCTATCAGAACAGTATTAAACTCCAAACTATGATTATAAAGTAATTATGACTCCATAGTTCATGAAACTCAGTCCAAGGTATCTGTATACATTAGAGCTAACCTTTTAAGCCAGGTATGGCTCACATTGTATCCACACTCAAGAAGCAGAGACAGGAAGTGCCATTCATTATGGTGGAGCTTGGGGTACAGAAGTACACCTTCTCAATTAGAAAGAGAGCCAATGCCTTCTCCAAGCAAATATTTTGGGAAAAATTCCAAGCATTTGTTTCAGTGAAGCTATCTGAATGCTATGCAGAACCACAATCGACATGGATTGGCAGGATGCTCTCAAAAGAACAAACCTCTTCCTCAATGGGAAGGCTTTATGGGCCAAGTTTTATTTGGTATCTTAATATGTCAAATGTCTGGGCTGGTAAGATGGCCTAGCGGTTAAAGAGCACCGACCGATCGTGCAGAGGACCTGGGTTCGATCCAAACCCCCACAATGGCAAGCTGAGAACCATTACTGAAACGCCAATTCCAGGAGAACTCCCGTTCCAGGGGAATCCGAGAACCCTCTTCTGACCTCCGCGGCATTGCAACACACAGTGCACAAACTGCATGCAGACCAGTACATTCCTACAAATAATAAATAAATAAAAAATTAAATAAATAATAAATAGTAAATATACAATTAAAAAATGATGTTAAATGTTACTAGAGAGATGTTTTTAAAATAGTATGACAACAATCTCCTAAGGAATGGTAGAAGACAAAAATGGTGAGATATACAGCCCATAATAGCCCTCGGTCAGGCAATGTGCCTCACTGCTCCCAGGAACTCTGACGGTCGGTGCTCTTAACCGCTAGGCCATCTCTCCAGCCCAACATTTGACATATTAAGATACCAAATAAAACTTGGCCCATAAAGCCTTCCCATTGAGGAAGAGGTTTGTTCTTTTGAGAGCATCCTGAAATCAATGTCAGAATTGTGGTTCTGCATAGCATTCAGATAGCTTCACTGAAACAAATGCTTGGATTTTCCAAAATATTTGCTTTGGAAAGGCTGGCTCTCTTTCTAAATTGAGACAGGGTTGTACTCTGTACCCCAAGCTCCACCATAATGAATGGCAGTCTTCCTGTCTCTGCCTTCTGAGTGCTGGTATCATAGATGTGAGCCACCATACCTGGCTTAAAAGGTTAGCTCAAATGTATACAGATACCTTGGACTGAGTTTCATGAACTATGGAGTCATAATTACTTTATAATCATAGTTTGGAGTTTAATACTGTTCTGATAGAGTACAACTGCTTCCTGGGACATGTTGAAGAAGCTCATGTCTTTAACAAAGGGTTTAAATATGAGGTTCCCAATGAATTCAACAACTAAGAAAGACCGAATTAATACAAAGTGGAACTTTTTTGAAATTCTCCAGATTGTATCTATCTGCTTTCTAACTTTTATCCCATTCCCTTAGAGGAGGCCAGCATGTACCATCTGGTACAGTCATTAATCCCATAAATCCAAAGACCCAGTTTTCCATCTTCCTGTGCTCATAGTGGACCTGTATTTCCTGTACCTTTGTGGGCAAATAGAGCCATGTGACAGACTAGTTGTGGCCCAAGAGTTCTGAATGCAAGCATCATGTGTGTATCTCTGGCCAGGGATCTAAGGGATCTCTTTCACAAAACTCTAGCACAGCAAGTGTTAGTGGTCAGACTTCTGCTCTGTTAGTGTGCCTAGCTGCAATCAACAGAATCCCTGCTAATTTATAATGGACATATACCAGGAGCAAGAAATAAACGTTCATTTTAAGTTACTAAGCTATTAGGCCCTATTGTAACTGTAACTGTATCATGTCCTAGGGTTTTTTGGGTTTTTGGTTTTTTTTTTGTCTTTTTGAGACAGGGTCTCCCTGTAGCCCCAGCTGGCCTGGAACTCGCTCTGTAGACCAGGCTGGCCTTGAACTCACAAAGATCCGCCTGCCTCTGCCTCCCAAGTGCTAGGATTAAAGGCATGTGCCACCACACCCTGCTGAGTTTTCTAAGTGATACAGACTGGCTAGCAAACTGCTGGGTTAGAGGAGGGGAAAAATAGGATTTAATACCCTACTCCTATAAATCTCATCACTTAGCTGGGTGTGGTACCCTATACCTGCGATCCCAAAATTCAGAAGGCTGAGACAGATGGTTTGCCTTGAGCCAGGTCTGCATAGCAAGGCTTTGTCTCTCAGGAAGCAGAACGAAATTCCATCACTTAAAAAAGGGCCCATAGGGTGCATGCCTTTAATACCAGCACTTGGGAGGCAGAGGCAGGCAGGTCTCTATTAAGTTCAAGGCCAGCCTTGTCTGCATAGTGAATTCCAGGCCAGCCAGCTAGGGCTAAAGGGAGACCCTGTCTCAAAAAAAAAAAACAAAGGTGTGTGGGGGGAGATGGACCCATGGAAGGGAATTAGAATTTCCAATAGAAGAACATAGATGAAGTTTTTTTTTTTTTTTTTTTTTT
>VZQC01007751.1:1586-35809 GCA_009823505.1 Rhizomys pruinosus | reverse complement strand
TTTTTTGGTCTTTTTGATGTCTCCCTGTAGCCCCAGTTGTCCTGGAACTCACTCTGTAGACCAGGCTGGCCTTGAACTCACAAAGATCCACCTGCCTCTGCCTCCCAAGTGCTAGGATTAAAGGTGTGTGCCACCATGCCCGGCAGATGAAGTTCTTTTAAAACCATGCAAATAACACTGGAGAAATCTGCCAACACCAAGAAAGCCTGAAACATATTTTGCATAGGGTCAGGAGAGAAATGTGATACTTAGCTACAAAGACAGGAAGGAAAATGGAGGGGGTGGTGCCTTATAACCAAGTGAAATGTTGGCCTGCTGCAGGTTGTATAAAGATGCCTAACACCCACAGTTAATATCAAATGCTGTTTCCTTACATAGTCAAGGGATAAAGATGTCCAGCCATATTTCTTGTCAATATTGTATAGAGGGGCTAGCCAAGTAAATTAGGAAAAAAATAATGAAAGGCCTCCAGACTAGGAAGAAAGAAGTAAACATGATCTTATAGAAAGGGACATGATCTTAGAGAAAGTACTAAGGAATCCACAAAATATTATATGTAAACAAATTCAATAATATTTTAAGATATAAGGTCAATACTAAGAAAACAACTTTATGTGTTCTTTGTGTATGTGTATGAGGAGTGTTGAAGTGTAGGTGCATATATAGCACAGCATACACATAGAGATCAGAGTAAACTTTGGGGATCAGTCCTCACTTCCACCTTGTTTGAGACAGGGTCTCTTGTAACAAAACAAAATATTTGTAAATAGATGTAACAAAAACCAGGGCCCATGGCACAGACCTGTAATCTCTTACTTGGGGGGTAGGGAAGGAGGATCAAAAGTTCAAGAACAGCCTTGGAATAGTCTCAAAAAAAAAAAAAAAAATGACAGGTGGAGTCTTTGCCTTGCAAGCTTTAGGAGACCCTGGGTTTAAAACCTAGTACTGGGGGCTGGAGAGATAGCCTAGCGGTTAAGAGCACCGACGCTCTTGCAGAGGACCCGGGTTCGATCCCCAGCACCCACATGGCAGCTAAGAACCGTCTGTAACTCCAATTCCAGGAGAACTCCAGTTCCAGGGGAATCCGAGACCCTCTTCTGACCTCCGCGGCATTGCACGACACGGGTGCACAGACCTGCATGCAGACAATACATTCATACACATACAAAATATATATAAAAAAAAAACTAAATAAAAACCTAGTACCTGTAAAAAGAAAAGGTCCGGAAAGAGTCAAACAGTGTTATGAAACCTATAACAATTACTATTGGAAAATGTCTAACAGGCAAAAAATACCATTTCATGGACTGAAAGCTTATTGTATACAATGGCAATAAATCCTGAATTGGTCTGTATTTAACATTAATCCATAACAAAATATCAAATAACATTTTTGTGGAAATTGATAAGCTGTTCTTAAAATTCACAATGAAGTATGAGATACCAAGAATGGCCAAATCGTTAAAAAGAACATCTCATGAATGTTGAAGGTCACACTTAATAATTTCAAGGGTTACTGAAAGCTACGGTAATCATCAAATGTGATGGAGACATAAGACAGAAGTAAATCAGTGAAACTGAACCAAGAGATCAGTTATAAATTACCTTTATGTCCAGTCAATTTTGAAAACATGGCCAAGACCACTTAATAGGTGAAGGAGTCTTTTCAGCAAATGTAGGAACCACTTCTGAACTGATTACTTTTACTCAACCTTGTACCAAAAACTACTATTTATAATGTAAACAAGCTTATTGAGCCTTGTGCTCTTGTGACCTGGGCACCTGATCTTGATCCCTTGGGACCCCACGGTGCCTTCCACCTAAGATAGCAAATAAATGTAGATGTGCTTAAATTAACACATAAAACAATGGAAGAAGTAGTGTGTTAGTATCCTCATTGAAAACAGGGAGGTGTTATGTTTATTATATTCTTAATTATCTTCTCACTAATATACATGATAATACTGCCATCCACCCACCAATCCGCAATCAATTAGCCAGATCCTTCCAAAATTCCGAAGTAACAACTCACCACGTCCAGTTTGGATCAAACCCGTTCCCTGCTAAACAGTCCCCCTAACCGCTACTACCCCCCACCCCTCAAACGATACATAAAATGCAATCCTACCTATCTAAATCCTCATACGTATCTATAAAAGCTAAACTCTAAAGATACCATCCTAACATAATCCCCCAATCAAAACCTAGAAAAAAATCACTCTCTGAATCTAAACAATCATATTTTCTCCTTTTATCTACACTCCATGCTATTATTAGAAAAGTTTAGAAAAAATTAAGAAATTTTAGCCAGGGATCAAAGGGCAAAATTCTTGATAAAAATACAGTGATGGACTTGGAGTCAAGCTAGTACGCTTCTCAAGATGATGGCTGTAAGAACCAAGGTTTTTGAACAAAAGTATTGTGTGAGGCCCGGCGGGCATGGTGGCGCAACGCCTTTAATCCCAGCAGCATTGGGAGACGGTCAGACGGGCATGCGAATCCTTTTGTGAGTTCCAAGGCCAGTGACCTGGTCGTACAGAGTGAGGTTCCAGTGACACGCTTGGGAGGTTTACAGGGAGACCCCGTCTCGAAAAGACCAAAAAAAAAAAAAAAAGTATGTGTGAGGCCTGGCTTGGGAGCACAGTTCCATGAGAGACCTGAAGGAGCAACCCTTGGGGTTCAGGTCCACTCTTGGCTATTAATAGTACTTAACGCTAAGAATCAGGCTGATTTCTTTTTTATCCCGGTAAAACCATAATGTGGCTTAGAAATGCCACCATCAAACAATGCTGGGATAATTGGGTACTCATATGCAAAAAAAAAAAAAATTAAGTTGGTTAACACATAAAACTTAAGTAAGTCACACTAAAGCTGGGGGTGGTGGTGTACACCTATAAACCCAACATTTGGGAGAATGATTTGAGACCACCCTAGATACAGAGACCCTATCTCAAAAAAGGGTGGGGCGGGAGCTGGGTATGGTGGTACACACCTTCATTCCCAGCACTTGGGAGGCAGAGTCAGACAGATCCCTCTAGGACTGAGGCCAGCCTGATCTAAATAGTGAATTCCAGGCCAGCCGGGGCTATAGGGAAACCCTGCCTCAAAAAGACCAGAAGAGCTGGAGAGATGACTTAGCAGTCAAGAGCACTAGCTGCTCTTGCAGGGGACCTAGATTCAGTTCCCAGCACCCACATAACAGATAACATCTATTACTCCAGGTCCAGGAGATCTGACACCCTCTTCTGACCTCCATGGGCATTGTGTGACATGGGTACACTTATATGCATACAAGCAATACACTCATACATATAAAATAAAATATTTTTAAAAGGCAAAAAAAAGGGGGAGTGGGAACTCCAGGCCTAAATGTAACATGCAAAATTATAGAACTCTTAGAAGCATGTGTGATGTTGGGTTAAGCAATCTTCATATATTTTTATACCAAAACCAGAAATAATAAGACAAATCAGGCTTTTCAAGACTTTAGAACTACAAGGTAGACAATAACCAAGGTAGACAATAAGGGTTTTTGAGCATGTGTATAAATTTGAACTCTGACACTGTTAATGGTGTTGTAAAATAACACAGCCATTTTGGAAAGCATTTTGAAAGTTTATAGCATTAAATTTATGATTACCATATGACCCAGAAACTTCATTTTTAAGTGTATACTCAAGAGATCAAAAATGTCTATTCAGAAACATACTGCATTAGTTTCTTTCCAGTTACTATGATAAATACCATGACCAGAGGCAATTTAAGGAAGAAAGTTTATTTGGGATGATGGCTCTAGAGGGCTAGAGTTCATAGTGGCTGGGATCAGACAGCAGGAACAGGGAGCTGGAAGATCACATTTCATCTAAACAGCTCATCCTGTTAGTAGGGAGAGGCTATATCACCTGCCTCCAGTGACCTACTTCCTTCACAAAGTTTCTATCCTAAAAGTTCCATAACCTACTGCCCCAAACAGTGCCACCAACTGAGGACCAAGTATTTAAGTACAGGAGGCTATGGGAAATATTTCTCATTGATGCCACTGCATTCTATCCTTAGCCCCCATAGACTAATGGCCATATCATGATGTAAGACATATTTAGTTCAACTTTGAAAGTTCACATAGTCTTTAAGAGTCTCAACCCTGTTCAAAAGTCTGGTCTCTTCTGATATTCAAGTCAAGTCTCTTGACTGGGACCCTCTGTAAAAACAGTAACAATATTACATACTTCCAGTATATAATGGCACAGAATATACATTCCCATTCCAAAATCAAGGAATGGGGGTAGGGAGAACATAGTGAGGAAGCACTGGACCAAAGGAAGACCAAAACCCATCAGGGCAAATACTAAATCCTGTAGTTCCATGTCTGCTATCTAGGGCTTTAGTTTTAACAGACTTAAATGACTCTGCCCCTTCAGCTTTGGCATCTAAAAATATACATCTCTCTCAGGTTGCTTCCACCCCCTGTCAGATGTCTCACAGCTCTGGATCTCCAACAGCTTCAAATCACCATGAAACCCAGAGTTCATTTGCATAGCTTCACCCAATGGTTTCTCAAGGATTTCTATCCCGGCCACACTTTGCCTGACCTCAGTGGCTCTCTGAAACTATGGAGCCAGAATCCAGGACCACCTAACTCTGACATCTTTCATGCCTCCAAACCCAGTACCACATGGAAAACACTGCCAGCTTTGGCTGCCAGCTTGGGATGAACCTTGACCAGAGTCCACATTTGCAGCAGCTGTTTCATGCTTGCTAGGGGCAAAAATGCCTTAGGCCTTCTTTCTCAAGTTGGAAGCTTAGCTGTCTGGGCTCTTCCACTCAGAGCGCCCTTCCCATCATTACAATGCAGAGCAGGAGGCTTCTCCTTGGTGGTGCTGGTTTCTTAACAATTACAGCCTCTTTTCCAGCACAGGTCTTTGGTGGCAACATTAAGCTATCTAGTGCTCTTTTTCTCTTCAGGATGTACATTTTTTATTTCTTTCTGTTCCACTTGCTCTTTTTCATTGCAGTCCTGTATAAAAGTAATCATTAATAATCATTCCACAGACTCAAAGTTATGTTGACTTGAAATTTCCTCCACCAAAGGAATTAATCCATTACTCTTTAGCCTCAGACAATTTCTCAGGACATGGGCAGAAAGCAGCCAGATTCTTTGCCAAAATATCACAGGAATTGCCTCTGGCTCAGTTGCTGATAGAGACTTTGCTCCTTTTTGAAATTCTATGACCTAGACCTCCACAGTCTGTATGACCCTCAGTAGGCTCCTACTAGAACTGCTGGTTAAACTTTGCTTGCAGCAGTCAACCACTTTTCTAGTCCTTTGTTCCAAGGTCTTACACATCCTTCCAATAAATGGCATGGTCAGATTCTTCACAGCAATACTCTACTTCTCCATTTACTATTAACTACTTTTCAATTGCTGTGATAAAATGCCACAACCAGAAGTAACAAGGAAAAATTTATTCGGCTTATGGTTCTAGAGGGATACCTTCTGTAATGGTGGGGAGGGTGTGGCAGCAGGAGCAGGAATCACAGGAAACAGAGAGCTGTCAGTAGGGCAAGGCTATAAACCTTCAAAGCTTGCTCCACAGTAGAGAATCCATGACTGGTGCTGTAATCCTGGTCAAAAGTGTATGACTGAGGTCATAGGCCCTAGGGTGGAGCCTATTGGTTTTTGTTGTTGTTGTTGTTGTTGTTGATGTTTTTTCTACCGTGAGCATGGACTAGCCTAGGCTAAGTCCAAAGGAATCCAGGACACAAATATATAATGCAATTTGATTAATTATTAATTATTTTTAAATTATTTTTATAATTTATTATTTATTTATATAAACATTTTTATATTTATCATATTTATTTTTATAATTATATCATTTTTATATTTATATATTTATTATATTTATTTATATAAATATATAAAATATATATTTTATTATAAATAATTTATTAATTATTAATTATTAATTCCACACAGGTCTACTCTATAGTTCTGAAAATCCTAATCCTATCCTGGACTGGCCTACTCCCCCAAGGCCGCTCACCTAAGGTCTCTCTTAGCCCCTTGGGGGTGATGGATGTCATCCTCACCAGGGAGTTCCAAGAAGCCAGATGATTGGCTCGGGGGATCTCTGGGTCCGGTGCTGGGGCAGCTTCCAGTAGAGCGGGGATTTCCTTCAGGAGAACCAGATGTCAAGGAAGCAGCATGGTCGGTTGTTCTTAGCTGCAGTTGTGTCTCACACAGCAGGGTCCCTGGGAGTCAGGTGTGAGCACCGACCATTTGCACTCCCTGGTGCCCTGAGTCTCAGATGCTAATGTCAGGCTTGTGCCCAGGGTCCCCCTGCGTGGCAGGTGGCTATCTTTCCTCTCTGGGGTCACGCCTTGGTCAAGGCAGGGGACCCACGACTGGTTATCAGGTCCTTGTGTTCAGACCGCCTCTGGTTACCTAATCAATTGAGTAGGGTCAGTCTTTCCTCTACTGAGCCCCTCTGTGGCTACCCTAGAGCTGAGTGCTCATGTCTAGAGCAGCCCCGAGCTGGAGCAGGCCTCTTGCTGAGCTAAGTTTAACATTTGCTAATTTCTTTCTTTTTTATTTATTTATTTTATTATTACGTGTATGAATGTACTGTCTGCATGCAGGTTTGTGCACCCTTGTCGTGCAATGCCTAGGAGGTCAGAAAAGGGTGTCGGATTCCCCTGGAACTGGAGTTAAAGACGGTTCTCAGCCGCCACATGGGCGCTGGGGATTGAACCCGGGTCCTCTGCAAGAGCAGAACTCTTAATCGTTAGGCCATCTCTCCAGCCCAACATTTGCTAATTTCTTAAAGTTACAGCATTTTACACATTGTCTATTGTTAGTTTAATCCTAACTACTTTTAATTCACACTTCTACATGTTAACTATGCTCCTGACATTTGCTAACTGGTCATGTTGTCAAATTGCCTTCTAAATATTCATTTTAGGACCACTGACCTGGGCTGTTCGCAACACTGGTCAGAGAATTCTTTTTGTAGTGGCAGCAGTCAACACACCAAACTTGTGTTGAGAATAAGTGACTGAATGCTAGGCCCTAATGGAGCGTCTTTATCACCACATCCTCCCGGTCCAAACCGAGGGACTATTATAGAAAAAGGAAGCAAAAAAGAATGTAAGAACAACAGGATGGGGAGGACTGTGAAGTCAATCCTATCTTCTGGACATGGGATGGTTAGTATTCTCATTGTTCTCCTTTGCCTTTAATAGCTGTGAAAAAGCACTCTGACCAAAACCACCTTGGAGAGGAAGGGTTTATTTGGCTCACATCTCCCAGATCACAGTTCATCACTGAGGGAGCCCAAGGTAGGAAATCAGGGCAGGAACCTGGAGGCAGGAGCTGAAGCACATGCCATGGAGGAAAGCTGCTTACTGGCTTGTTCCCCTGGCCCATGTTCAGCCTGCTTTCTTCTACAATACAGAACAACCTGTCCAGGGGTAGCACTGTTCACAATGGGCTGGGCTCTCCCACACCACACAGCAATCAAGAAATTACCCCACAGATATGGCCACAGGCCAGTCCAATGGAGGCAATTCCCTAATTGAGGCTCCCTCAACCCAGGTCTGTCAAGTTGGTACTAAAGCTATCCAACATACTCATGAACTCAGAGCAGCTATAGTTACCCACACAAGGCCCAGTCAGCCAAAATTCCAGACCAGATGTAGTAGAACTGAAGAGGCCCACACCTAACTGAAGAGTTGACATAAACTGAAGGCAGTTGATAGCTGCTCTGGAGGGAGAATCATTCTTTTTTGCCATTTCCTGTGCTCCAGTGGATAGACACTATACTCAGTTTATGTACACTTACACACATACAGGCAACAGTAAGTGGACTTTGAGAGAAAGACAGAGACAGAGAACATGAAATTAGGAATTGGACATGTAGAGGGAGACCTGAGTGAACTTGGGGGAGGTGAAGGGAATATATGAGCATACTTCATTGTATCTATGTATGAAATTCTCAAAGAATGAAAAGACCCACAAAATTAATAGTTGTCATTAATGAAGTACTTAATGAGATTTAGTAGCAACACAGTCTAGAAGTTCTGCATGTCTCCACAGCCTTTTCAGGGATGCCTGGAACTCTTCTTGTTCAGTTAAATGAAGAGAAGGAAAAGCTGCGGGATGTCAGAGACTGGGTTCAAATTTCCACATGAAATACTTTAGGGGGGCTGGAGAGATGGTTCAGCGGTTAAGAGCACTGACTGTGCTTGCAGAGACCCGGGTTCAATTCCCAGCACCCACAAGGCAGCTAAGAACCGTCTTTAACTCCAGTTCCAGGGGAATCTGACACCCTCTTCTGACCTCCGCGGCATTGCACGACAGGGGTGCACCAACCTACATGCATACAGTACACTCATACACATAAAAAACAATAAATTAAAAATATATATTAAAAATTAAAAAAAAAACTGGTCAGTGTAGCCTGTAACTTGGTCTTTCTTTTTTATTCACATAATCCCCCCCCCCACCTGCATTCTGACAAATGGGCTGAGGAGAAGAGTCTGTGATTGGACAGTAGGTGCCCCCTACCCCCAGACTCCTTGGCCTGGCTACAGATTCTGCACACTCTTGCTGACTTGAGTCTGCAGAAAATGGGGCTGCACAACCTCTACCTTCCAGTCAGGAACCTGAAAATGGGGCTGCACAACCTCTACCTTCCAGTCAGGAACCTGAAAATTTTCTGTTCTCACTGGGAGAGCAGAAGTGTTCCATTCTGGAGTTCAGAATTAAGAAGTTCCTTGTTGTGTATCTCTTGCTGAGGTCTCCATCTTGGACTTTTCAGTGGCAAGGCAGTATTTTGATCTTTGAGCTCTCCTATGCCTCTAATTCAGTTAGGGTTCAATTCAGTCAGGAAGGCAGATGCTCTGGCTGGTTTCTTCAAACTGTTACAGGTGAAGCTGAAGTTCATCCACAGCTACCACATCAGAGTCAGGTCCAAGCTCTGTCCTGAAGCATCTTTCAGACTGTGGCCATCAACAAAAACTGAGATGTCAAAGGCATACTCGGTCATGGTGAGTTTGAGATCCCCATACCTGGTGCAGCAGGAGCAAAGCACAGAGAAAGAAGACAAGCAAGGCAGGGGTTCTGGGACAAACACAGAGGGTGCTCCTGCGGGTTCATAAACGGTTCTGGCTCACATGAGCCGAAAGGGAGAAATCCTGGGGAAGAACATGGCTTACTCTACAAGAGTCAGCTTGAACTTTCAAAGCAAGCGGGGGAAAGCTAGGAAGCAGAATAGTTCCTAGGTCTCAGTTGCAAGATCTCAAGCAGAGCCTCTTTAAGGGCCTGCCTCAGGACAGATGCCAATCCCCTGCACCCTTGCACTTTTAGACTCCACAAGTCTGACAGGAGCCTGACTCCTCACTATGTGCTTCACCTGGTCTGTCAAACTGGGAGATGGAACTTCTTTGTGGGTTTTTATCTCAAAATGTACCTTCCAGCAAGCATGTATTAATTACACAAGGAAGCCAGAGCCTACCCTGGAGCGAACAGCACACTTTGAGAAAGGCTGAAGAGATAAATGCACTCGGGCTTCAGGCGACACAAGAACGCCCACGTGGACCTCCCTGGTGGGAAGGGGTACAGGCAGAATGGAACCAGGAGCCTGCCTAGGGAAGAGCTGTGGGAAAGCTGAGCGCGCAGTAGACGCCAGCACTGGGCCAGAGGAGGAGCCTCAATAGAAAAAGACTGGTCGGTCCCTAGAACCAGATCGCTGTAAACTGGAGAAATACAGTATGGCATAGCTTCACCAACAATTTAAACGGGGCCGGGCGTGGTGGCGAGCGCCTTTAATCCCAGCACTCGGGAGGCGGGTCTGTATCTCCGTAGCGAGTTCCAGGCCAGCTGGGGCTAAAGGAGATCCTGTCCCAAAACCCGAAAAAAAATAAACTGAGATGCAAGCTGACGCAACGCACCACTCACAGGCGCATTCCAGGCTTCAGAGAACTATAACAGCTGAGCCTCTCTGACTCGGGCACCCAAGGCAGAACTGGACAACTAGGCCAGCTGGGCGGGCGGAGGGCGCGCATGCGCGGCGGGGTGGCGGGCCTCGAGGGCGGGGCCTGAGCGGGCTCTGGAGCCCCGCCTCCCGGCTCGCCCAAACCTGTGCCCACGTGACGTGACCTGCCAAGCGCACCTGCGTGCGGATCAGGCGCTCCTGCCGTTTCTTCAGCAAGACTGCGCCCGCCGCGGGGCCTGGTTCGGCTGCGTCTCGGTAGCTGGAACCTCCGCCCCGTGGCATCTTCTGTGCGCGCGCCGGCCGGCCGGAGCTCAGGGCCGTGAGGGGCGAGGCGGCGCGGTGGTTCTCAGGCTCGCCCGAGGCGAGAAGCTCCTGGGCCTGCGCGAGGGAAGTAAGTGGCGCTGGCCCACTGCGCTCCGGGGTCGCGGCGGGAGGCGACGGTGCGCGGGCGCCTCGGCCTGTGGTGGGAGGGGGCGGAGCTGGAGGCCGTGCTAATCCCGCTGCCTGCAGTAGAAGCCAGGCTCCTGGGAAAGTCTCTGGTGTGCAGCAGCTCTTCCGGGATTTGGAACTTCTCCAGAAACACCACCTGAGCTTGTTTTCGTGCAGGAAGTCAGGCGCCAGATAAACTGGCGGAATGTTAGCCGGGCGTGGTGGTGCACGTCTTTAATCCCAGCACTCAGGAGGCAGAGGCAGGCGGATCTTTGTGAGTTCAAGGCCAGCCTGGTCTACAGAGTGAGTTCCAGGACAGCTGGGACTACAGGGAGACCCTGTCTCGAAAAGACAAAAACAACAACAAAAACAACAACAAAACTGCCGGAATGTTTTTTGTTAGCTTTTTAAGGCTTCATTCAAGACAAACTTTTGAGACGAACTTTTGAGACGAGATTAGGATGAGAAAGTTATATAGGTTTTCCGTTTTCTTTTTAAAAAATTAGATGGAGACAAGAGGTAATGCATTTTACAAGTCAAGGTTATACCGGGAATGACTACAGTCATCACCCATATACTGGTTAGAGTGGCCTGATGACCTGGAACTCCTGATCCTCCTGCTTCTCCCTCCCAAGTGCTAGTGTTAAAAGCCTGTGCCCATGGGCTGGAGAGACGGCCTAGCGGTTAAGAGCGCCGACTGCTCTTGCAGAGGACCCGGGTTCGATCCCCAGCACCCACATGGCGGCTGAGAACTGTCTTTAACTCCAATTCCAGAACTCCAGTTCCAGGGGAATCCGACACCCTCTTCTGACCTCCGCGGCATTGCACGACACGGGTGCACAGACCTACATGCAGACGGTACATTCATACACAAAAAAAAAAAAAAAAAGCCTGTGCCCACATGCCTACCATTATTATTTTTAAATTTTTCCATTTTTCCCACTGCTAGATTTTTGTATTGATAGTTTTACTTTTTAATCATTTCCGTATGTAGTATTTAAAAGTGAACTCAATTGCATTTGGAAAAATAATTCAAAATTTTATTTGACTACATTAGGTATCTGGCACCGTTTCACATGCAGAAATGAGCAAGGCATATCAAGTGCCTACTCTTGGAATTTACATTCTCGCCAGGAGACAATTCAAAATTTGCTACATTGAGAATGGACATAGCATGACGTGCTGGCCTGGGGAGCGGCTTCTTAGCAGTTGGTTCTGGCGACACACACTAGTAATCCCAGTGCTCCAAAGGCTGAGAAGCAGAGACAGGAGGACCTTGGGTTTGAAGCTTGGCCTTGTCTTAAAAAAACAAAAAAAACAACAACAAAAAACAAACTACTAGGGTTAACCTCAGTGAGGAGAAATGTTGAAATGTTGAAATTGAGGTCTGAATGGAAAATTGATCCCAAGAGCAGAGAGCACAGAATTTTAGCTAAAGCAAACAAAAATCACCTAAACAAAATCCTGCTTTCTGAACATGGAATCGGAATAGGTTTAGACAGGGCCTCTGGAAAGAGAAGAAAATTTGTTGAGGTCTGAGGAAAATGCAAATAAGGATCTCTATATTCGAGAGAGTAAAATTAGATCTGTTATCTCTCACCCTGCACAGAAATCAGGATGAAAGACACAAAATGTTGAACTTGCTAGAGAAAAACATGGGAAACACTTTCAAGTAATGGGCATTGGCATGAACTTTGTGAAAAGAACATAGGAAATAACCCCAAGAATTGACTAATGGGATATATGAAATTAAAAAGCTTCTGCCCAGCAAAGAAAACTATCAGTGAGGGAAAAGAGACAGGTAGCAGAATGGGAGAAAACCTTCGCCAGATAATACGTAAGATAGGGAGTTAATATCCAGAATATATAAAGAATTGCAAGAATGAAACATGCAAAATACCAAAGTCTTTCAGTCAGTAAATGGCCCAGGGAATAGGCAGTTCTCTAAAGAAAAAATGCAAAAATCCAATAATTTTTTAAAGAGTTAAAACTAATTTGAGATTCTATCTCCTGCCAGAATGGCTATCATCAAGAAAGCAAGTGTAAATGCTGGTAAGGATATGGGGTAAGAGGAACTCTTATTCATTGTTAGTGGGAGTGCAAACTAATGCAGCCACTGTGGAAATCAATATGGAGGCTTCTCAGGAGACTAAGATACCATCAAGTTATACAACACCTTAAATACCCGAAGGATTATGTCCAACCACAGAGATACTGGCACATCCATGTGTACTGCTGCATTATAAGAAATGGAACCAGCCTAGATGTCTATTAACAGATGAATGGATCAAAAAGTACATATACACAGTGAAGTTTTATTCAGTCATAAAGAAAAACGAAATAATATCTGTAGGAGAGTAGTTGAAACTAGAAATTATTATGTTAAATGAAATAATCCAGACTTAGAAAGACAAATGCTACACATTTTATATCATGTGGCTCCTACTAGAATTTTCTTATTAATTAAATTTGTTTTTTGACATTTTCTTACCTTTTTTTTTTGAGACAGGGTCTCCCAATAGCTCAAGCTGGCCTGGAACTCACTCTGTAGATCAGGCTAGCCTTGAACTCACAGAGATCTTCCTCCCAAGTGCTAGGATTAAAGGTGTGTGCCACCACTCCCAGCTTAAGGACAGTTCTTAGCTGCCATGTGGGTACTGGGAATCGTCGAACCCGGGTCCTCTGCAAGAGCAGTTGTCACTCTTAACTGCTGAGCCATCTCTCCAGCCCCTTGGCATTTTCATACATGTATATAATGTATTCTGATTACTCTCTCTCACCCCTGCTCTCTTAGCCTACCCCCCAACCTCTATCCCACTTTTATTCTGTTTTGCTTTGCTTTGTGAACCACTGAGTTTTATCAGGGCATGGGTTTAGAACTATTCATTTGAGCCTGGTGGGCTTACTAATGGCATTCAACTGAAGACAAAGGCTTTCTCCATCTCAGAATTTAGAATCTGTTAATAGCCAATAGTTCAGGAGTAAGGGACCCATGAACCCCTCCTGGATCCATGATTCAACAGGGCCTGTCTCTAGCAGGTCCAGTGCAAGTAACCACAGTTGCCATGAGTTCATGATTGCAGCAGCTATGTCATGTCTAGTAGATGGAATTCCTAAGCCCTTCTCTTTAGCTTCTAGCTTCATTTTTTCTCCTCCCTCTTCAGTGTTCCCTAAGCCTTAGAGGGGCTCATTGTATAAACATCTTGTTTGGGGCTCATTCCTCAACCTTTGCTTCTTTTCAGCATTGAGTAGTGATGAGACTATATATTCACCCATGTTCACTACAAAGAGGCATCTCTAAGGTGGAGAGTAGCAATTGTCTATGGGTATTAAGACATATTTAGAAAGCAGTTCAATGCTATGTCAGTTTAGCTAAACAGCAGTAATAAGGTCCCCACAAAGGCCTATGACCTCCACAGGCATGGATGATTGACAGGGTGTTCAGTATTAGGCACGGATTCCCTTCTGTGGAGCAGGCCACAAATCTAGAGTGTTATGGGAGTCGATGACTCCCATAACAGTCATGCCACTAATGCTGACATGGGCACAGCTTGCCTGGCAGGTCGGGATTATAGTGTGTAGGGTTCACCAGCTGGATGGGACTCTTGAGGCCTTTTCTCCACCAGCAGCCTCGTGGAGAGCTAACCAGTAGGGAGGATGTTTCCAGGTCAGTTTCAGTCAATTTCTGTATCTTACAAGAAGATTTGTGATATTTCCTTATCTAGTTCTGGTGGACAATCAAGAGGCTTCCCTGACCTCATAAGGAGCTATCCCACACCTGGTACTGAGATTTTTTTTTTTTTTTCAGTAACTCACTTTAGGAGCAGTATTAACTACTCATGCAGGATAGCCTTTCGAAAGTCTTATTTTTTTTTAATTGGGTTATGAGATTGTAGGTTTCCTTGTGGCTTTTGATACACATTCATTTTGGTTAACTCTCCTCTTCTCCTATATCCCCTTCCTCCTCATCACCCTAGTGTTCCCCACATCTACTTTCATTTTATATATGTTCTATTATCTCCCCTTCCTGAGAGTATCCCTATCACCTATGTCTCTTTCTAGTTTTCCCTGGCTTCTATGGGTCTTCTGAGTTAAACACACAAAACTAAAGAGTCAAAGAAAGGATCCTAGATCTTAATTCTTATATATGTGATAATTTGTGTGCTCGCACACATGTATGTGTGTGTGTGTGTGTTTGTGTTTGTGTAGAAATTAGAAAGGAGACCATAGAGGAAACAATCTGGGGGGGGAGGGGGGAGGCAGGGATGAGAAGAGGGTAATAGAATACCTGTGGCATGAAGACACAAGGGAAGTTAGGGCAGAGAGGAAAGGGACGGGAGGGAAAGGACTCGGATGGGGAGGGGACAGATTGTGAATGAAAATGAAACCTCAGGGACCCAGGGATAGGGGAGGGGACAGACTGTGAATGAAAAATGAAACCTGTAACTTTGTGTGCTACTTTTTTTTGTGGGGTGGGTCTTTTTGAGACCTGGCTTGGAACTCACTATGTAGACCAGGCTGGCCTTGAACTCACAGAGATCCATCATCCTCTGCCTCTGCCTCCCCAGTGCTGAGATTAAAGGCATGCACCACCACACCCAGGTTTGTGTGCTACTTTTTTTTTTTTATAATTTTATTTATTTCTGTACATGTATGAATGTACTGTCTGCATGCAAGTTTGTGCACCCGTGTCGTGCAATGCCTCGGAGGTCAGAAGAGAGTGTCGGATTCCCCTGGAACTTGAGTTCTCCTGGAACTGGAGTTTCAGATGGTTCTTGGCCGCCATGTGGGTGCTGGGGATTGAACCCGGGTCCTCTGCAAGAGCGGTTGGCACTCTTAACCGCTAGGCCATCTCTCCAGCCCATGTGCTACTTTTAAAAAGCAAATTTTGGGGCTGGAGAGATGGGGCTCAGCAGTGAAGAGCACTGACTGCTCTTGCAGAGGACTGAGGTTCGATTCCCAGCACTCACATGGCAGCTAAGAACCATTTTAGGCCAGGCGTGGTTTAATCCCAGGCAGAGGCAGGCAGATCCTGGAAAGCCTGGTCTACATAGTGAGCTCCAGGCCAGCTGGGACTAAAGGGAGACCCTGTCTCAAAAAGACCAAAAAAAAAAAAAATTTTTTTTGGGGTAGGGTGCATGGAAAGGGAAAGGAGTCTAAATAGGATTGAGAAATGATGTATGAAAAAAAGTTTAACAATAAAAAAAATTTAAGAACAAATTTTTTCCCTTTTTTTTTCAGACAGGGTCTACTGTAAGCCCCAGCTGGCCTAGAACTCACTATGTAGACCAGGGTGGCCTTGAACTCCCAGAGATCTGTCTGACTCTGCCTCCCAAGTGCTAGGATTAAAAAGCAAATTTTAAAATTACCAGGAAGACAAAAGTTCTTTTTTTTTTTTTAATTCTACAGATATTGCTGAAATTAACAAAGAAAACACACACACAAAAAAAAAAAAAAAAACCAGAAAAAGAAGACCATATGATCCGTGAGCTATAGGTATTTGGATTTTATTTTTATTTATTTATTTATTGGTCTTTTTGAGACAGGGTCTCCCTTTAGTCCTAGCTGGCCTGGAACTCGCTCTGTAGATCAGGCTGGCCTTGAACTCCCAGAGATCCACCCGCCTCTACCTCCTGAGTGTTAGGATTAAAGGTGTGTGCCACCTCGCCCTATGGATTTTATCTTTAAGTTTGTGAGCGTTGTGTATGGGATATGGCCTGGCCAAGTCTGTGCCCTTGGCATTTTCGTTGCCCCCCCTCAGATCTTTTCTGTCCTGTGGTAAACCATAACAAAAGAGCTTTCAACACAGCCATATTTTAAATGAGACTTCTTTTTGCCAGTTCTCCCCATACATAAATCATATGGCCCAACTTAAAGGCAGAGCAAATAGCCTTGGTTCTTCTGTGGAAGGAGCAGCTGACACATTAAAAGTGAAGTTTGCCAGGCGTGGTGGCGCACGCCTTTAATACTAGCACTTGGGAGGCAGAGGCAGGCGGATCTTTGTGAGTTCAAGGCCAGCCTGGTCTACAGAGTGAGTTCCAGGACAGCTGGGGCTACAGGGAGACCCTGCCTCAAAAAGACCAAAAAAAAAAAAAAAGTTTATTTGGAATTGACATTAGCAGATCAGAAAATAAGGCTGTGCTGAGAGTCAGTTATGAGAAGGGTTTCAAAGGAAGAAGTTCGGCATCAGACTACTTTGAAGTTTTTGCTAAGATTTGTGAGGAGTCTAGAAGTTTTTGGTGGACAGTGGTGGTAGTGATTATCAGAGGCGATAAATAATCTTTTGTTTCATTGTCTCCCCAGATTATTCTAGATAATAACTTATCCATTAAAATACTAATGTAGGTGCTTTCATTGAGCAAATTCTTTAATTTTTTTTTAAATTTTATTTATTTCTGTATGTGTATCAATGTACTGTCTGCATGCAGGTTTGTGCACCCGTGTCGTGCAATGCCTCAGAGGTCAGAAGAGGGTCTCGGATTCCCCTGGAACTGGAGTTCTCCTGGAGTTGGAGTTTCAGACGGTTCTCGGCCGCCATGTTGGTGTGGGGAATCGAACCCGGGTCCTCTGTAAGAGTGGTCGGCTCTCTTATCCACTAGGCCACCTCTCCAGCCCCTGAGCAAATTCTTTAATTTCAGCTCTTTTAACATGGCCTTGAGTTGCATTAATCTGATCTCTAGGATAGCATATAACCTTTACCTGTTTAAACATTGCAGGCTTGTAATAAAGAACATGGTGAAGCTAATTCACTCGTTAGCTGATCACAGTGATGATGTCAACTGCTGTGCCTTCTCCACTTCCCTCCTGGCTACTTGCTCCTTGGACAAAACTATTCGCCTCTACTCCCTAAGTGACTTTACTGAACTGCCACATTCTCCGTTGAGGTTTCACACCTATGCCGTCCATTGCTGCTGTTTCTCCCCTTCAGGACACATTTTGGCATCATGTTCAACAGACGGTACCACTGTCCTATGGAATGCTCACAGTGGACAGACAATAGCAGTGATGGAACAGCCTGGTAGCAGCCCTGTGAGGGTGTGCCGGTTTTCCCCAGACTCCACTTACTTGGCATCTGGGGCCGCTGATGGAACTGTTGTCTTGTGGAATGCACAGTCTTACAAGTTACACAGGTATGAATCTTTAAATCCTGCCTGGCTTTAGTCCAGTTGACAAGGTTTACAAAGCACAACAATAAAACAAAGAACAGAAAGCAAATATTCTGATAATGTCAGGAACCAGGTAGTTTTCAGATGTAGTACAGGGTTGAAATTTTGGCCTGTTTTCTAAAGGCCAAAAAATTCCAGGTGTTTAATATGATTCTTACAGATTTGCTTGGTTTTAAAAGAGTTTTGATTTTCTAGTATTTTTTAAAAATTTTCTAGTATTTTTAAAATAAGAGTTAACCTTGTTTATGGATATTTACTAGAAGAATTGGGCAAAGAAAGCAGTCTTTTGAATAAGTTCTACTGAAAAGGTGACCTATTTCCCTGACTAGGATTCTTGCTGGGTGAAAACAAGCTCCAAAGAAAGAACTTCATGACTGGCCTGGTGGTGTTGGATTGTTGATTAGAAATTTTTAGATTTATGCTGGGTTGGTGGTGCACGCCTTTAATCCTAGCACTGGGAGGCAGAGGCAGGTGGATCTGTGAGTTCAAGGCCAGCTTGGTCTACAGAGTGAGTTCCAGGACAGCTAGGGCTACAGGGAGACCCTGTCTCAAAAAGACAAAAAAAAAAAAAAATTTTTTTAGATTTAGATCTAGATTTTTTTTTAGAAATCTAAAAACCCACCTGAAAAACTTAAAAAAACAAAAAAACACAACAAATTTATACTGGTGATACTGTATTGAAACTTAACAAAATTAAAACCACAAACTTTATTATTGTGGTAAAGGCACATACTATTGGCCACTGGCCATTTTAATTAGAATCATTAAGTACTTTAAAGACCATAAATTTCCTTCTGCTTAGTGTCAGCAGAGCAAGAATGCCTGCTAGCCTTGCTCCTTTGAGGTCTTAGGGTCGAAAAAAGTGATGGTTTCTGAGTTATGTTAACCAGTCAGCCTAGTTTGACAGACAGCACAGAAATAATATCTTGTCTTTACTTTATAAATGGGTTCCAGCAGTCAGCTAAGGAACCTTTTCCACTTGTCAGCTGATAAACTCCCACTGTGTGGGACAACTGCATTCATAGACGTCATTAATACTGCATTAATTGTCTGGTGTTTATCAGTTTGTTTTTCCTGATTGAGAAACAGTATTGATAAGACCAAGGTTCCCTCTCTTCCCAAGAGAACTGTTGCTTTTTCTTTGCATTTTCCCTTCCTGAATTTACATCTGAAGATGAGGCCCAAGGCCTGCTCCTGCATCTGGTTGACTTTACTAGGGAAGCTGAATGTGCTTCTGACTGTAATAACATGCTTTTTAAAATTAAAATAATTATATGTAATATGTTTTAAATGAGCTTACACACTTCCTCCACACCTACGTGGGTTTTGGACAGTGTTCCGACCTCACCGGGAAACTATTAAAGTTCCTGTGGGATCAAAGTAGGATTTTATAAGAAGCCAATGGGTGAAGAGAAAACCTATAGTGGCTGTGAAGACCCTGATGCCATGTATGTCAAATTAATATCTTCTGATGGGCATGAATTCATTATGAAAAGAGAGCATGCACTAACTTCAGGGACAATAAAAGGCATGCTGAGTGGGCCAGGCCAGGTTGCTGAAAACGAAACCAGTGAGGTCAATTTTAGAAAGATCCCTTCACATGTACTCTTGAAAGTGTGCATGAATTTTACCTACAAGGTCTGCTACACTAACAGCTCCACCGAGATTCCTGAATTTCCAATTGCACCTGAAATTGCACTGGAACTACTACTGATGGCTGCAAACTTCCTAGATGATTAAGTAAAATAAATTATAATAAAATTAACTTTTTCAGTATTTAATACCTATAGATCAGATAGTAATTTTTTCATATATAGCACGTTGCCTGTATGCAGTTGAACTATAAAGTTAATTGCAAAGCAGGTTATCTTTTGTTCTTTTGCATAGCAATCAGTTGAAATTTGTTTGCTACATCAACAAATTAAGGACATTTTCACAAGCTGAGAAAAACAAATATGCCAATTTGTAGGTAGGTTTGCTTTATCCTTTGGATATGACTCGTAAAATTTTAACAATGACATATCAGATACCTAAATGTAATAAAAAATAAACATTCTACAGGTAAATGCAGGGGCTAAGTATTATGTTTTAGTGTTTTCTTAAGACCAAGTTCTGATCTTAAAGCCACTGATATTACTAGAGTTATACAAATACTAGAGTTATGCAAATAATTATATGAAAAAATGTTTATAACTTAGCCAAAACATTGATTTTTTTTATAACTCAAAGAATAAGAGTTGAAATTTCTTATGTTTTTGATGAACTGCAGTATTATTTAAGTGCAAAAAAAATGCAAAAAATGTTTTAAATATGGCTATTGTTACTGTTGGTTGTTTTTTGCTTTTTAGTTTACGTTCTTTAGATTTTACTATCCTCATTTTGATCTACTATATGGAAAAATATGGAGCTATGTGGACTTAGCCTTGATCCCTGTGATCTAGGCTCATGGGTACTAGTTATGATACGAAAGGTCTCCCTTTATTTAAAAAGCATGTGTCAGTTTGTACGATATAATACTTTATTTCTATAGGCATCAGTTGCCCTTTCTGGTTCTGTAATATATAAATGTAAATATAATAGCCATTTATTTCCCCTCCCCTTTTTAAAAAATTTTATTTATTTTTATGTGTATGAATGTACTGTCTGCATGTAGGTTTGTGCACCTGTGTTGTGCAATGCTGTGGTGGTCAGAAGAGGGTGTCAGATTCCCCTGGAACTGGAGTTAAAGATGGTTTTCAGCCACCATGTGGGTGCTGGGGATAGAACCTGAGTCCTCTGCAAGAGCAGTCAGGCTCTTAACTGCTATGCCATCTCTCCAGCCCCATCCCCTCCCTTTTTTAAGTATATCAGGCTGCTATTGGAGATTGTAATGCAAAGTAAAAGCCTCTCTAACACTCAAATCATCCTGTTTTGCTTTTGTTTCAGGTGTGGTAGTGTTAAGGATGGCTCTTTGGTGGCCTGCGCATTTTCTCCTAATGGAAGCCTCTTTGTCACTGGCTCCTCATGTGGAGATTTAACAGTGTGGGATGATAAAATGAGGTGTCTGCATAGTGAGAAAGCACATGACCTTGGGATTACCTGCTGCGATTTTTCCTCACAGCCACTTTCCGGTTAGTTGTCTTACTTTTAAGCCCTAGAGAATCCTGTTTGTTGTTTATTTATTTATTTTTATTTTATGTGTATGATTATAAGTGTTTTGCATGCATTAATGTAAATATACTGTATGGGAAATTCCTGTGGAGGCCAGACAAGAGCATCAGATCCCTTGGAACTAGAGTTGTTACTTGTTGAACCAGATAGTTGTTAGCTGCCAGTGGACGCTGGGAACAAGAACCTGGGTCCTCTATAAGAGCAGCCAGTGGTGTTAAGTGCTGAGCAGTTTCTCTAGCCCCTATTTGTATTTTGTATTTAACTTTGTCCTTTGATTTTCATTTCATCACTAGTAATTTAAACTCCATTCCTTTTAAGCAATCATTTTTTTAAATCTTTTTAGATGAAAAAAGAAATCTTGAAGAAACACCATATGAGAAAATTACCTTCTTTAGTATGTAGAAGACAATTCAACTTGTTACCATAGATTTTGAGAGTATGGAATTTGTGCAGACTTAACTATGTTTTTATTGTTGTTTTAGAATACACTATTGAAATTCAAGTAGAAAGTTTAAAAGTTGGAAATGGGCCAGGAAAATCGTTCAGTCAGTAAAGGGCTTTCTGTGTAAGCTTGAGGACCTATGTTTGGATTCTCAGGACTTACAGAAAAAACCCCTAGGTTATGGCAGTGTGCTCCCAGCCCTGGGGAGACAGGGAGAGGAGGGTGGCTAGGGCTTGCTGGCCATCCACCCTAGTCAAATCAGCAAGGTCTGCTTCCTTAAGAGACCTTGTCTCAAAAAATGTGGAAAGCAGTTAAGGACGACCTCTGGCCTCCACCTCACATACGTGTACATGTTTATGGACACACAAGTGCATATACACAGTTGAAAATAGAAGCTCCATTTTGTCTTTACGGATCTAATGGTCCAAAAACCAATTTTATAAAGTAAGATATTTGACAACATAATAGCTTTTTTTTTTCCCCCTCTCTCTCTCTTTGAGAAAGGGTCTCCCTGCTGTAGCCCCAGCTGGCCTGGAATTCACTATGTAAACCAGGATGGCCTGGAATTTACAGAGGTCTACCTGCCTCCACCTCCTGAGTGCTGGGATCAAAAGACATTTGTCACCCACCATGCCTAGTGAAAACATAATAGCTTTAAAAGAAAGGAAAGAGAGAGAGAGAGAGAGAGAGAGAGAGAGAGAGAGAGAGAAAGAAAGACAGACAGACTCCTGACTATCCTGACTATAAGCTCTTGGTATTAAATAGATGCATTGAGTTGGAAAGTTGGAAAGTTACTGTTAGAAAAAAAGAAAGAAGGCATATATATATATATATGATCTACGCAGGCGCAAACCCCAGATAAAAGACAGGGGAAGAGGTCACTGACTGACAGCTTCTGGAGAAAGTGAACCTCTGTCTGTCTTTTGGAATCCTGGGAGACTTAGACTTAACAGTCTGGCCTTTTGATTATGGTAAGGGAAGGGGTATCATTCTCTCTTCTGTATCTGCTTCAGAGCTGAGAGGGAACTAAGTCTCAGGCTGGAGGGTTGGAATCTGGTCCTCTGTCTTTGCTGCTCTGGGTGTTCAGTGTTTTTGGTCCTGATCAACAGTGGCTAGTAGTTAGTGTACAGTTTCTCTGCAACTGAAGACAAGCTGGTTAAGTCTTACATGAGTGTACCAGTGCATGGACTTCCCAGTCCCAACAGGGGGCCTAGTGAGTGCATTAGCCATTGGAGGGTCCCTGTCTAGAGTCTCCAGAGGAAGAGAGGACCTATTCTGAGTATTCTATTCTGAGGAATTGGAAAAAAAGTTTTAGTACACAGGGCTCCAGAATGAGAGCCAGCATAACCATGATAGTATAAAAAGTGGTATTTCCAGCATGGCACAGCAGATCTCTCTCCTATCTCTCTGGTAATAAGGTATAAGTTATATATATATATTTTTTCTTTTGATTGTAGTTTCCTGTTGGGGTGTTTAAAACCATACAGTTAGCTTAGATAAGTTAATTTAGTTTTGTTAAGATCAGTTGAGGTTCTGCTCCTCAGGGGGTCACTCAGGCCTTGCACCTGGCTCCAGTTCCATCTATGTGAGGACAAAGTCAGGCCTTGCTTGAGTGGGGCTTCCCTTTGAAGTGTGAGGAGTTTCTCTATATTGACCTTCTTCCTTTGACTGGACACTGGCTGGATGGGGTCCCTTAGCGGATCTTCAAGACCTCCCTGGCACAGGACAACTGGTGACTCACTGCCATAGGACATGTAGAGAGGTGCCCATACAGACCCCTAGGACTTAAGTTGACCTTAGAGGGTAAGGGCCAAAATATTGTCCCTTTAAATCCCTCTTGCCAAATTAGATTAGAGCTTTAAGTGTGGTTGTTAAACCTCCAGGAGGGTCAGTTGTATTAATTTGGTATTTAAAATTTTTTTTTAATTTTTAAATTTATTTTATTTTTTTATGTGTATGAATGTACTGTTTGCATGTAGGTTTGTGCACCCGTGTCGTGCAATGCCGCAGAGGTCAGAAGAGGGTCTCGGATTCCCCTGGAACTGGAGTTCTCCTGGAATTGGAGTTACACACGGTTCTCAGCCGCCATGTAGGTGCTGGGGATTGAACCCGGGTCCTCTGCAAGAGTAGTCGGCACTCTTAACCGCTAGACCATCTCTCCAGCCCCAGAATTTGGTATTTTAATTGCTAAATAACACATAAATAAAGCTTGAACATTGACTTAAGCATTCTTAATAAATCCTGAATTGCTGTGACAAAATACTCTAATACTAACTTGGAGAGGAAAGGGTTTATTTGCTTTTCATTTCCCAAGTCACAGTCGACTACCTAGGGAGCCCAAGGTAGGAGCCAGCAGCAGGAGCCTGGAGGCAGGAACTGCAGCACAGACTAGGAACGAATGCTGCTTACTGGCTTATGTTACTGGCCCACATTCAGCCTGTTGCTTTATACAGTATAGAAATATCTCCCCAGGAATGGCATTGCCCACAACCAGCTAGGCTCTCCCACATCATTTTACAATTAAGAGGCTATCCTATAGACATGGCCACAGGCCAGTCCAATGAAAGCAATTATCGAGTTTTTTTGTTTTGTTTTGTTTTTTGTTTTTTGTTTTGTAGCCCAGGTGTGTCAGGTTGACATTAAAGCTATTCAATAGAGCATACAATTTGTTCTTTACGTCTATAAAAGCTATTTAGGTACTCTAAGTAGAATGGATTTAAACCATGAAAGGAAAAATTCCACATAGCACAGGAAACCCAAAATAATAAAGAGGCTAAAAACAGTACCTTCTGGGACTATCTCAAATGAAGGCCATGTCACTATAAAGATACAGTTTATTTCTCTTGTCCCCAAATTCTGAATTATCATTTTCACATACAGAGAGGAAGCAGAGAGGAAGTGGACTTAAATCAAGCTCACTGAAATCGGTTTCATTTGGACTGTCCCATGTGGTCCCCAGAAGTAAAACCTATTTTTTCTTAAAAATATTAAAAGTAACATGTGCGAAGTATAACAGAGATACAGAAAACATTTTTAGCCAGGTGTGGTGGTGCACACCTTTAATTCCAGCACGTGGGAGGCAGAGGCAGGTGGATCTCTGTGAGTTCAAGGCCCGCTTTGTCTACATATCGAGTTCCAGGCTAGCTGGGGCTATAGGAAGACCCTGTCTCAAAAACACACACACACAATTTTTTTTTAGTATGTATGGATAACCCAATACTCATATACTCATATATGTCCATTTCACCTGAGACTGTAACATGGTGTGCAGTACAAGCCAAAGGGATGGACTTAAAATTTTGGTTACAATACTGATTTTTATAATAATAGCTATGAATCTCTATGATAATACTACAACAGTTTCCTCAGATAAAATATCCAAAATCATAACATTCAAGACTGTCTATAGGTTGCACAGTACTGAGAATTTCTAGCTGTGGAACACAATTTCCTTGTAATTGGGATATGAACATGTTAAAATAATTAATTCTAGTGATGGCACTTTATAAAAGTTGTACTGTCCATCAATGATCTGATTCTTGATATGCTATAACTACATTACAGAGGTTTTAATAGTACCATACACATACACACATTGGACAAAACACCTTACACTGTCTATTGATGGCCTGATAGATTAATATATTATAACTACATTACAGAATTCTTAACAGTATCATACATATACATACACGCATGTATTCACACATGAGATTTTTTTATCCTAGTCACATACACTGCTGTCAAACTTAAAAGCTTTCATTTGGAGAAAGTCTCTTCAGAGATGTCATTACAGCATGCAGCTCTAATTAGTTTTCTCACACTCCCAAGGCTGAAGTGGCTAGTACAGTTTCTCTATCATGTTGTTACCAACATTTTAATTTTATACTTTTAGTTTTAAAACTATGAACTCTTTGAAATGTTTTAACAAGTGATGGAAAACAGAAAAATACGTCCAATTAACTGAAATTACAGTACAACAACTAAAGGTAGTTAAATTGGTCTCTGGTTAGAGGAACAGAAGCTGTCACAAGCCTGCTTAAGTAAGAGAAAACACCTGTTACTAAACCTTTAATAGGAAGGGTTAAAATCAGGTCTTTGGAGTCTGAAAGCCATAAAAACAACCTGAATGGAAACTGAAATCAAAATACCTGTAAAGTAAATAATCAAAAAATACCTTAAAACAGTTAATCAGGAGACCAAATTTTGCCTAACAGATAACAAATAAAATCTTCAAATAACCGGCTTAGATTTTGTTTTATAGGAACCTGGGTTCATTTAAGCCTTTGAAAAAAGTTTAAGAGGCATGCCGAAATTAAATTTAATAGTTTTGTGCACAATATAGAATGGAAGAACCTGGAAGTGGCCACTTTTTGGGCATAAACCTACACAGAAGAGGACATGGACATATGACAGACCATCACACGAATCTCAGACACATGAGAGAACAGTTAACACAGAGACAGGTTGAACACATGACAGACGTGGAATCATTAATTTTCTTTTTTTTTTTAGGTCAGAAGAGGGTGTCGGATTCCCCTGGAAGTGGAGTTCTCCTGGAATTGGAGTTCCAGACGGCTCTCGGCCGCCATGTGGGTGCTGGGGATCGAACCCGGGTCCTCTGTAAGAGCGGTCGGCGCTCTTAACTGCTAGGCCATCTCTCCAGCCCCGGAATCATTAATTTTCATTGTCACATTCACACACAATCATTCAGAGTTTAAGACATTTTTCAGTTAATTCCATTAAATTACTATTGTATTTAAGATGGGTTAATTTCAGTAAGTTCTTGTTCTCCTAAACTAACAGTCCTCTTAAGTGGGGCCAGCTGCCTGGCATCTTACTATGATGGGTCTTGTCTATCTGGGGGAATGGAGCAGTGACAGCTCTGTCTTATTCCATGCTGAGAAGGCCATTTCGATATTCTCAGCTTAAGTAGCTTCTAGACAAATGGAAATTATATTAATCAACATCCTGAACAACAGTAGGTTGCAAGTGCCATAACAGTATCTCATATGACATAAATCTAAAGTTTGGAAGCACAGTGTCTCAGACTTCAAAGGAAATATACTGATTATATTTTGGTTTAAATAATTATGTGAATTAATAAATTTTGATTATGATGATCATTTGTAAGTAGGCACAGGTATATTAAGCACGGAGAACTAAGGTTCCCTACTAGGCAGAAAGCCTGGAAATAAATCTGCAGAGTAAAGAGCCCAAGTAGTGTTCAGTTTAACCAAGAATCTCTTAACTTCTTGTCTAATCACCCAGACTCCCCTTGGCTGGCTCGGATAATGCCAACATTATTGCCTAATAGTGCCTTGTAGGGGGTCAGAAGACACTGGCCAGTGGGCTCCTGGGTGCTGCACTCACTGACCTACAGTAGGCCATGGTTCTCATACCAGGAGGTTTTACCCCATTTCACTCCTGTCAGTTGTCAGCAAGGCAAGGGACTTTATTACAGAGAAACCAAGATTGTATCACAAAGTCACCCATCACTGTGGAGTACTTCTACTGAAACGAGATAAAACTGGGTAATTGCCAGACTATCTCATTAGGTAGAAACTTGCTAGTAATCTGAGGAACTTCACATTTTTTTTAATACTAAATAATACTGTAAACTGTAATTACTAAAAACAGAAATGTCTGAATAAAAACCCATGCGGGCGACGGGAGCCCAGCAGCAGCAATGCGCTTGCCAAAGGGCTTGTGTGGGCAGGGCAAGTGCGAAGGATTGCTGATCTGGCACGTGCAGCATAGGTGTATGTGCGCGCAGCAGGATCACAAATGTTATGCCCAGGTCTTTTGGGGGGGCCTCATGTTTATTAAAAAATATATATATTATTGGTGGAAAAACCAAAGGCTTGTCCTTAAAGGGAAGCAGCTGGGTAAAATCTTGCTGCCTGAGGTCAGTCTCCTAAAGCCAGCCAGGAGCTGCTTGTGGTGGACGCACCTTCTTTACCCCTGATACAGAGACTTGTATCCAGAACTGAAAACAAAAAATGGATTTCTGAATAAAAATGATATTTATGGAGAAAACCAATGAAGTGGGGAGCCTGGTCAAAATGTAAAATAATCCCTTAAAAATAGGTAAAAGTCAGGAAAACAAAGTGAAAACCCAATATAGCCATGTTTAAAAAACAGTAACTATACCCATACAAAAAGTTAAAATGGAAAAGTGATGTTAATTAAAAACAGATGAGGGGCTGGAGTGATGGCCTAGTGGTTAAGAGCACTGACTGCTCTTGCAGAGGACCCGGGTCCGATCCCCAGCACCCACATGGTGGCTGAGAACCGTCTGTAACTCCAATTCCAGGAGAACTCCAGTTCCAGGGGAAACCGAGACCCTCTTCTGACCTCTGTGGCATTGCACGGCACGGGTGCACAGACCTATATGCAGACAGTACATTCATACACATAAAAAAATAAATAAATAAAACTAAAAAAAACAAAAAACCAAAAATCCACAGTGATAAAATTATAAAACTCCAATGGTGGGAACTCAGGACAACTTTGCTAATCTGACATAAAAATGAAAGGCAGCAGGTCAGACTCAGGTTGTTTTTTTTTATAATTCAAGATGAGAAACCAAAACAAAATAAATTGTAAGTGGATTAGAACATGCCATTATCTGTTATAGGCTGGCAGGATCCAATTTTTTTTTATTTTTTATTTTTTTAAATTTTTTAAATTTTTATTTATTTCTGTATGTGTGTGAATGTACTGTCTGCATGCAGATCTGTGCACCCGTGTTGTGCAATGCCACGGAGGTCAGAAGAGGGTGTCGGATTCCCCTAGAACTGGAGTTCTCCTGGAATTGGAGTTTCAGACGGTTCTCGGCCGCCATGTGGGTGCTGGGGATCGAACCCGGGTCCTCTGTAAGAACGGTTGGTGCTCTTAACCGCTAGGCTATCTCTCCAGCCCCGGCAGGATCCAATTTTAAATATATTAGTTCTAGTTAAGACTGGGTCTTCCTACAGCCTGGAAGTCACTCTTCCTATAGCTGGCCTGTAACTCACTCTGTAGACCAGGCTGGCCTTGAACTCACAGAGATCCACCTGCCTTTACCTCTCAAGTGCTGGGATTAAAGGCATGTGCCACCACACCCAGCTAAAAGTATGTAGTTTTTATTTTCTGTTGTTCAATTTGGTGTTTGCTAATACTTGTCAGTGCTTGCAATGTATTGATGGTTCTATTTTGTGACATCTTGCTCAAATAAGGAAAAGTAGTCCCCTTTGTGCCTGAGAATAAATGACCTCTCGCAGAGGACCAGGGTTTAGTTCCTAGCATCTGCATGACAGCTAACAATCATCCATAACTCTAGTTCCAGGGGATCTGGTGCCATTCTAGGGTACTGCATGACATGAGTGTACTTACATGTAGACATTGCATTCATACACATATAATAAAAAATAAAATGCTAAAAAGAAAGCTTGCATTAGATTATTATTGCAGTTTAAATAATTTTCCTGAAGAAGATATATTTCTAAATATTAACATTTAGATTTAAGTCTAGACACATCATCCATCTTGAATTCTCACTAATTAAAACAACTTCTGAGTTACCTATAAAGGATCTGTTTTAGTCAAGAAACAAAACAAAATCTTTCCTAAATAGGTCTACTACTTAAATATTTTATTCACAGTCATTATTTGGAACAAAGTTAAGACTGAGATGATCAGGAATTCCTGGTGTTCTTCAAGGTCTCTGAGAAAGGCTACACTTTGAACTTGGGCCACATAAACCAAAATGATGTTGGAATCTGGTTGTCTCATAGAGTCAGAAAAACTGTCATTAAAGTAGAAGAAAATTTATCGTCTATTAACAAGGTGTATGTGTTTTCAGTTAGATGGTCTTTAGGAAAAAATCTATTTTATATACCCAAGTATATAAATCAAATACTATATAATGAATATTGTAAATATTCTTAAGATGGATAGTAGGTTTAATTATCCATTCTTCAGATGAATGTCAAAAACCACCTGTAATGAAATTGCAGCTGTGATATTAGGTCGAAGTTGTAAAAGAGATTGAACTGAGAAATACACACCACACACACACACACACACACACACACACACACATTTATATAATCTCCAGGCATTTGGGAACTAGTCCAGTAGATATAGTGGCATTCTGAACTTCTTACCTAATTCTGGCACATCTCTCTTTCTCTTTAAAGATTTATTTATTTCCATTTATGAGTGTTTTGCCCTATGTGTGTGTGCGTGTGTGTGCGTGTGTGTGTGTGTGTGTGTGTGTGTGTTTTTGATTTAATATATATATATATTTTTTTTAATTTTATTTTTTTCGTATGTGTATGAGCCTGTCTGGTCTGCATGTATGGTTGTGCACCTGTGTCATGAAATGCCGTGGAGCCCAGAAGAGGTGTTCAGATTCCCCCTGGAACTGGAAGTTTACCTGGAACTGGAGTTACAGACGGTTTTCAGCTGCCATGTGGGTGCTGGAGATTGAACCCGGGTCCTCTGCAAGAGCATTGGCACTCTTGACCACTAGCTAGCTCTCCAGCCCCTATATATATATTTTACAGCAAATTTAGACAAATCTTATAGTCTTACATAATACTTTGTTTAGAAGAAATTCTTTTTTTTTTTTTTTTTTTTTTTTTTTTTTTTTTTTGTTTTTTTGTCTTTTCAAGACAGGGCTCCCTGTAGCCCCAGCTGTCCTGGAACTCGCTCTGCAGACCATGCTGGCCTGTGAACTCACAAAGATCCTCCTGCCTCTGCCTCCCTAGTGCTAGGATTAAAGGTGGTGCCACCACGCCCGTCTTAGAAGAAATTTCTTTTGTTTTNTTTTTTTAATTTTTTAAATTTATTTTCATATGTGTATGAATGTATTGACTGCATGTAGGTTGGTGCACCCGTGTTGTGCAATGCCGCAGAGGTCAGAAGAGGGTGTCGGATTCCCCTGGAACTGGAGTTAAAGACGGTTTTCAGCCTCCATGTGGGCTCTGGGGATCGAACCCGGGTCCTCTGCAAGAGCAGTTGGAGCTCTTAACCGCTAGGCTCTCTCTCCAGCCCCATAGAAGAAATTCTTTAACCTATGTTTTATTAGATGGTATAACTAGCAAATATTATTTTTTATATTATTTGATTTAAATGAATTCCATTAACAGGTCTCAGTATAATTAAAGCTTTTTGGTTTAAATGATTTATCAATTCTGTTTATCTATGTTTAACTTAAATCTGTCGTTTTAGGTGGAGAACAAGGTTGTCAGTTTTACCGATTGGCATCATGTGGTCAGGACTGCCAAATCAAAATATGGGCTGTTTCTTTTATCCACATCTTAGGTATGTACAACTAGTATTCTATAAAATTATTTTTGATCTATATAAGATCAAAATTATGAGTGTTTTTTCCTGAATGTATGTAGGTGCACTATGTGCACACATTTCCCACAGAGGCCAGAATAGGGCATTGGATTGCCTGGAATTGGAGTTGCTGATGGTTGTTAGCTACCATGTGGGTGCTGGGAACCAAACCCAGGTCCTCCGCAAGGGCCTTGAGTACTCTTAACTGCTGTGCTATCTTTCTAGCCCCTATAAAAGATTTTTATACTCTTTATACTTAAGATACTGTGGATATTTAAAATGATATAAAAATATGTTTTAAGAAACTTATTAAACTGGAGTTGGTGGTGCATGTCTTTAATCTCTGCACTGATGAGGCAGAGATAGGCCAATATCTGTGAGATCGAGGCCAGCCTGCTCTACATAGCTAGTTCTAGGCCTGTTGGGGCTACAGGGAGACCCTGTATCAAATAATAACAGCAGCAAAAAAGAAACTTTTATTGGGCCTGGCATTATGGCACATACATACAATCCCAGAATTTGGGAGATGGCATCAGGAAGGTAAGTCACTCACCAGGTTTATATTGCAAGGTTATGGTCAGCCTGGGCTACTGGAGACTCAGTCTCAAAAATGAAAAGTGAAGAAAAACATGGTTTAAAACCCAATACCCACTTCTGATTCTGATGTACCCCAAATCCATCCCCACTTACTGCAGGGAACCACTTTATACTTGATTTGTTTTCAACTTTCAGTGATGTTCACACTTTTTGTAAACATTATTTACACCATGTTTTAAATTTATTTACTGTGGATACTGTTTTTGATGGCCTGTGAGCCTTCCTCATGCTGTGTCCCATGGCCTCTGGTGACCCTTCAGTCAGAAGCTTGTGTTGGTCAGTTTTGGACTACAGTTTTCCTTCCTTCATGTTGTCTTCCTAACGATTCTGTCTCTGCTTTCATTGTCTGTTAACTCCTCTCAGTTGAATGTTTGACCTTTTGAATTGAATTTCTGTCTGTCACACACACACACACACACCCCTTTATCTCTCAATCTTTTTTTAAAATCATTTTTTACTTATGGAGGAAATTCCTGCCTCTTCTTTCCCTCCCTTTCCCTCCCTCCCCCTCCCTCCTTTCTCCTCTTCCTCCTCCCACTCCTTTTTTTTTTTTTAAGACAGGGTCTCTCTGTAGCCTAATCTGGCCTGGAACTCTCTATGTAGACCTCACAGAGATCCACCTGCCTCTGCTCCTGAGTGCTGGGACTAAAGGTATGCACCACCACACCTGGCTCTAGCTTTTTCCTTTAACCTTTTAATTTTATCTCATCAAGTTTTTAAAAACTCATTTTTTAATATAATACTTTTTATTGATATTTTATGCATTTCATACATCATTTTTTAGTTCAATTTAGACATATTCCCCTTTCCCTTCCCCCCACCCCAGTTTATGCATTCTGCCATACATGTCCTGCATCTTTCTCTCAGTCTTTTTTAAAGTTTTTTTCTGCAGAGGTTTATTGTTTGAGGCAGAATTTAACTGTATCAATCTGTTCTTTGACCCAGTCCTTATGTTGTTGTTGTTCCCTCCCATGTGTGTTGCTCCAAAATATGCCTGTATAAATAAATGTCTTTCTTTTTTAAAAAAAATATTTTACTTATTATTTTATATTTATGAACTGGAGTTACAAATGGTTGTTAGCCACCATGTGGGTGCTCAGATTTGAACCCAGGTCTGCTACAAGAGCAGTCAGTGCTCCTAACCACTAAGCCATCTCTCCAGCCCCATTTTTTTTTAATATTTATTATTTTTTTGTTTTCTTGATCTTAGCTAGTCTTATTGGAGTGAGATGATATCTTAGAGTGGTTTTAATTTGTGTTTCCTTTGGTCTTTTTGAGACAGGGTCTCCCTGTAGCCTCAGCTGTCCTGGAAGTCACTCTGTAGACCAGGCTGGCCTTGAACTCACAAAGATCCACCTGCCTCTGCCTCCCAAGTGCTAGGATTAAAGGTGTGCACCACCACACCCGGCCCCATACTGTTATACTTTCTAGGAGTATTCTATTATGGATATCATGGACTTATAAGATGTATAAATTATCATCGGTTACTTTTGCTTACAGAAAGAAAACAAATTTTATAGAATACGAAGCACTTGTTTTTTTTAGGCCATTAGCATATTTTTCTCATTAGGTACTAAATTATGTATGCTTTAAATGTTTAAAAATAATTGAGTGGTTCAAAAGTTGTTTCTGTTCAGTCCTTGTAGAGTACATCATTAAAAAAAAACTATTATTGACAGCACTGATTGGACTTAATGTGTTATAAGAAAAAAAATCTATTATTGAAGACTTTTTTTTCCTTCAGTATTGGAGGTTGTACCCAGTGCTGCATCCCCAGCTACTACATACTCTTGACACTGTTTTATAACCCTGAATTGTAATTCTTTGCTTATTTGTATGGATACTTACCTGAGCTGCCTGAGATTTTTTTATTTTTTTGTGTCTTCTGATTGCTTAGATTATTAAGCAAATAATTGAAATAGTGTTGACTTAAAAATAAATTGTAAGCATAGTCAACTTTCTAATCTTTTTCACCTTGTTAATTACAGGCTTTGAATTAAAATATAAAACTACACTAATAAATTATAAGCCCAGTCAACTTTCTAATCTTTTTCACCTTGTTAATTACAGGCTTTGAATTAAAATATAAAAGTACACTGAGTGGGCACTGTGCCCCTGTTCTGGCTTGTGCTTTTTCACATGATGGGCGGATGCTCGTGTCAGGGTAAGCTATTTAGTTTAATTAAATCATTAAAGCTCATAAAGCAGTGTGTGTGTGTGTGTGTGTGTGTGTGTGTGTGTGTCGAGTTCCAGGCCAGCTGTGCTACAGGGAATCCTCATCTCAAAAACAACAACAACAAAGGAAAGAACAGTAACCCAGTGTCCTTGTGTATCCCCTGGGTTTTATATCTGCAGACTCAACCAACTGCAGATGGAAATATTGGGGGACAATTTGAATTTGTACTAAACAGGTACAGACATTTTTCTTGCTATTCCCCAAACAACATAGAATAGCTATTTATACATCGTTTACATTGCAGTAGGAATAACAATTACGGTACATAGGAGGATGCATATAGGATATATGCACATGTTTTATAGAAGAGACTTGAGCACAAGATTTTTTTTTATTTTTTAATATATATTTTGTACAAGATTATCAAGTCTAGACCTGTGTTCCCCACCCTATGCCCCTACCCCACCAGAGCTCATGTATTCTGCCAAACATGCTTTTCATCTCTTTCTCAGTCTTTTTCGATATTCTCCATGTGGAAGTTGACTGTTTTGAGCAGAAGTTCACTGTTTCAGTCAGTTCTTTGATGCAGTCCTTTCTGTTGTTGTTGTTTCCAAAGTGCATCACTCCCAACTGCTTGGACAAAAGCTCAAGGAGCCATACACAAGAAATACTTACAACTAGGTAATTGGCACTAACATCCACAGATGAGGGATACCATTCGTTGTTTGTTTTTCTGGGACTGTGTTACTTCACTCAGATTGATGTCCTCTAGCTCCAGCCATTTTCCTGCAAAGCTCATGATGTCATCTTTTTTTGATGTCATCTTTACTGCTGCATAGAACTCCATTGTGTATATGTACCACATTTTCTCTATCCACTCGTCAGTTGAGGGGCATTTGGGTTGGTTCCAGCTCCTTGCTATTGTGAAGAGAGCT
>VZQC01007749.1:331259-422182 GCA_009823505.1 Rhizomys pruinosus | reverse complement strand
GGTGCACAAACCTACATTCAGGCAGTACACTCATACACAGACGAAATAAATAAAATTAAAAAAAGAAGATATCAGAAGAGGAAAAGACTTTCCATGCTCATGAATTGAAAAAAAATTAATATAGTAAAAATATACATTCTACCCATATTAATATAGAGATTCAATGCAATCTCAATTAAAATCCCTAGAGTTTCTTCACAGGCTTGGAAAAAAATCCTTAAATTCATATGGAAAACCAAATGACCCCAAACAACCAAACCAATCCTGATCACAAAGGGCAATACAGGGGAGATCTCTATACCAGATTTCAAACTACACTACAGGGCTATAGTCATAAAAACAGCTTGGTACTGGCACAAAAACAGACCTGTAGAGCAATGGATCAAAACTGAAGATCCAAACTTGAGCACATAAAATTTCAGCCACCTCATATTTGACAGGGGGGCCAAGAAGACACCAGACAGGAAAAACAGCATCTTCAGCAAATGGTGTTGGCAAAACTGGATCACCACTTGTATAAGAATAAAGTTAAACCCCTACCTCTTGCCTTATACAAAAATTAACTCCAAATGGATCATGACCTCAACATGAAACCCAAAACTCTGAAGGTGATAGAAGAAAAAGTTGGCAGCAACCTACAAGACATAGGAGTAGGAAAAAATTTTCTAAATCAGACAGCATCTGCACAGGAAATAAGGTCCACAATTGACAAATGAGAACTCATTAAACTCAAAAGCTTCTGTACAGCAAAAGAAACAATCAAGAAAGTGAAGAGAAAACCCACAGAGTGGGAGGAAATATTCACCACTGATACATCTAACAAAGCATTAATTTCCAGAATATATAAACTACTCAAAAAACAGAGAAGAAAGTAAACAAATGACTAACTGAAAAGATGGAGTAAAAAGCTGAACAGAGACTTCACAAGTGAGGAATTAGAAATGGCTGAGAAACATCTTAAAATGTATTCAACATTATTAATAATTAAGGAAATGCAAATTAAAATCACTTTAAGATATAATCTCACTCTAATAAGACTGGCTAGGATAAAGAAAACAAATGATACCAAATCTACAATGAAAATTTTAAATCTTTAAAGAACGAGATTGAGGAAGACACGAAAAAAAAAATGCCAAGAGTTCCCATGTTCATAGAATGGGGGAAATTAATATTCTGAAAATGCCTATCCTAAGAAAAGTAACATATAGATTCAACCTATGAAAGCAATATATAGATTCACTGAAATCCCAATCAAAATCCCTATGACATTTTTCACAAAATTAGGGACAAAAACATCCTAATATTCATGTGGAACTACAAGAGACCCTAGATAGCAAAAGCAACACTGAGCGCAAAGAGCAATGCATGGAGATTACTATATAAGATTTCAAACTATGTTATGGAGTAACAATTATAAAAACATCAGTGGATTGACAGAAAAATAGACCCATAAATAAATGGAACATAATTGAAGAAACAAACATGAGTACATGTAATTTAAGCCACCTGCTATTTGACAAAGAAGCCAAGAACACTTAGTGAGGGAAAGATAGCATCTTCAGAAAATGGTGCTGGAAAAACTGGATCTCCATATGTAGAGAACTGAAATTTGACCTGTGTTTTTCACTTTGAACAAAAGTCAACTATAAATGGGTCAAATATGGCAATGTTATACCTTATGGGGACATCTCTTGAAATGTCCTGCAAATGTAAGTCACCAGTATTCCTGTGCAGGGAGGTCTTAGAGATCCACTAATGGGACTTCATCCAGTGTTCAGTCTATAAAGAGGAAAGTCTGCTCATGCTTCAAAAAGGGAAGTCTGGTCTAGCAAGACCTGACTTTGACCTCCAGTAGATGGAACTTGTAAATGAAAACCCAAAAGGAGCCAGGGGCTCCCCCCCACCCCAAAACCTGAGTGACCCTTGAGGATTAGATCCTCAACTCATCTTGAGAAAACAAAACCTTGGTCAATATGGGCTAACTGTGTGGGCTTAAATATCCAAAAGGAAAGTGTAACCAGAAATAAATAGTAAGTCCTGAGAAATTGTACTGCAGATATAAAACTTGAGATCTTAGTAAAAAGACCAAAAGTGAAAGAAAAAAAAAAAAAACACAGTTGTTTTGCCCGTCTTACTGGCAAGTACAGATACCCTGTGGCTGCCACTGCTTTTGTCATCCTTCAATGACATGGGACACATCTTTTCAACCTTCCAATATGGTCTGAAGACGCATGTATCTCCAAACCTCCAAACCTTCAGTGCCAGATGGGGGCTGGTGAGATATTCAGCTTGTGGACTGAGCTACTACTGGGGTTTCAGCCTATTCAGAATACAGACTGCCATTGTTAGATTACCCAGGCTGTATCATGGAGACAAGCACAGGAAGATCAAGACAGGTGTTGTGCTTACTGGACCTCATTTGGTGACCATGGGAAGGGAAAACCCCAGTGTAGATCACAAGGGCAAAACTGATGGTAGTTTGGGCTTGCCAAGGAGGAGCCTTCAAACATGACAACTTTCAGCCTAATAAAAAAAATCATAAGCGGAAGATGCTAAAACCTATGATATATGTAACATGCATATATGCATATTTTGGAGTGATGCATATTGGAAGGAATAATAACAATAGCAACCACCACCACTACCACCACCAACACAACAATAAAAGAACTGGGTCAAAGAACTGACTGAAATGGTGAACTTCAGCTCGAAACAGTAAACTGAATTTTAAGAGAGACTGAGAAAAAGATGAAAATCATGTTTGACAGAATGCATGAGCTCTGGTGGTGTGGAGGGAAGGAGGTGATTACAGGTCTAGATTTGATTGGAAATTTTGTATGAAAGGCACAAAGCTTCAATAAAAATTGGCTTTGAAAAAGAAACTCTGAAACTGTTAGAAGAAAATATTAACAGCAACCTACAAGACACAGGTGTAGGAAAGGACTTTCTAATTCAGACATCAGTTGCACAGAAATTAAGGTCGATAGTAATCATGTGGGACCTCTTTAAATTAGAAAGCTTCTGTAAAGCAAAAGAAACAACCAAGGAGGTGAAGAGAAAGTCCACAGAGTAAGAGAGCATGTTCGACAGCAATACATGTGGTAGAGACTTAACATCCAGAGTATTTGAAGAACTCCAAAAACAGAAAATCAACAAAAAAGTGACCCAGTTAAAAGATGGGGTTAAAGATCTGAACAGACACATTATAAAAAAATAAAGATGACTACAAAACGTCTTAAAAAGTGTCCAACATCATTAGTAATTAGGGAAATACAAGTTAAAACCATATTCAGATTTCATTTTACACCAGTAAACTGGATATGATCAAGAGAACAAATGATACCAAATGGTGGAGAGGCTGTGGAGAAAGGGGAACAACATTCATTCACTGATGGTGAGATTGCAAACTCATGCAAACCCTAAAGAAACAGTGTGTAGAACTCTAAAAATAACTTAGAAGTGAACCTACCATTTGACTTTGTTATACCAGTCTTTGCTACATATCCATATTCCACAGATACTTATACATCCATGATTGTTGCTACTCTTTTAGGAGCTTTTAGCATTCCTTAGGTAAACTATCATGTGGTCTGCAAAAAGGGATAGCTTGACTTCCTCTTTTCCTATTAGTACTCCTTTCATTTCCCTTCCTTGCCTTATTACCCTAGCAAGTGTTTCAATCATATTGAAGAGGAGTGGTGATAGAGTTGCCATGTTCCTGCCTCTAAGGGGAATGCTTCTAACATCTCTCTATTTAGGATGATGTTGGCTGTGGGATTATTGTATATGGCTTTGATTATGTTGAGGAATGATCCCTCCAGTCCAATTCCCTCTAGGATTTTAGGCATGAAAGGATGCTGGATTTCGTCAAAGGCTTTTTCTGCATCAATTGAAATGATCATGTGTTTTTTGTCTTTACGTCCATTTAAGAGTTTATGATATTTATTGATTTACACATGTTGAACTATCCCTACATCTCTGGTACGAATCCAACTTGGTCATGATGGATGACTTTTTGTTGTTGTTCTGGGACTGTATGCTCTATTTTGCTGAGTATTTTTCCATCTATGTTCATTAATGTGATGGACTTGTAGTTTTCTTTTTTGGTTGTATCTTTGCCTGGTTTGGGTATTAAGATGGTGCTGGTTTCATAAAAGGAATTTGGGAGATTCCGCTCTGCTTGTACCCTTCTGAAAAGTTTGAGTAGTAAAGGTTGTAAGTCCTCTTTAAATGTTTTATAGAATTCTGCTGTGAAGATATCTGGGCCTGGGCTTTTTTACGGTTGGGAGGTTTTTATTACATTTCCAATTTCTTCAAATATTATGGGTATGTTCAAGCTGTCAATCTCTTCTTTCTTAAGTTTTGGAGGATTCCATGATTTCAGGTATTCATCCATATCTCTTAGGTTTTCAAATGCAGTAGAGTTTAAGTTTTTGAAGTATTCCCGTATGATTGTCTGGATCTTTTCATTGTCTGTTGTGATGTTTACATTTTTTATCAGGAATTCTATTGATTGGGAGTTGGTCCTTCTTTCTTTTGGTTAACTGGGCTACAGGTCTGTTTATCTTGTTTATCCTTTCAAAGATCCAACTTTTGGATTCATTGATGCTTTCTATTGTTTACTTTGTTTCTATTGTATTGATTTCTTCTCAGATTTATGTTATTTTGTCTTGTATGTTGGGTTTGTGGTTCATTTGTTGTCTCTCAAGTGTTTATAGCTACAGTGTTAGATTGTTTGTGCTCTTTCTGTTTCTTTGTTTATGTTTTTTTATTTTTTCGCCATTTTTATTGATGTTCTGTGTATTTCATACACATTTTTCAATTCAGTTCAGGCATGTTCCACTTTCCCTTTGCCATACCCCACCCCACCCCACCCGGACCATGCATTCTGCCATAACTGTCCTTTATCTTTCTCTCAGTCTTTTTTTTATGCTTAGGAATTCACATTTTCCTCCATTAATTATATATTACTCTAAAATACAGATACATACTCTTCACCCATATACAGTAATTACAGAGTCTGAGAATAATTGGTGGGTGGATTCTAGATCCCCTTGAGAGATTCACATTATAACAACATAGTTGCTTTCAGATAAACAGAAATATAACAATATTGTCATTCATCTTGCCTTTCCTCTGGCGGATTTGGTGTTATCAGCCACAAATGAGAGAAACCATTTTCCATTTGTCTTTCTGGGACTGTGTTACTTCACTCAGAATAATGGCTTTGAGCTCCATCCATTTACCTGCAAAGTTCATCATGCCATCTATCTTTACCACTGAATAGTGATCCACTGTGTAGATAAACCACATTTTTGTCATCCACTCATCTGTTGAGGGGCATTTGCGTTGGTTCCAGCTCTTCACTATGATGAAGAGAGCTGCAATAAACATAGACATGCATGTATTTTTGTGGGAGGATGAGTCTTGTGGGTATATACCCAGGAGTGGTTCGACTGTGTCAGGTCATATGCTGATTCTGAGTCTTTTAAGGGTTCTCACCCTGTTTTCCATAGGGGTTTTACAAGTTTACATTCCCGCCAGCAGTGGATGAGTGTTCCCCTTTCCTCACAACCTCCAACATCTGTTGTCTTTTGTTTTCTTGATCTTAGCTAGTCGTATTGGAGTGAGATAATATCTAAGAGTGGTTTTAATTTGCATTTTGTTAATTATTAATGGTGTTGAACACTTTTTTTTTTACTTTTTTTTTCATTGTGGTAATATTTTTTTCTTTTTTTATTGATGCTTTGTGTATTTCATACATCATTTTCCAATTCAGTTCAGGCATATATCCCCTTCCCTTCCCCCCACCCCACCCCAACCCATCCCAGATCATGCATTCTGCCATAAGTTTTCTGCATCTTTCTCTGCTTTTTTGTTTTGTTTTGTTTTCATTTTTTAAACAATAAGTGATAATTTGTGAGTACAAGCATCCTTCATGTAAAACCAATTTGCAATCAGTTGTGCCGCAAACCCACACAGCTCATGGGTCCCACCATCCAGCAGGGGGGCTTGTATGTTCAATCAAGTTGATCAAATGAGTGTCCAGTCTATATGGGTTTGTAGTTTCACCATTCACCCAATCGCAGCCCTTACATTCTAACCACGGCCCCTCTTCTGCAGATTGTTCTCTCTAGGCTTAGAAAAGGGGCACAGGTGGATGAGAAGAAAAACAGTCTACTTTCTCTGGAGCTGATGTCTTGGTCTCTATAGTCAATTCTGGATGTTTTCTTTCATGGGCTGCCAGCTTGTCCAGGCATAACCTGTCGATCCTACTAATGAAGCACATGCAATTAGATATATAGTATTTAAACAGTATAATATATAGCCTTTCGATCCTACTATGAAGCACACACACATTAGATATAATAGGTATTTAAACAAGTTACTACTTGTTATGGTAAGTTACTTTGGTATAGACACACTAGATGTTTGGATGGTAGTGTTAAGTTTATGAAATTACATTTTCTTCTGTTTAAGTATGCAGGTGTCTTAATGTGGTTTATAACATCTCCCTACCATTAGAGGATGGTAAGCTTGTGGCATCAGCCTGGGTTATTCCCAAAGGAGAGAGCTATAGCCCAGATTAGATTTGGGATATACAGACTATGGCCGCCACTTTGCTGACAGTATTTCCAGGCAGATAGGTGTCAGCTCTGGTGCTGACAGACGGAGTCTTACTTGACTCAAGGAGACCCATGATTTGCTTAATTTGGTTTAGTGGCCTTTGGTAACACTGCTGCTGGCATTCCAGAGACAATCTGTATATGCTACAAGTGCGGTCTCCATAATACATGTTTCCCATGTTTATACGTAGGTCTTCAACAGCAGGGCCTTATCCCTCTCTTCTTGCAATATCCCCAGTTTGGAGGCAAGGAGCCTTTAACTTTTAATGTGGGGGCTTGGATCCCCTGGCCAACATCTCCTTGGTAGAATAATCCATTGTTGATGTCAGAGCTCCTGTATTAATATATTTTGTTTGAGTGCATAGCTTAAGAGACTTTAGCATTATATTTGGTTCTGAATAGAGAATAATCATTTTCACAGTTTCTATGTCAATTAGTCAATTAAAGAAGGCAGTTTTACTGATTTTACAAGAGAATACCTCTATCTGCTCCAATCTACAGCTGGAGAACGACCTCATCATCATCATATTTCTCCTTATTCTATGGGGGGGGAGTTAAGAAAGTCTCTTGTATTAAAACCTTTGTGGCACCTAGAAGGTAAGCTTCGTTAGGAATCATTAAATTAAAAATAGTTGTTACTAGGAGGATCCTGTTGTCTGAAGCAATCTGAGGCATTTCTCAGCCGTTAAGTTGGTGATACTCTGGCCTGTTGGAACATACAAATCATTTCCCATAGTTAGTTTTAAGATTTGGTTGCAAGGTTTTTTGACAAAAAGTTTTCATATCTATCTATATCCCCCTTTTTTATTTAAGGTTTATGTGTACGAATGAACTGTCTGCATGTAGATTTGTGCACCCATGTCATGCAATGCTTCGGAGGTCAGAAGAGTGTCTTGGATTCCCCTGGAACTGTAGTTCTCTTGGAATTGGTGTTACAGATGGTTCTTAGCCACCATGTGGGTGCTGGGGATCGAACCGGGGTCCTCTGCAAGAGCAGTCAGTGCTCTTAACTGCTAGGCTATCTCTCCAGCCCCCTTTATTTAACTTTTTTTGATGTTGAACACTTTTTAAGATGTTTCTCAGCCATCTTTGCTTCCATGCTGGTGAAGTCTCTGTTCAGCTCTTTACTCCATCCTTTGAGTAGGTCATTTGTCTTCTTACTTCTTTGTTTTTTTGAGTAGTTTATATATTCTTGATGTTAATGCTCTGTCAGCTGTATCACTTGTAAAGATTTCCTCCCACTCTGTGGGTATTTTTTTCACCTCTTTGTTTCTTTCCCTGTATAGAAGCTTTTGAGTTTTATGAGGTCCCATTTGTCGATTGTTGACCTTACATCCTGTGCAGCTGCTGTGCGATTTAGAAAGTCTTTTCCTATGCCTATGACTTGTAGGTTGTTGCCAACTTTTTCTTCTATCACCTTCAGGGTTTCTGGCTTCACATTGAGATCTTTGATCCACTTGGAGTTGATTTTTATACAGGGTGAGAGGTAGGGGTTTAAATTTGTTTTTCTATAGATGATGATCCAGTTTTACCAGCACCTTTTGCTGAAGATGCTATCCTTCCTTCACTGAGGGTTTTTTGCCCCTTTGTCAAATATGAGGTAGCTGAAATTGTATGATCTCAAGTTTGGATCTTCAATTTTGTTTCATTGGCCAACAGGTCTGTTTATGTGCCAGTACTAGGCTGTCTTTATGACTATGGCCCTGTAATATAGTTTGAAGTCTGATAGAGTAATCTCCTCTGTACTGCATTTTTCACTCAGGCTTTCTTTAGCTATTTGGAGTATTTTCTTTTTCCATATGAATGTAAGGATTTTTTTCCAGTTCTGAAGAAGCTCATAGGGATTTTGATTGGGATTGCATTGAATCTCTATATCAATTTAGGTAAAATGGACATTTTTACTATTTTAGTTTTCCCAATCCATGAGCATGGGAGATCTTTCCATCTTTTGATGTCATTTTCAATCTCCTTCTTCAGGGGTTTAACATTTTTATTGTAGAGGTCTTTGTTTTCTTTGGTTAGGTTTGTTCTCAGATATCTTATTATTTTTGAGGCTATTATGAGTGGGAAGTTCTTCTTATATTCCATCTCCACTTGTTTATAGTTGGTGTAAAGAAAGGTTACTGATTTTTCTAGGTTAATTTTGTAGCATAACACTTTACTAAAACTCTAAATCATTTCTAGAAGATTTCTGATGGACGTTTTAGCATACCTTAGGTAAACTATCATATCATCTGCAAAAAGGGATAGCTTAACTTCTTCTTGTCTGATTAGTAATCCTTTAATTTCCTTCTCTTGTCTTATTGCCCTAGCAAGTGTTGCAAGCACTATGTTGAAGAGGCTTGGGGATAGGGGGCAGCCTTACTGGGTTCCTGCCTTTAAGATAAATGGTTCCATTTTTTTCTCCATTTAGGATGATGTTGGCAGTGGATTTTTCCATATATGGGTTTGATTATGTTGAGGAATATTTCTTTCAGTCCCATTCCCTATAGTACTTTAAACATGAAGGGATGCTGGATCTTGTTGAAGGCTTTTTCTGCATCAATTGAGATGATTATGTGGCTTTTGTCTTTCAGTCCATTTATGTGTTTTATGATATTTATTGATTTATGTATGTTGAACCATCCCTGCATCTCTGGTATGAATCCAACTTGATCGTGATGGATGATCTTTTTTATGTGGGTCTGTATGTGATTTGCAAGTATTTTGTTGAGAATTTTTACATCTATGTTCATTAGTGAGATGGATCTATAGCTTTCTTTCTTGCTTGCATCTTTGCCTGGTTTTGGTATTAGAGTGATACTGGCTTCATACAATGACTTTGGGAGAATTCCCTCTGTTTGTATCCTTCTAAACAGTGTGAGTAGCAATGTTTGTAGGACCTCTTTAAATGTTTTATAGAATTAGAATTCTGCCATGAAACCATCTGGACCTGGGCTTTTTTTAATTGGGAGGTTTTTAACTACATTTTTAATTTCCTCCTATATTAGGGTCTGTTTAAACTGTCAACTTCTTCTTGATTAAGCTTTGCTGGTTCCCAGGATTTCAAATATTCATCCATTTCTCTTAGGTTTTCAAATTTAGTGATGTATAGATTTTTGAAGTAGTCCCATATGATTGTCTGGATATTTTCTTTATCTGTTGTGATGTTTCACCTTTCATCATGAATACTGTTGATTTGGAGTTTCTCTTTCTCTTTCTTTCTCTCTCTCTCTCTTTTGATTAACTGGGCTAGAGGCCTATTTTGTTTATTTTTTCAAAGAATCAGCTTTTGGATTTGTTGATTTTACATATTGTTTTCTTTGTTACTATTTTATTGATTTCTGCTCTGATTTTTGTTACTTCTTCCTGTCTGTTGGGTTTAGGGTTCATTTGTTGTTGTCTCTCAAGTGTTTTTAGGTGCATTGTTAGATCGTTTACTTGTTCCCTTTCTGTTTTTTTGATGTGGGCACTTAGGGCTATAAATTTCCCTCTCTTTTAAAGTATCCCACAGGCTTTGTTGTGTTGTATTGTCTTTTTCATTCAGTTCCATGAATATTTTATTTCACTCTTTATTTCTTCCCTGACCCATTCATTATTCAGGATTGTGTTCTTTAGTCTCCATGTGTTCTTGTATCTAGGGTTCATATTGAGCTTTATTGCACTGTGGACTGAGAAAATGCATTGGATTGGGTTACTACTTTGGCTCATGCACCTAGGCCTCCAATGGTCAAGGCAGATGTACCTTGACTCACCAGAACTTCACTGACTCCGGTCAGGTGTCTGGAGTCCAGGGTGGGAGTTCCAGGGGCAGATGGCATGCCCTCCCCGAGGGACATGGCGAGTCCACCTCGACTCACCGGAACCTCACTGACTCTGGGGGCATGTCTGGAGGTTTGTTTGTTTTTTAATGTAGGCACCCAGGGCTATAAACTTCCCTCTTAGGACTGCTTTTAAAGTATCAAATAGGTTTTGTTGTCTTCTATTGTCATTTTGGTTTAGTTCCAGGGATGCTTTTATTTCTTCCTTTATTTCTTCCTGGACCAATTCAGGAGTCTGTTGTTTTATCTCTATGTGTTCTTGTAGCTAGTAGGCCTTATCCTGGTGTTGATATTGAGATTTACTGCACTGTGGTCTGACAGAATGCATGAAATTATTTCAATCCTTTTGTATTTGTTGAGGGTTTTCTGTGTTCCAGTACGTGGTCAATTTTGGAGAATGTTCTCTGTGGTGCTAAGTAGAAAGTATATTCTCTGGTGTTTGTGTGGAATTTTTGGTACATGTCTTTGAGGTCTATTTGGAGTAATGTATTATTCAGTTCAGATGTCTCTCTCTCTTTATTCTTTGTCCAATTGATCTATCCAAAGGGTTCAGTGGGTATTGAAGTCTCCCAATATTATCATGCTGGAATTAATCTGTGCCTTAAAGTTTTGCATAATTGTGTTTATAAATTTCAGTGCACTGGAGTTTGGTGCATATATATCTATGATTGTGAATTATTCATGGTTAATTGTTTCCCTTATAAGGATGCAATGACCCTCTTTGTCTTTTCTGATTAGTTTTACTTTGAGGTCTACTTTGACTGATATTAGAATGGCAACTTCTACTTGCTTTTTTGTACAATTTGCTTGGAATATCTTTTCCATCTTTTCACTTTAAATTGGTGCCTGTCCTTGAAGATGAGATGGGTTTCTTGTAGACAGCATATAGATGGATTCTGTTTCTATGTCTTTTGATTGGGGGAGTTTAGACCATTAATATTTAAGGGTTTTATTGAGAGATGTGTGTTGCTTCCTTTCACCTTAGTTTTTGTTTGCATTATTGGTCTAGGTTTGTATTTTCTTTTTTTAATTATTTTATGTGTATGCAAGTACTGTGCGCATGTAGGTTAGTACACCTATGTTGTGCAATGCCACAGAGGTTAGAAGAGGGCGTCAGATTCCCCTGGAACTAGTTAAAGTCAGTTCTTAGCCACCATTTGGGTGTGGGAATCAAACCTGGGTCCTCTGCAAGAGCAGTCGGTACTCTTAACCAATGAGCCATCTTTCCAGCCCCTAGGTTTGTGTTTTCTAAGTTACACTTTCATTAATTTCTCTCTCAAGTTGCTTGGAATATGTGCTCCTTTCTTCCATCCTTTGAACTGCTTCCTTTTCTGAAGTGTTGTTTTTTGGGGTCGTGTATTCTTTCATCTTGTTTATGTCATGAAAGATTTTACTTTCTCCTTCAACTATAATTGACATTTTTCCTGGCTATAGTAATCTGGGTTGGCATCTATAGTCTTTTAGTACTGGGAATACCTTTGTCCACATTCTCCTGGCTTTCATACTTTGCACTGAGAAGTCAGCAGTAATTCTGACTGGTTTTCCTTCATACGTAACTTGTTTTTCTCTTGTAACTTTCAGTATCTTGTCTTTGTTTTGGGGTGCCTAGTGTTTTAACTATGATATGGTGTGAGGAATTTCTTTTCTGATCTTGTCTGTTCGGAGTTCTATGTGCTTTTTGTATTTGTATGGGTTTGTCTTTTTTCAGTATGGGGAAATTTTCTTCTACTATCCTGTTGAAGATCTGATCAATACCATTGTCTTGGGATTCTTCTCCTTCCTCTATCCCTATGATGCAGAGATTTGGGCTTTTCATAATGTCCCACATTTCCGGATTGTTCCACTCTTGTATATGTGTGAGAGTATTGGGGTTTTTTTTTTTTAACTTTTTCATAATGATTGAGCTTTCTAGTTTTTCCTTGCTATCTTCCAGGTATGATATTCTATTTTCTGCTTCATCCAATCTGCTTCTGAGACTTTCTCTGAGCATCCTTTCCTGTTGATTGGATAAGTGTTCAATTTCCTTTTTCATTTCATCCTGTGATTTGTTTAGTATTTCCACTTCCTTTTGGAACTTGTCGTTCTCTTCTTATAGCTCCTTGGTTCACCGATCTGTTTCCTTTTCTCATTTCAGCATGAGCTCTTTTCGGTGTTTCTATTTCCTTTTGGAGTTTCTATTCTCTCCCTCTACATCCCTCAGGAGTTTGTCATTCTTTCCCTCTTATTCTTTCCTGATTTTTTCATTCTCTCCCTTTAATTCACTGATTTGTTCTTTATATTCTTTTATTTCTTTGATTATGTCTATGATTGTTCTAAGATCCATATCCTGGGTTCCTTACCAGGAGATCTGGTTGTAGGGATCTTCTATAGGACTGGTAATGTTTGTTGGAGGTATTGTATGCTTTTCCCATACTGATTCTTCTTTGTGTTTTGGGCATGTGGGTTTGTTTCATTGTTTGTAATCTGGTACAAATCTCAAATGTTTCTTCACTGTGCTGAAGATTTCTTATGCTTTTTCCTACAGATGTGTTTGTTGTGTTCTCCTTGTTTTATGGGGGGCTTGTTGTGCTAGGTTTCCAATTTTCACTTTTGTTTACATATTGGGAGATTCTTCTTTGTGTTTTGGGCATGTGGGTTTGTTTCATTGTTTGTAATCTGGTACGAATCTCAAATGTTTCTTCACTGTGTTGAAGACTTCTTATGCTTTTTCCTACAGATGTGTTTGTTGTGTTCTCCTTGTTTTATGGGGGGCTTGTTGTGCTAGGTTTCCAATTTTCACTTTTGTTTACATATTGGGAGGGTAAGCTAGCTCTTCCCTTTCTGGTCTGGAATTTCTCCATAAATCTGAAGGTAACAATCAGATCGTTTCCCTGCTGAACATACAACTGCTTTGTGCTCCAGTGTTGTTACAGCCGTTCTCAATAGGATACTCACTGAAGATCAAGAGGGTTGGGGGGGCTGGGTTTGCTGGTGCCCTCTGGACCTGGTGGATGTCCAGCTGGCTGGGTGATTCCGCCCAGCTTCTGTGCATGCTGGGCCATGTGTTGCTAGCTGGCAGGCAACAGGCTGTGCTCATGCCATGATGAGCCGACCTGCTGCTGTGCTTACCTATTCCCCAGGTGCTGCACTGCCTCCCTTCTCCTGTAATTATATATTCTTGATGTAACAGCAGGAACCTGGAAAATGGAAAGGAATAAGGGAGTTAAAGGGAAATAAGGAAACCAAGAAGGAAGAACAGTAGGAGACAGGAGTTACTAAGCAAGAAATAGATAAAATGGATTAGGAATAAGCATTATATAAATTTGGGGATAAAAGAAAAGAAGGAACTCAAGAGAGGTGAGCCCATAAAAGGCTGGTATTATCAAGGGAGAAATGGGGAAAATGTGGATGCTTTAAATGGGGAAGACATGGAGGGAGGGCTGGACAGAGAGAGAGAGAGAGAGAGAGAGAGAGAGAGAGAGAGAGAGAGAAAGAGAGAGAGATTAGATCAATAATGCTTAGCACATTAAAAAAACAGAGGGAATCATCTTATTCTAACAACCTAATGACAAATTACACATACAATTTATCTATGAGTCCATGTGTATAGCTGAAGTCTACATAACAAGAAACAGTGTCCCACAGGAGAAACCTTCCTTTGAGTTTTTGGCCAGGGCAGTCTGTGTGATCCCCAAAATCACAAGGCTATTGCCATAGCCCTTGATTGCCTTCCAAAACTTGAAGGTAAGAGCCTATTGGTGAAGACAGGAATTACTTTGGAGGCTGGATTTGGATCAATGGAGCTGGAACTGACCTGGAAGCCACTTCCCTTGAAGGCTAGTTCTTATATCTTTGGAGAACATTATGCAAGCTGCTAAGGGAGATCATCAATCAATGGTCCAACACCAGCTTTAGGACCAAATATCCACACCAGTGACCTGCACAGCTACAGACATTGGTACAGTAGTGACACTTTTTCCTTGAGGGTAAAAGCTTCAACACTACCTGATTGGATTTAATTAATCCTACCCAATGGTATACAACTCATGTGTGGTACTATAAAAATAGCCAAACAAACATAGCTGGAAAAGTCATAGATCTTAGACAAAATCTGAAGGCTGCCATATCCCTACCCTAATATAATTTCTTACTAAGTGCAAAATATGTATCCTTATATTTACAGTCAAATATCCCAGTCACCACTCATTAAAAAGCTTATTTTACATCAGAGACTATTATGAAGTCTATGGATTTCCCAAGCCTACTTAGAACATCTACAATACAATGTGTACATGTAAGGCTCAAGGAACATAGAACAAAGGGTATAGAGGACATTAATGAATATCTCAATTCTCATTAATGAAGCTCAATCATGAAACGAAGGGCCAAATACACAAATGTTGCAAATGGCCAAAGCATGGAGATTACACAATATGTTCTTGGTCAGGACTCCTGTATTAAGCTTCACTCACCCTGGTCACAAGGACCATTGCAGAAAAGGGGGCAGAAAGATTGTAAAAGCCAGGGAAGAGTCTATATGACCATATAGAAATAGATTCCTACAATCTCCTGGAACCCTGCTTTTATGAAGCACAGCATGCAGACCCATGCAAATTCAAGCAGACAAAAACCTAGCATCAAATTGGGGCAACGGGCAGCAGAGCTAAATCTTAGCAGAACTTTTGGCATCTGATTTCTGATGGGTGAGGAAGAGCTCATCTTAAAATGAGAAATTCTGGATGGCTGACTAGACATCAGTAGATGAACTAACACTGAGGAACAGCTGGAGATACTAAGTTGACACACTAAGCCTTAAAACCAATGACAGAGTGTATGAATTCCAGGGAGTGAGCTATGGGTGGGTGGCAGTGGAAAAGGTATAAAGATGATTAAGAGTGACCGAGATGTTCTGTATAAAATACACAAAAATTTAATAACTAAAAATAAGAAAAAAGAATAGAGGACACGAAGTCAGGGAATAGTAGGGTGGGAGATGCAGGAGGGTATCTGAGTAATACTCTGTATTTCTCAAAAAGTGATGAAAATATTTTTAAATAAAATAAAATAAAAATGTTGGACAATTTTCCATGTTGTCTGCATTATTTGCCATTTTGCCAGCGAACCTACAGTTGCTCTGCAAACTCAGTGACCCATGATATTGTTAATTATTTTTATTTTAGCCATTCAAATAGAGATGAAGTGATCTCAGAGTATGATTTGAATTTGTAAGTCCTTATAGTCAAACTAGGATCAATATTTCTGCAATTATTGTATGCTAACTTCATATACTGTTTGATAGATATTTTTCCATTTTAGATTATGATTATTGCTTATATTGTGATTCAATTGCAGATTCTGGGTTATGAGATTGTTGACATTTTATCACAGTATCTGGATGATATTACATTATGTTAACAGGGATTATCACAGAACAAAAGAGTTTTTTGTTTAATATTTGTTCTCTATGGGTCATGAAAAGAAGAGACTAGCAATCTGGCAATTTGTGCATGCTAACAATTATTATTTTATCTGAATTGTTTGATTTGAATCTATTTTGTTGCATGAGCATATTATGAAATCAACTTAGCTGTTAAGAGGTCTTCTCTTATCTTGCTGTCACCTATGTAACTTTTCAATGGAAAATATCAAGACAAGTGACTGGAGGAGCCCATGTCCCCTCTAGGAAGTGTACTATCATCCCTTTGTTAAATGACTCTCTCCCATCTCTTTTCATCCATGCTTAAATCCATACTAAAACACGGTTTTAATAAATACTAACTGTGCTTCGAGAAAGAAAATTGCAAAATACAGCTTAAATGTAAATAAATCACAATTCTTCTCATGATAAATTAAAGGTCCATAATTCTTTACAACCAAATAAAAAATAAACCCATGGTGACATATTTTTTAAAATAAATTTGAGGGTTTTGCACTTAGATAGTTGCAGAAACACGATTGACAGTCCTAATTATTGACATGAAATACAAATAAAAATCCAATGTGATGAGTCTGGTAAGATGGCTGAGCAGTTATGAACACTATTTTTTCCTGCAGATATCCAGGTTCAATTCCCAGAACCCACATGGCAGCTAACAACCATCTGTAACTCTAGTTCTAGGGGATCCAAATTCCTCTTCTGGCCCCTGTAGGCCTTGAACGACGTGGGAGAATTTGCATACATGAAGACAAAAACACTCATGCACATAAAATAAAAATAACTAAACAAAAATTTAGTTTGATTTGAAACTAGATATACTTTTGTTCTCTTCCAACATACAAGACATTTTATACTGTTGTCCTCGTAGATTCATTTGATTTAAGTTCTGAAACTAAGAATAATTAATTAATAACAAATTAGTTTGGTACAACTTGTTTTACAGAATAGTAAAAAAATTTTAGAAACCATCTGAGAACTGAACATTCTCAGACCCAAAGTCTGTTAGCATCATGTGAAATATGAACAGCCCTTTTCCTAAATCTGGACCTGGCCCTTGTGTTCTTCATAATCTTTGTGCCTATCCTGTCCTGAGGAAGAAAAGGCACATAAGTGGAAATTTAGTTAAAATTTTAATGCTTCAAAGAGTGTCTAATTTTTGAAGTCATGAGAATTTCTAGGTTAGTAAACCATGCGTAAAGATAATCTCCTAGCCATCTGGATGTAGAAAGTCTCTCTTTAGCTCACATTTTATACATGATTACTTCCAAATGGTCATATATGTTACAATGCACATGAAAATGAAGTAAGTATTGTGTCATGAAACATGGCAGAATAATTGCACTTCTTTGTATTAAGGTCTTGGGTCTAAATCAAGAGTCCATAAATGTGACAGAAAATAATGTAAATTTAACAATGGTAAGAAAAGAAACACTGAAAGACAGTTGGAGGGGAAGTTAGATATTCTTTTAGCATATATTAATTATACATCTCAATAAGCTTCATTATGACATTTTCATACATGTATGTCATATAGTTTAGGCATGTTCACCCACCATCAAGGTCTTTTGTCCTTTCCCACTCCCATCAATCTCCTTCTACTTCCCAGTGGGCCCCTACTGATTTCAAGTCTGTTTTATTTTTATGTCCATCATCCAAAACTAGGGATGTATGAAAAAGTCATAAGACAGCCTACACTTTGGTGAGCTAATTAATTTGTTAAACACTTAACACAGTCATTTTTATTCAATGTAGTATGAAATAATAAACATTTTTATTGAAGGTTTGTTTATTTCATACAACATTTTTAAATCAAGTTTGAATCCAGTTCCCTTTCCTTGCCCTTTCCTTGCCAGACATCATGCATTCCTCCATACATGTCTTTCATCTTTTGCTCTGTATTATTTTTTTAATTTTTTGATATTGAAGTTTAATAACTTTATCATTTCAGTCAGTTCTTTGTCCCAGTCTTTTTTGTTGTTGTTGTGCCTTCCACTTTATATTGTTCCAAAATATGCCTATGGATGCTGCAAATATACCAAAATTATGACCTTTAAAAATAAATTCTAGGTTAATTACAAAACATGTTCAGTGTTTTACATTTTAATAGTAGGATTGTATGCAAGTAAAGAAACAAAGTTATTTTACTTTTCTACATTGCATAGCAAGTTGATGAGTAACAACAAGTATTATACTTACTAAAAAACAAATAAATTAACAGGAATTCTTAATTTTGCCGTCTAAAGAAAGAACTGGGCAGATTGTGCTTGGTTCAGTGCCCAGTTCTGTGCCTTCATGTCTTTGTGGGAGAGGGCTCCTGAAGCACAGGAGCCTGGAAGTCGCTCCAGACAGGTACACAGGGCACGGGCTAAGTCAGGCATACCCCCCCAAACTGGAATTGATGAGAAAGTATCTAAGTGGCCTTTTTTGGAGAACCTTCAGAGCAGGAAGGGAAGAGTGACTTAGACTTCCAAAATCCAATATATACACAAAATTGAAAGCCTGAAACCTAGACAAGTCAATAATCCATAAACAAGGAGGAGGAAAGAAAAAAAAAAAAAATCGGAAGGTGGCAAGCAAAACCAGTTGCTAACATACTGAAAAGACATTTGCGATTTGAATCACAAAAGGGAAACCCACATGCCAGCGACAGGACAAAGGGACAACATGGGAAAGGTGCAGGATAATCCCACATCAGGCTCTACCAAACCTGTAGGAGATAGCTACAATGGGATCCCCCTGGAGGTGACCCAAGGAACAGATCTTAGAGGAATAATTGCAGACTTATTCAGAGAAACTAAAGAAAATAAAGAAGAATTCAGAGAACTAAAGAGAGAGAATGAAAAACTCAAAAAGGACCTAGAGGGATACAATGAAAAAGTTCAGAAAGAACTAAAGGAAGAGACTGACAAACTCCAGAAAGAACTAGAGGGAGAGAAAAAAAAAAAACTCTGAAAGGAAGCAGAAACGCTGAAAAAGGAAGCCAACCAATGAAATAAGGAGCACCAAGAAGAGATTGAGAAGCTCAAAAAGGAAATGGAAATACTAAAGAAATCACAGGATGAAATGAAAAAGGAAATAGAACACTCATCCAATCTAGAAGAAAGGAAAGGAAAAAGCCTCAGAAGTAGAATTGAAGAAACAGAACAAAGAATATCAGATCTGGAAGATAACACAGAGCAACTAAAAAGCTCAAATAAAAATATGAAGAATTTTAAAATACACAAACGTGGAACAACCAGGAAATATGGGACACTATGAAAAGATCAAACCTCCACATAATAGGAATAGAGGGAGGAGATGAATCTCAAGAGAATAGTATTGATCAGATCTTCAACAGAATAATAGATGAAAATTTCCCCAAACTAAAAATAAACAAACCCATACAAATACAAGAAGCACATAGGATTCTAAATAGACAAGATCAGAAAAGAAATTCCCCACTCCATATCATAGATAAATGCTAGATGCCCAAAACAAAGACAAAATTCTGAAGGCTACAAAAGAAAAACAAGTCATATACAAAGGGAAACCCATCAGAATTACAACTGACTTCTTGGCACAAACCACGAAAGCAAGAAGAACATAGAGCAAAGCATTCCCAGTGTTAAAGGACTATGGATGCCAACCCAGAATACGTTACCAGCAAAAAGGTTGATTATAGTTAAAAGAGAGAGAAAAATCTTCCATGACATAAACAAGATGATAGAATACATGTCCAGAAAACCAACTCTTCATAAAATACTTGAAGCAATTCAAAGGAAAGAAGAGAGGAGCAAAAATCCTCAAACACTTAGTAAAAGAAACTGATAAAAACATAACCGTAGGAGTAGAATCAGAGGCTAAAAGTCCAAGTGAATAATAAGGTGAAAGGAAGCAACATCCATCTTTCAATTATAACCTTAAATATTAATGGGCTAAACTCCCCAATCAAAAGACATAGACTGGGAGAAAAGATTAGGAAACAAAACCCATCTATATGCTGTCTACAAGAAACCCATCTCAATTTCAAGGATAGGCACCTACTTAAGGTGAAGGGATCGAAGAAAATATTCCAAGCAAATGGTACCAAAACCAAAGCAGGTGTTGCTATTCTAATATCAGACAAAATAGACTTCAAAGCAAAAGAAATCAAAAGAGACAAAGAGGGCCATTACATCTTTATTAAAGGGACAACTGACGATGAAGATCTCACAATCATGAATATATATGCACCAAACGCCGGTGCACCAAACTTTATAAAGACAATTCTTCAGAATCTCAAGGCACAGATTAACCCCAGCACACTAATAGTAGGGAACTTCAATACCCCACTAAGTCCTTTAGACAGATCAACAGGACAAAGGGTAAACAGAGAGACATCTGAACTAAATGATGCAATACTCCAAATGGACCTCACAGACATCTATCAAATATGTCACCCAAATACCAGAGAATACACTTTCTACTCAGCACCTCATGGAACATTCTCCAAAATAGACCATATACTGGGACACAGCAAAAAACTCAGCAAATACAAAAAGATTGAAATAATCCCATGCATTCTATCAGACCACAGTGCAATAAAACTCAATATCAACACCAGGATAAACCCTAAAAACAACAAGAACACATGGAGACTAAACAACACTCTCCTGAATAATGAATGGGTCGAGGAAGAAATAAAGAAAGAAATATAAACATTCCTGGAACTGAATGGCAATGATAATAAAACACAGCAAAACCTATGAGACACTTTAAAAGCAGTCCTAAGAGGAAAGTTTATAGCTCTAAGTGCCTACATTAAAAAAACAGAAAGAGCACAAGTGAACGATCTAACACTGCAGCTAAAAATACTTGAGAGACAACAACAAATGAACCCTAAACGGAGCAGACAAGAAGAAATAACAAAAATCAATGCAGAGATCAATGAAATAGAAACAAAGAAAACCATAGAAAAAAATCAATGAATCCAAAAGTTGGTTCTTTGAGAGAATAAACAAGATAGACAGACCTCTAGCCCAGTTAACCAAAAGAAAGAAGGAACAACTCCAAATCAATAGAATCTGTGATGAAAGGGGAAATATCACAACAGACAATGAAAAGATCCAGACAATCATATGGGAATACTTCAAAAACCAATACTCTACTAAGTTTGAAAACGTAAGAAAATGGATGAATATCTGAATATCATGGGAATCACCAAGCTCAATCCAAGGAAGAGATTGACAGCTTAAATAGATCAGTTAGATACCATAAGAGAAATTGAGATGTAATTAGCTGGCAGCCACCACAAACAAAAAAATGCCCATGGCTCACTATGGCTTCACCTGCAGGTCAACATTCCAAAAATATTTAAACAAGAGCACTTACAACCATTATATAAAAGTGTTAGAAGGATACAAAACGGACCAGGAGTTCTCCTCAGATTCTTCTATGAAGCCAGCATCACGCTATTTACCCTAACCAGATAAAATACAACCAAAAGGAGAATCTATTAGACCCATCTCTCCTATATGACACAGATGCCAAAATTCTAAACAAGGGATACTGGCAAATCTGCATACAGACCCACAAAAGAAGATCATCAGTATCCATGACCAGTTGGTTTCATACCAGAGATGCACGCGATGCTTCACATATCGAAAATCATAAATATCATTCAAAGATATATATGGAGACTGAAAAGACAAAAACGTAACATGATTCATCTAGAATTAATGGCAGAGAAAGCCTTTGACAAAAATCCAGAATACTCCTTCAAGTTTTGATCAAGTGCCTAGAGGGAATTGCATTTGAGGTATCTATTTCTATTGCTCAATGTACATCAAAGGCCATAATACAGTAACCTTAAGAACTAGCCATTCATCCTAAATGGGGAGCAAGAAGGAGCATCCCCTTAATAGGTAGGTGACTACAGCAAGGCTGTGCCCCTGCTCGACTCGATCAGCTTCCTCTTTCTCTGATCTTATTGGCTAGGAAACCCTCTGCTATGAGGGCAATAGAGGCAGAAAAGGAAATAACAGGAGTTCTACTACCTTTGAAAGAGGAAGTCAAGCTATCCTCTTTTTGCTGATGTGATGATGTTGTCTCTTACACCACCAGAGGATCGCTACGAACCCCATGCCGAGCAGTACTAAAGTACTGGGCTAGTGTCCCTTTATGCTAAGTGCCTGCGACTCGAGCGAGTTCACTAGACGGCTTCTTGTCTCTGCTGATTCACCCACATCCGCTTCCGGCGTAGGTACCGTACCCTTGGTCTCACAAAATTTAGAATTAAGAGTAGTATGCGTAAAAAATTAGAAAAATCGAGTAGAAGCCTTTCTTTACACGAACAACAAGCAACTGAGAGGACTAAAGGGAAGAAAAAAACGCTTCCAACTGTCAACAATAGCCTCAAAAACAGTAAATACCTAGGACAAACCTAACCAAAGACACCAAGGATTCTTACACCAATAAAACTTTAAAACCCCTGAAAAGGAAATTGGAGGAAGACATTAGAAGATGGAAAAACCTCCCTGCTCATGGATTGGGAAATAAAATATAGTAAATAATGTCCATCCTACCAACTAGTGTACAAGTTATGCAATCCCAATCAAATCCCCAAGAGTTTCTTCACTGCTTGGAAAAATATCCTCAATTTCATTTGGAAAACCAAAGTCAATAGCCAAAGCAACGCCTGAACAAAAAGAGCAGGCAATAACAGGGAGATCTGCTTAACCAGACATCAAACTATCTACAGGGCTATAGTCATAAAAACAGCTTGGTACTGGCACAAAAAGACCAGTTGACCCCAATGGAAATTAAAACTGGAAGATCCAAAACTGGAGCACATACATTTCAGCCACCTTCTATTTGACAAGGGGGCCAAGAAGACACATGGAGGAAGGACAGCATCTTCAGTAATTAGGTGTTGGCAAACTGGATCACCACCTGTAGAAAGAATGAAATTAAGGCCCTACCTCTCACCTTATTACAAAGTCAATTCCAGATGGATCAAGACCTCAACGTGAAACCCCAAACTATGGAGGTGATAGAGAGAACTTGGCAGCAGACTACAAGACATAGGGCATAGGAAAAGACTTCCTAAATCAGACAGTCATTGCACAGAAAATAAGAATCGGACAATTGACAATGGGACCAGTCATACTCAAAGTTTCTGGTACACAAAAAGAAAACAATAAAGGAAGTGAAAGAGATATCCCCAGAGTGTGGAGGAACCTTCACCTAATGAATATCTGACAAAGCATTAATTTCCAGTGTATACAGTACTCAAAAACAAAGGAGAGAAGAACAAAAAATGAATCAGTCAAAAGATGGAGCAAAGAAGCTGAAATAGAGACTTCAGAGAGAGAATTAGAGATGGCTGAGAAACAATTTTGAAAACTCTTAAAATTGTTCAATGTCACTAATAATTAGGAAATGAAAATTAGACCACTCTAAGATATCATCTCCTCTCGATAAGACTGGCCAGGATCAAGAAAACAAAGGATATCAAGTGCTGGAGAGGTTGTGGGGAAAGGGGAGCACTCATCCATTGCTGGTGGGAATAAAAACTTTTACAGCCACTATGGAAAGCAGTGTGGAGAAACCTTGGAAGACTCAAAATGAGCATGCCATTTGACCCAGTCATACCACTCCTGGGAACACATCCACAAGACTCATCTTACTGCAGAAATACATGCACAGCTATATTTATTGTAGCTCTGTTCACAATAGCAAAAAGCTGGAACCAACCCAAATGCCCCTCAACTGATCAGTGGATAGAGAAAATGTGGTACCTGTACACAATGGAGTTCTATGCAGCAGTAAAGAAAGACAACATCATGAATTTTTCAGGTAAATGGATGGAGCTAGAAGATATTATATTAAGTGAAGTAACATAGTCCCAGAAAAACAAACTACAAATGGTATCCCTCATCTGTGGATGCTATTGCCAATAACCCAGTTGTAAATATTTCTTGTGGAGATGGATGCATATTAAAAGAACAACAACAGAAAGACTGCATCAGAAAACTGACTGAAACAGTGAATCCAGAGTCGTGGGAAGGGCGGGAGAGGGACAGGGGTCTATATTTGATTAATGTATATCTAATTGACGTGAGTTCAACAAGTATCTAATTTTGCCCAGACTCTGTCCACAGGTTACATGGTGTTTTAGGACTTAGTAGAAGTAAATATGTGTATATTAAACAACAATGCTTTAAAGGTCTTGATAAAAACGGTAATGCCTCTGAGTTCATTAGAAATATAAATTGTTGTCCACATTTGTTTTACTTAAAATCCGTATAACAATAACTTTGGGATTGACAAATGTACTCTATAATTTTTCTGTTGTACAGTATCATCTTGTAGCATTCTCATTTACCTGTAGGATGATAAGGAATTAAGTTTGCTTCCCTAGTTAACAATATACAGTCACCCAAAGCAGCCTGGGTGAATTTGATGAAATCTGTGCCTTGATTCCTGCCTTTAGGTATGTATACTACAACTGCCTTTTTGAGACTCATGGGTCAAAAAATAAAAACCTATAATAAAAGGGGGGATACAGATAGATATGAAAACTTTTTGTCAAAAATTTGCAATTTAAATCTTAAAACTAACTATGGGAAAAGATTTGTATGTTCCCACAGGTCAAAATGTCACCAACTTAATGGCTGAGAAAGAAAATATATAGCTTTGCATTGTGTAGGATATACCAGGAAGTGCCATCAGAAAGGTTGGCCCATATGAACATTGAAAGGAAGAAAAGATTCAGACTGCTACAGACATCAAACCCTTCTGTGGATCCTACTTGTAACAACTGTTTATAATGTGTCCTAATTAAACTTACCTTCTAGGTGCCACAAAGGTTTTAATAGGAGAGACTTTCTTACCTCCTCTGCATAGAACAAGGATGAATATGATGATGATGACAATGAGGTTGTTTTCTAACTGTAAATTGGAACCAACTGTTATAGAGATAATCTCCTATAAAACCAGTAAAACTGCCTTCTTTAATTGACTAATAGACACAGGAACTGTGAAAAGGATTATTCTCTATTCAGAAACAAATATAATCCTAAAGTCTCCTTAAGCTGTGCATTTAAGCAAAATATGTTAATACAGGAGAACTCTGATATCAGCAATGGATTATTCTACCAAGGAGATGTTGGCCAGGGGATCCAAGCGCCCCAAAAGGTAAAGGCTTCTTGCCTGTAAACTGGGATACCTGCAAGAAGAGAAGCGATAAGGCCCTGCTGTCGAAGACCTGATGTAAACATGGGAAAGATGTATTGAGACCGCACTTGCAAGTGTACAGTTGGCCTCTGGAATACCAGAGAGTGTTATCAAAGGCCACTAAACCAATAAAGCAAATATAGGTCTCCTTGAGTCAAGCAAGACTCCTCCGTCAGCACCAGCTACACCTCATCTGCCTGGAAATACTGTGCAGCAGTGGCAGCCATATGTCTGTATATCCCAAATCTAATTGGCTATTAGCTCTCTCCTTGGAGGAATAACCCACAGCTGATGCCAAAAGTTTAACACACTCCTAGTGATTACGAGATGTTATCAAGCACAGTAGAGACCCCATCTATTTCTACAGAAAAAAACAATAATTGCAATCGGATTTACATACACATCCAAACATCTGTATCCTATACCAAAGTACCTACAATAAAAATTAGTACTGTTTAAATATCTATATGACCTCTCATTGCTTGTGCTTCATTAATTAGGATGAAAGGTTATTCCTGGGACACACTGTAAGCCCATAAAAGGAAAACAGCCATGAATTGCCAGAGTCCAAAAGACGAACAGCTCCAGAGAAAGTAGACTGTTTTGGCTTTCTACGCACCTGTGACCCTTTTCTAACATAGGGAACAATCTGTGGAAGACTGGCTGGTAGAATGTAAGGCGCTGAATTGGGTGAATGATGGGGAAATAGCAAGCCATATAGACTGGAACAACTTAGTTTGATAAAATGATTTATAAGCATCCGCCACCCACACATGACACCCAGCTTGAGGGTTGAGACCGCGTTGGGCTGTTGGGTGTTTGGGCAGAATTGCTATGTAAAATTTGGTTTTACCATTGACACGATGCTTGTACTCAGATCAGATTATTATGAAGTGAATTAAAATGAAAATAAATAAAGAAGTATAAAAAAAAAAAAAAGACCTGGAAAAGGCCAGCAAAAAGACATATACGTGCTCAGCATCAGGTCTTGATGCACATCATGCTGGGAGTCACTCAATAACAATATATATTATGTGTAGTCATGTTTGAAAATATTTTATAAAGATCTCAGAGTTTGTTTTTTTTTCTAAATTTTAACTGGCATATTGCTATGAAAATAAATCCCCATCTGTTATTTTCATTGGAAAAAAAATAGAGAACTGGTGCTAGCACATCTAAAATGAGTGACACATACGTTCCATTTATTTTTCGGGCTTGTTACTGTCATTAGGGCATATATGGTTCTTACTAGCCATCCATTTACCTGAAAGTTTCATGATGTCATCTTTCTTTAACTGGCTGAATAGAATTCGCAACTCTGTAGATGGTACCAACATGTTTCTCTATCCATGTCCTCAGTTTCTTGAGAGACACGTGGGTTGGTTCTCCAGCTCTTTACTATTGTGAGAAGAGCTGCAATATAAACATTTTTATTACTATGTATTTTATTAATTCTTAGTTGAGTTCTCCACAATGTATTTATCACTGCCCCGATCCTCCCATGAATACTGCCTAGGATCCACTTCCCAACAGTCGTCCTTTTTTCGTGATTTCATACAAGAGTCCTCTTTTTGCATATTTTATCGCCTCGCCAGCTCTCACCCTACTTTTTCTCTACTCCCACTTGCTCTGATTTCTCTGTCACTTTAGATCACTGTTACAAAGGAATTATTTAGTATATTCTTATGTATACCTGTGTTTGGCACTGTCATGGGGATTAGATAACCTCCAGGCTCTCATGGAGCTGGTCCCTGAAGAGCCTGTTACTTTTCCTCCTCAGCATCATTGAATCCTGTGCTCTTCATAGTGAGGTGGGCCCTGTGAATTCCCCAGCAACTGGTTTGGCATTGCGTAACTAGTTTTGTCTTTATAAGCGATTCTATTTGAATTACCAGAACTTTGTAATTTAGATTTGGCGGCAGCTTCGTCCTTATGCCTAGAAACGATTAGCTAACAGTAGATGTCTCCTCACTCTGTTCTAATAAAAGACTGGAAAATATATTTAATGTTCTCTAAATATGAGTTTACTGAACAAAATGTTGTTACAGTTGACATATTTATGGAACACAGTTTGGCTATATAATTGAGAATAAAGCTTTCCATATTGTTGTGAAAGATACCTAAAATATAGTGTCGTATCATGGCATTTTCTAGCATAAGTTCTATTGTTCAGAAAATGAAGAATTAAAATTACTGTTAATCTTTCTTGTATCAAGTATTGATCTGAGATGATGTAGAAGATGACATAATTAGGGTTCATCTATTTGTAGTGGGGAGGAAACTGGGTGGAGGGATAGATTTACCTTAAGTGATTATAGTCTCTATAGACACTTTAATAATTTTAAAGACCAATGCACTAAAATACCATTCTAATATTTGTCATATATAGGGATATTATAATAATATATATATATAAAATAGATCAAGGTAGTTATGCTTATCAAGTTGTTATATGCCTATTATTTCAGAATTCAGGGTGCTCAGACAGCAGAACTTGCATGGGTTCCAGGTCATTTTGAACTACAAGAGAGAGTTCCAGGCCATCCTAGACTATGAACTGAGACCCTGTCTCAAAAATGTATATAAACCATAAATAAAAATTTCTATATTCATAGTCAAAGTTTTCCTGAACTATCCAATGATTCTGTTTTATACATATTATTAACGATGTTATTCATCAATAAGGAAAAAAACATTTCCAGTCAAAAGAAAAAAAAAAAAACAGATGAAAACACAAAATTAATTTTTAATATCTCATTAATACTTTATATTCTGTTGTGGAGAAATAAATGTCTTTTCCCAGTTTCACTGGAGCTGAAATATAGATTCTCCTTGAAAGAAGGCAGTATAGTCTGACTATCTGATAGTGACACAGAGAGATTCTGGACATACAATATCAGAAAGTAGGCTAGGACTAGAAAAGAAACAATGCTAATAGAGTAAATAATGCAACTCACCAGCCAGGCACCTCTAAAACTCATTGAGAAAAGAGTGACAGGATCAGAGATATGGATCAGATGGGGAAGACATGAAGCTGGAAAATGTGTAGGAAAGAGCAAGAGAGAAATTGTTTTTAGATTCAAAATCTATTTTAGCCTTCTACAAATTAGTATGGCTGTTTGGCAGTGGTATTACTTACAGATAAATCTGATGAAATCCCAAAAGTATTTTTTAACTACAGATTAAAAGAAGTGAAGGAAAAGTTAGGACCAAATGAAAATATCTACAATTTTTCAAAAAATCATTTCCAAAGAGTCATCTAGTTAATTTAAGGAACACCCTGATGTGTAAAACTGATATTTCTTACAAGAAGTTTCATTTCTAAAGTGTAATTGCATAACAAATTGCTCAAACAGTAATGAAAGAATTTTAGAGTATCCATCTAATCACATCAAATGTGAAAATTAACAGTATTAGTAAATACATTCTGAGATTGCCTAGGGGGACAGCACTACAGCACTACAAACAGCACTGCCCCCTGCAGGTCGACATGTCCTACTAATGGAGCTCAGGAACACTCAGCTATTTATTTCATGCTGTTAGTCAATAACATTACAGCATTACAATGGTGTCAAGGAGAAATCCTTGCAGAAATAAGTATTTATCATGGATGGAAAGCACCATAAGGACTGAGGGGGGAAAATCTGGTTCATTTGCTGACAAGTATGTACCAGGTTCTGTAAAGTCATCACACAATTAAATAAAATAGTCATGAGTTGTGTTAGATGCAAAAAATGAAACCATAAGTAGACCCCATCAAAAGAAGTCATGTATCAGTAGAATCGTGAAGTAGAGCAAACATGTATCTGATGAGTAGGGAAAGGGGTAGGCCAGGACATGTGTAGAGGAGGAGGACAAGGAGAGAAGGAAGTATGTTCCAAGACTGAACGGAAGGCAGTGCTGACACAGAACACTGAGCAAATGGGTAGACCTAACATGAAGCTGAAAACTTTTACAGAAAAATGCTTAAGAACAGAGTCCAATTTTCTTTTAATTTCAATACCTGAAACAAAAAGTAATAGTCTGGTTCTCATTTTCCTATAAGATCCTATGAGCCGCTTCTTTCAGACAGATTCCAAAGTACATGAGAAGCAAGGGGCCTAGACCATTTCCAGACAACTTATCTACAATCAATAAATTCATTCTCTTTTCATTCTTTGATTTAAAGAGTTGGAGAAATGATAGGAAAATATAGGGCACATTTATTAATAATGTATCAACACACAGGATTAAGCTGACAAACACTTGTCCTGAAATTTTATCATTGTCCTCGACAAAATGAGGTTGTTTATTATAATCTTAAAAGTGAGATCGTCGAATTAGTGTTTAATTATAATCTTAAAAGTGAAAGCACCATAAAATCATTGGTGAAATTGGGAATAAGAATTGATAATGATTTCTAACTTCCTAAAAGGTAGAAATGCTCTTTATGTTCTGATAGTCTGTACTTTATGGACTTACTCTTCAATTTGAAAATCCACGTAAAATAAACAGCTCCTCGATTATCACTGTGATTACAGGAATTTGGTTTTGGAAGATCCATTAATCTCATATATTGGCATAAGCAGTGCTCAAAACTCCCCCCGATTTCCCAAAAAGATGGCCCTTTTTCAAACATTTCCCAGTTCTAATTTGGTTTCTCTTGTTGTGATAAACCACGATGATAAAAGCAACTTGGAGGAGGAAAGAATTTAGTCAGATTTCAGTTCCAGGTCACAACTCAGCATTCAAGGACATCAGGGAAGGAATCAAGCAGGAGTGGAAGCAGAAACGCATGGCATGAAGAACACTGCTTACTGGCTCACTCACTACGGAATGCNCTGGGGAGGGGTTTGTGGGGAAAGGGAGCCACTCATCCATTGCTGGTGGGGGAATAAAAACTTTTACAGCCACTATGTAAAGCTGTGTGGAGAACCTTGGAAGAATCAAAATGAGCAGCCCATTTTGACCCAGTCAGTACACTCCGGGACACACCCCACAAGACTCATCTTACTGCAAGAATACATGCACCAGCTTATTATTGTAGCTTGTCCATAGAAAAAACGTGGGAAACCAACGCCAGACAAATGCCCCTCAATGATCATGGTGGAGTCGAGAAAATGTGGGGAGAGGGGGGCGCGGGTAGTGTAGACAAAGTGGGGAGCTTGCTGATGCAGCAGTACAGGGACCACGGAGACAGCCCAACAGTCATGAATTGTTTCGAGGGTAAATGGATGGAGTAGAAGATCTTATATGTAAGTGCAAGTACAGCTAGTGGCCCTCACCGCCCAGAAACAAAACTAGACAAAGGCTATCCTCTCATTGTGGCTGCTGATTGCCAAGGAGGACCTCGTTGTGTAAATATTTCTTGTGGAAGATGGGGGGAGGCTTGCATATTAAAGGAGCGACAAGCAACAGCCCGACACCCCACGCCGCCCCCGACCCTCCCTCCCCCTCCCGCACTGCATCAGAAAACTGTGACTGGAGAGAGCAGTGCACCCCCCCCCTCCCCCCCAGACGCCGCCCGGGGGCGCCGACCCACCCGGGGCGGGGGAGAGGACAGGGTCTATATGTGATACTTGTTATATGTTAATTGACGGCGCGTTCCCTAACACTAGTAGTCCTCCCTCCCCTCCCCCCCCCCCCCCCCCAACGGGGGTCCCCCCCCCCCCGGCAGAGGGAGGCTCCCCCCCCCTCTTCCCCCTTCTCCTCCCCCCTCGGCCCCCCCCCCCCCCCCGGTAGTCTCAATTTTTCGCAACTCTGTCCCCCGGTGTAGCCTGGGTTGTGGGTTAGGAGGACTTAGTAGCCGTAAATATGTGTAGGTATTAACACCCCATGCTTTAAAGGGTCTTGATACAAAGGGGTGTAACGTGCCTCTGTGAGTTCATTAGGAAATATAACAGTTGCGCCGCCCTCCCCCCCCCTCCTCCCCGTCCCCCACCACTACGCGCGCGCTTTGTACCTTAAAGTTCCATATACTAATAACTTTGGGGATTGACAACATGTCAGGATCCTATTAATTTTGTCTATGTTGTATTCGCAGTAGTCATGTGGGCCCCCCTCCCCCCCCATAGGGGCGATTCTCGGATTGGTACCTGTAGGAGTGATTTTGAACTTAGAGGAATTAAGTTTGCTTTGCCCTCCCGCTTACCCCCCCCCAGCCCTGCCCCCGTATTACAGTCAGCCCAAAGGCACCCCCCCCCCCCCACCCCCCGCCCCCACCACGCGGTGAATTTGATTGTGTGAAAGCTGTGCCTTGATTCCTGCCTTTAGGTATCTCGCCCTCACCGTACCTACAACGGCCGTCATTTTGCCCAGACTCATGGGCCCCACCCCCACTCACCACCCCCCCCCCAACATAAAAACGCTCGCACATTCTAATAAACGATGGGGGGGGGGGGGGCCGCTACCGCGAGTAGATATGACTAGACAGGTCTTTCCTCGGCTTCACAATAACATGATTATTTGGCAATTTAAATCTTAAAACCTACTATGGGAAAATATTTGTAAGTTCCCACAGGTAAAATGTGCACCGAAAGCTTAGTGGCTGAGAAAGAAAGGATATAGCTTTGCATTGTGTATGATATACCAGGAAGTGCCAGAAGAAAGGTTGGCCATGAGTGAAGCATTGAAAGAAGGGCAAAGATTCAGGCTGGCGCGCTAGCAGGACCATCAAAAACGCCTTCTGTGGATCCTACTTGTAAACAAAGACTGTTTTGTAATGTGTCCTAACTAAACTTACCTTCTAGTTGCCACAAAGTTTAATAGGAGAGACTTTCTTACCCCCCTGCATGAACAAGGATGAAATTGATTATGATGACAAATGAGGGGGTGTTTTTGTAAACTGTAGAAATTGGAACCAACTGTTATGAGATTGATCCTATAAAACCAGTTAAACGACTGGCCTTCTTTGCATTGGACAATAGGACAACCAGGGAAACTGGTGAAAAGAGGAGTATGTCTCGTATTCAGAAGACAAATATAGATGCCTAAGAGCTCCTGTAAAGCTGTGCGAGTTAAGCGACAATCGGTGTTAATTCAGGATAGCTCTGATATCAGTAATGGCTTATTCTGCCAAGGAGAGTTGGCCAGGGGATCCAAGCGGCCGCAAAAGGGGTGTTAACGGCTTCTTGCCGTGTAAACGGTGGATACCTGCCCGTGAAGAAGAGAGGCGATTAAGGCCCTGCTGTCGAAGAACCTGATAGGTGATCTGTAAACATGGAAAGATGTGTTGAGGCCTCAGCGTTGCAGAGTGTACAGTTGGTTTCTGGAATACAAGAGAGTGTTATCAAGGGCCACTAAACCAATTAAGCAAACATAGGTCTCCGTTTGAGTCAAGCAAGATTCCTTCGTCAGCACCAGCTATACCTTATCTGTCTGGAAATACTGTGGAGCAGTGGCATCTCATATGTGCTGTTAGGTAGTCCCAAATCTATTGCGCTAGTTAGCTCGCTTCTGGATGAATAACCCGAGCAGCCTGAGGCCAGCAAGTTAGTTACATCCCCTCGTGATTCGAGGATTTTAGTTAAGCCAGCGAGTAAGACCCCATCATATTTTACAGAAAGAAATTAATTCATGGATTAACATACCCATCCAAACATCTGTGTCAAAAGCAAAGTAACCTACCATAAAAAATAGTACTGTTTAAATATTATAGTCTCTGATGGCTTTGCTTCCTTAATAGTATTTGAAAGGTTATTCTTTACACATGTAAGCCCAGTGCAAGAGGGAAAGCGAAGGACAGGAATTGACCAGAGTCCAAAAAGACAGGGCTCAGAGAAATGTAGGGATTGCTGTTTGGCTTCTCGTCTACGTGTGCCCCCTTTTCTGAGGCAAGGGAACAATCTGGGACAGACTGGGGCGTGGTAGAATGGTAGGGGCTTTGTAGTGCGGGTGAGATGGGGAAAGGGCGAAAACTACAGCAATATAACTGGACACTTATTTGATTTTAAAATTGAGCTTTTATATCCCGCCCCACCACACACCCAAGCTGGATGGTTTAGCCCTGGCTGTGTGGGTTTGGGCACAACTGCTTGAAAATTGGTTTTACATGAACGATGCTTGTACTCATAAATTATTACTTAATGTTAAAAAATGAAAAATAAATAAAGAAGTAATAGAAAAAAAAAAAAAAGACCTGGAAAAGGCCACCAAAAAGACATATACGTGCTCAGCATCAGGTCTTGATGCACATCATGCTGGGAGTCACTCAGTAACAATATTATTATTTGTAGTCATGTTTGAAAAATATTTTATAAAGTCTCAGATTTGTTTTTTTTTCTAAATTTTGACTGATATTCTGAAAATAAATCCCCATCTGTTATTTTCATTGGAAAAAAAATAGAGAACTGGTGCTAGCATCTACAAATGAGTGACACCATAGTTCATTTATTTTTCTGGGACTTTGTTACTTCACTTAGCATAATGGCTTCTACTGCCATCCATCTCCCTGAAAGTTCATGATGTCATCTTTCTTTACTGCTGCATAGAATTCTACTCTGTAGATGTACCACATTTTCTCTATCCATTCATCAGTTGAAGGACACGTGGGTTGTTTCCAGCTCTTTGCTATTGTGAAGAGAGCTGCAATAATAAACATTTTTATTACTATGTATTTTATTAATTCTTTGAGGATTTCCCACAATGTATTTTAATCACATGCCCCCCATTCCTCCCATTAACTACTCCTAGGTCAACTTCCCAACATCTAGTCCTTTTTTCTGAGTTTTCATACAAGAGTATCCTCTTTGCATTATTTTATCCCTCCCACTCTCACACCTACTTTTCTCCTACTCCCACTTGCTCTGAATTTCTCTTCATCTTTATCACTGTTACAAAGGAATTATTTAGTATATCTTATGTATACCTGTGTTTGGCACTGTCCACTGGGGATTAGATAACCTCTCAAGGCTCTCATGGAGCTGGTCCCTGAAGAGAACTGATTATTTTCTCCTCAGCATCAGTTGAATACCTGTAGCTCTTCATATTGAGGTGGGACCCTGTGAAATTCCCCCATCCACTTTGGCTTGATAACTAGTTTTGTCTTTATGCAGATCCTATTAGATTACCATACTTTGTAAATTTAATTGGCGCAGCTTCCCTATTGCCTAGAAAACATTAGCTAACAGTAGATGTCTCCTCACTCTGTTCTAATAAAAGACTGAAAATATTTTAATGTTCCTAAATATGAATTTACTAACAAAATGTTGTTACATTGACAATTATGGAACACAGTTTGGCTATAAATTAGAATAAAAGCTTTCCATATTGTTGTGAAAAGATACCTAAAATATAGTAAGGTATCAATGGCATTTTCTAGCATAGTTCTATGTTCAGAAAATGAAGAATTAAAATACTGTTACATTTTCTTGTACAAGTACTTATCTGAGATGATGTAGGAAGATGACATAATTAGGGTCATCTATTTGTAGTGGGGAGGAAACTGGGTGGAGGGAGACTTTACATATAAGTAGATTATATCTCTATATACACTTTAATAATTTTAACCATGCACATAAAATACCATTCTAATATTTTCATATATATGGATATATATATATATATATATATATAAATAGATAGGTAGTTATGCTTATCAAGTTGTTATATGCCTATTATTTCAGAATTCAGGGTGCTCAGACAGCAGAACTTGCATGGGTTCCAGGTCATTTTGAACTACAAGAGAGAGTTCCAGGCCATCCTAGACTATGAACTGAGACCCTGTCTCAAAAATGTATATAAACCATAAATAAAAATTTCTATATTCATAGTCAAAGTTTTCCTGAACTATCCAATGATTCTGTTTTATACATATTATTAACGATGTTATTCATCAATAAGGAAAAAAACATTTCCAGTCAAAAGAAAAAAAAAAAAACAGATGAATACACAAAATTAATTTTTAATATCTCATTAATACTTTATATTCTGTTGTGGAGAAATAAATGTCTTTTCCCAGTTTCACTGGAGCTGAAATATAGATTCTCCTTGAAAGAAGGCAGTATAGCCTGACTATCTGATAGTGACACAGAGAGATTCTGGACATACAATATCAGAAAGTAGGCTAGGACTAGAAAAGAAACAATGCTAATAGAGTAAATAATGCAACTCACCAGCCAGGCACCTCTAAAACTCATTGAGAAAAGAGTGACAGGATCAGAGATATGGATCAGATGGGGAAGACATGAAGCTGGAAAATGTGTAGGAAAGAGCAAGAGAGAAATTGTTTTTAGATTCAAAATCTATTTTAGCCTTCTACAAATTAGTATGGCTGTTTGGCAGTGGTATTACTTACAGATAAATCTGATGAAATCCCAAAAGTATTTTTTAACTACAGATTAAAAGAAGTGAAGGAAAAGTTAGGACCAAATGAAAATATCTACAATTTTTCAAAAAATCATTTCCAAAGAGTCATCTAGTTAATTTAAGGAACACCCTGATGTGTAAAACTGATATTTCTTACAAGAAGTTTCATTTCTAAAGTGTAATTGCATAACAAATTGCTCAAACAGTAATGAAAGAATTTTAGAGTATCCATCTAATCACATCAAATGTGAAAATTAACAGTATTAGTAAATACATTCTGAGATTGCCTAGGGGGACAGCACTACAGCACTACAAACAGCACTGCCCCCTGCAGGTCGACATGTCCTACTAATGGAGCTCAGGAACACTCAGCTATTTATTTCATGCTGTTAGTCAATAACATTACAGCATTACAATGGTGTCAAGGAGAAATCCTTGCAGAAATAAGTATTTATCATGGATGGAAAGCACCATAAGGACTGAGGGGGGAAAATCTGGTTCATTTGCTGACAAGTATGTACCAGGTTCTGTAAAGTCATCACACAATTAAATAAAATAGTCATGAGTTGTGTTAGATGCAAAAAATGAAACCATAAGTAGACCCCATCAAAAGAAGTCATGTATCAGTAGAATCGTGAAGTAGAGCAAACATGTATCTGATGAGTAGGGAAAGGGGTAGGCCAGGACATGTGTAGAGGAGGAGGACAAGGAGAGAAGGAAGTATGTTCCAAGACTGAACGGAAGGCAGTGCTGACACAGAACACTGAGCAAATGGGTAGACCTAACATGAAGCTGAAAACTTTTACAGAAAAATGCTTAATAACAGAGTCCAATTTTCTTTTAATTTCAATACCTGAAACAAAAAGTAATAGTCTGGTTCTCATTTTCCTATAAGATCCTATGAGCCGCTTCTTTCAGACAGATTCCAAAGTACATGAGAAGCAAGGGGCCTAGACCATTTCCAGACAACTTATCTACAATCAATAAATTCATTCTCTTTTCATTCTTTGATCTAAAGAGTTGGAGAAATGATAGGAAAATATAGGGCACATTTATTAATAATGTATCAACACACAGGATTAAGCTGACAAACACTTGTCCTGAAATTTTATCATTGTCCTCGACAAAATGAGATTGTTTATTATAATCTTAAAAGTGAGATCGTCGAATTAGTGTTTAATTATAATCTTAAAAGTGAAAGCACCATAAAATCATTGGTGAAATTGGGAATAAGAATTGATAATTATTTCTAACTTCCTAAAAGGTAGAAATGCTCTTTATGTTCTGATAGTCTGTACTTTATGGACTTATTCTTCAATTTGAAAATCCACGTAAAATAAACAGCTCCTCGATTATCACTGTGATTACAGGAATTTGGTTTTGGAAGATCCATTAATCTCATATATTGGCATAAGCAGTGCTCAAAACTCCCCCCGATTTCCCAAAAAGATGGCCCTTTTTCAAACATTTCCCAGTTCTAATTTGGTTTCTCTTGTTGTGATAAACCACGATGATAAAAGCAACTTGGAGGAGGAAAGAATTTAGTCAGATTTCAGTTCCAGGTCACAACTCAGCATTCAAGGACATCAGGGAAGGAATCAAGCAGGAGTGGAAGCAGAAACGCATGGCATGAAGAACACTGCTTACTGGCTCACTCACTACGGAATGCTCAGCTAGCTTTCTTAGACAGCCCATTACCACCTACCTGGGGACTGTGGGGCTGACAGTAGACCAGGCCCTCCTGTATCAATTACCAATCTAGGCAATGCCCCCAAAGATATGCCCAAAAGCTAATTTGATTGAGGAAATTTTTCAATAGAAGTTCCATCTTCCCAAGTGACTCTAGGCTTTGTTAGTGTCAAGTTAACAATAAAAACTAAGGAAACACCAGAGTAAATCACAGGGAGACGTTTCTCAAGTACAAAAGAATGGAAGATGATTATTTTTAAAAGAAATATATTTAATTCACTGACTTTTTTGCATCCCATCATCTTTTCTCCTTTCATTGCAGAGATACTATATTTTTTTACTATAACCTATTCAGCAACTCTAATTGCAGATTAAAACAATTCAGCACTATTATCCCTGATACATTTCCACAGAGACAAATTTATCTTCCATAAAAACTGAGCATTAAACATTTCTGTTTCTGCTTGCAGCATTAATGAACATCTTAAGGACTTCTGGAATTGAATTAAATGCCCCAGTTCTTTGAAATTGTTCACATTTCTTAGTCTGGGCTTTCATAGTTTCCAAGTGCCTGAATGAAAGTGAAATCATAAAGGGAATATTAAGAGACTGATTATGAAACTTGCAACTGGTGACAGTATCCAATGATACAAATAAATAAATAAATAAATGAGATTAATACTATTGGTAATGTTTCCTACACTTGATGCATACCATGATCTATTTCAATCACTAACATATCTTTCATCCTTTATTTTTTTTATTTTTTTATCTTATTTATTTATTTATTTATTTATTTATTTATTTATGTGTATGAATGTACTGTCTGCATGTAGGTTTGTGCACTCGTGTCGTGCAATGCCACAGAGGTCAGAAGAGAGTGTCAGATTCCCCTGGAACTGGAGTTAAAGACGGCTCTCAGCCCGCCATGTGGGTGCTGGAGATCAAACCCGGGTCTTCTGCAAGAGCAGTCTGCACTCTTAACTGCTAAGCCGTCTCTCCAGCCCCTCATCCTTTATTTATAAGTTAATATAATTATCAAAGAGCTGGCATCCAAGTAATACTAATACCATTTATGCAGTAATAAGCATAAAATTGGCTTCAGGAATATTACACATTCCATCTATCAAATGTCAGTGTGTGTGTGTGTGTGCGTGTGTGTGTGTGTGTGTGTGTGTGTATGCATGTGTGAGAGGACAACAAGTCCAGGGTCTAAGACCCATTCTTTTTTATTATTATTTTTCTTTTTTTTTTTTTTGATGCTTTGTGTATTCATACAACAGTTTCCAATTCAGTTCAGACATATAACCCTCTCCCTTCCCCCACACCACCCCTACCCATCCCAGATCATTTTTTTTTTTTTTTTTTTTTTTTTCATCTTTCTCTGCTTTTTTGGTTTTGTTTTTTGTTTGCCATTTTTTTTAACAAATAGTGATAATTTAGGTGAAGTACAAGCATCTTTCATGTAAAACCAATTGCAAGCAGTTGGTGCCCAAACCCACAGCAAGCTCAAGGGTCCCACCATCCACCAGGAGGGGCTTGTATGTTCATCAAGTTATCAAATGAGTGACCATCTATATTTTGTAAGTTGCAAGGGAGTAGAGCCATTAACAAACCCCGAATCGAACCCCTTACCAGTCTACCACGCCCCCTCAGTAGAACTGCCTTCCTTGTTTGACTAATGGACATAGAAATGTGAAAAGGAGTATTCTCTATTAAGAACCAAATATAATGTAAAGGCTTTAAGCTTTGCACTTAAACAAAAGATATTACTAAAGGGAGCTCTGACAGCAACAATGGATTATTCTACCAAAAAGATGTTGGCCCAGGGATCCAATCCCCCAAAATGGTAAAGGCTCCTTGCCTCCAACTGGGATATCTGGCAGGAAGAGAGGGGATAAGGCCCTGCTGTGAAGACCTGGATATAAACATGGGAAAGATATATGGAGACCGCACTTGCAAGTATACAGAGGGTCTCTGGGATGCCAGAGAGTGTTTACCAAAGGCCACTAAACCAATAAAGCAAATATAGGTCTCCTTGAGTCAAGCAAGACTCCTCCATCAGCACCAGCTACACCTCATCTGCCTGGAAATACTGTGCAGCAGTGGCAGCCATATGTCTGTATATCCCAAATCTAATTGGCTATTAGCTCTCTCCTTGGAGGAATAACCCACGGCTGATGCCACAAGCTTACATCCTCTAATGGTTAGGAGATGTTATAAACCACACGAAGACCCTGCCATACTTAACAGAAGAAAATGTAAATCATGAATTAACATACCATCCAAACATCTGTGTCTATACCAAAGAAACCTACCATAACAATTAGTACTGTTTAAATACCTATATATCTAATTGTGTGTGGTTCATTAGTAGGATCGAAAGGCTATGCCTGGACAAGCTGGCAGCCCATGAAAGAAAACAGCCAGAACTGACTAGAGACCAAGACATCAGCACCAGAGAAAGTAGAGTGTTTTGCTTCTCATCCACCTGTGCCCCTTTTCTAAGCCTATTATTATTATTCTTGATGTGTATGAAGGTACTGTCTGCATGCAGGTCTGTGCACCAGTGTCATGCAATGCCATGGAGGTCAGAAGAGGGCGTGAGATTTCCCTGGAACTGGAGTTAAAGATGGCTCTCAGCCACCATGTGGGTGCTGGGGATTGAACATGGGTCCTCTGCAAGAGCCGTTGGCACTCTCAACCACTAGGCCATCTCTCCAGCCCCAAGAGCCATTCTTACAAAGTGTTCAAATTGTAAGAATGGCTCTACCTAGTAGGCTGATAATGTAGATTGTAATCCCAGCCACTCTGTAGATTAGCAAAATTATTCAAGGCCATCTTGGGCTACAGAGTGAATGCAAGACTAAAAATGTAACTTGACCATACTTTGCCTTAAAATTAAAAAAATAAAAAGTTATGAGGATATATATTAGTGATGTGTGTTTATGTCACGTGTGCAAGACCACAGACCCTATTTCAGTCCTCAGTAACACACAAGATACACACATATGCATGCACACACACAAAATATACAAATAAATAAAATTTAAGCTCCTACACTAAAGCGGTTTATATTACCTTGATTTCCTTTCTATATCAGCTATAGTTCTTTGTATAATTCGCAATTTTTAATATGGAAACTTCAGTAGCAATTCCTTACTTGAATAACTCTTTCCCACAATAATTTCAGAAGGAAAAGACAACCTGTGAGGACCAGAATTTGTATGTAATAAAATCAGGAAAAAAAAATTTCTATGTGAATGTGAGCAGCAACTCTGTAGAAACCTCTTCTCCTCCCCCTCAGTTTTGCTTTGAGCCCCAAACTGGTTATTTACATCCTCAGAGGGTGACATATTAAGGCATATGATTCCTCTGTCCAGGAAACGTCAATTGTTCTGGCATTAAAAGAAGTATAATCATTTGTCGTTGAAAAATATTTGTAAACAGAAAGTTGGCCTTTGTCTTCTGAATAGTGCTATCCATTGGTCTCTATAAAGCTCAAATTATCCATACAACATTATGTCTGACTATGTTTTGTGCTACAAACTAATTCCTGTATTTTTGTAATACATTTAGAGAATTTATGGGGAAGAGGAAGGGTGAATATGATGTAAATACAGTACTCAAAATAAAAAAAAATAATTAAATAATAAGATAAATTAGAAAATTTTTAAAAAGCATTAGAGGATCTGGAGAGTTGGCTCAGTGGTTAACAACACTGGCCGCTCTTGCAAAGGACTCTTTTCTCGGTACTCACAGGTCAGCTAACAATAGTCTGCAGGGAATCCAACACCCCCTTCTGACCTTTATGGGTATTGTATGATATGGTGCATGGTGGAGCCATTTGTGAAAGGTTCACTGCTTGACAAAGTTCCAGTGACCTCACTCGTCTGGCTGAAGTCTGCTCTCCAGCTGACCTTGGTTTTTAATAATTCTCCTTATCATATTAATTCTCATTTTTCTGGCCTGCTTGACTTTCTGCTTTCTAGCAGTTAGGGTACCTGCTTCTGCCTCAAGCAGTGGAACTGACACTTTTGTCTTTTCTAGAAATGAATAGAAATGAATAATGTGTGAGAAATAATGACACTGTGTACACAACTAAAGAGTATGATACGGTAGTAATTAAGAACCCTACAGAAACTGTGTCATGCACAGAATGCCCAAGTAAAGAAAGGAATTTTGATTTCACCGTCAGGTTTAAACTAAAAAGAGGACTGTAGGTCAAAGTGAAACTAAGTCCAGTTAAACAGTGGATTCTAGTGATCTGACTTAAAGATTAATAGCCCATGGAAAATCCCCTTAGCAGAAAGTGTTAAAAACAGAAACTGAGGAAAACAGAAACTGAGGAAAACGATGACCAGAATAAAAACAAGATATGAATCAAAGCTACTCCAGTCACAAAATGACTTACAGGTCAAGTGAACAAGGAACTAAAGTAAGAAAAATAAAGTTCTCTATTGTTAAAGCTTTAAAGCTCATTTTTTACACTGTCCAGCACTTATGTAACCACAAGGCATAAAGAATGGAGTCCTTAGAGGTAAAAGTTAATATTAATTTGCTTTGCTGCAAAACTGTTAAATTGCTTAGTTGAATGGCTGTAATATTGTTTCACTTTCTTGATGTCTCAACTAAATGATTGTACCATTTTGATTATTTTACTGTTTTTGATGTTGAGAATGATTTCAGGTGTGAATTTTCTGAAAAATATTTATGGGGAAGTTGGGTTACTTTTTATATTATTAGCTTAGACTTGCATAACATGTATTAGTTTTAGGGAATATAAAAATAAACTTTGGGACCTGAGGAGCAGAGAAGAAAAGAAATTGGCAGAGTGGCACACCCAAAAGGTCCTCAGCCCAGGATCGGAGAAGGCAAATGCTCTCTGATCCTTAGGTCAGGAATTCGGCAGAGTAGCATTGACCCTCTGCACAGGATCAGAGAAGGCAAATGCTCTCTGATCCTTAGGTCAGGAATTCGGCAGAGTGAAGAACCCAAGAGGTCCTCTGCACAGGAGCAGGGAAGATAGATGCTCCTCAGGTCATGAAAAAGAAAGAGATTCTTGTGTCTTATTTGATTAATTTCTTCGCCGCCTTTTCGACCACCCACTTCAGGAACTGAACCTGCTGGAGCTGGACTCCAGCAGGTGCACTTACATACATGAAGACAATACACTCATACACATAAAATAATAAGTACAAATTGAAAATGAAGAGAGTTAAAATGAACCTACAATGTGTTGGTTACACAACAAAATGGCAGTGAATGATAAAGTGACTTATTTATAGTAGTGGTTAAGTTGCCTTAAGAAAGCAACTTAAATTTCATTTAAGTTTCTCAAAGGGATTTATAAGAAACAATCTAAATTAAGTTTCACTTACATTAAAAAAATAAGTCAGTTTAACATTTCTTTATGTGGCTTAACTGATTTTATAGACTAGGGAATTCTGCACTGTTCTCCAATATGTTTCTTTTTATTAATATGTTTCCATTTTATTAATATTCTTCTTATTGTTAAATAGACTAAAGACATCAGGAAATCTTGTTCAAGATGAGACCACAGCAGTAGAACTTTACACAATATGTTCAATAATTCTTAAAGTTTTAGAGATTTAATGGGTTCTAAAACTCATCAGTGAAATCAAGATCCATATATTGTACCGTACACTACATATCCTAATTTGGATTAAATAATTATCTTAAATGTAACCGAGCCGGGTGTGGTGATGCATGCCTTTAATCCCTAGACATTTGGGAGGCAGAGGCAGTGGATCCTGTGAGTTCAAGGCCAGCCTGGTCAACAGAGTGGAGCTCAGTCCAGCTGGGATAAAAGGGAGACTCTTGTCTCAAAAATACCAAAAAAAAAAAAAAAAAAAAAAGAAAAGAAAAGAAAAGTAACAGAAACCTCACTTGGTGTCTATATCTAGCAAATGATGCTATTATTCACCCAATTGTTAGAATCAAAAGCCTGCAAGCCATCCTCAACTATACACTTTCCCTTTCTCCCAAGATATATCCCATTTGTTTTGGATCCTGACTTTTAAAATACATCTGAAATAAAACTATTTTAGGAAGGGGGAAGGGTGTAAGATAGGGTCTTTCTATGTTGCTTTTATTATCATACATTTAGCGAAGTGGTCATATTCTGTGACAAAAGCAGATACAGTGTTTGAGAAATAAAACCTGTGGGGCTCATAGATGGCCCAGCAAGTCAAACCACTTGTTGCACAAGCAATGAGGACATGAGATCAAATCTCCAGAACTCAGAGACAAGATTGGGTATGGTAACACATGACTCTAACCCCAGGACTGGGGTGGGAGGACATCAAATGGGAGGATCACTGGAGCTGGATGGCTGCCAGACTGGTTCCAGGTTCAGCTAGAGATCTTGTGTCAAAGGAACAAGGCAAGGAGTGATAGAGGTGAATATCTGACTCCCATTTCTGGCCTCTGCATGTTCATAGACACACTAATATCCACAAACACCTGTGCTCATATAATACACACACAGAAGGATAAAAATAAATAAAAGGATGAAAATGTAGAATTAGAATTTTTAGTGAACAAACAATGGGCTGGAGCAATTGTTCCATGGTTAAGAGCACTGGATGCTCTTGAAGAGGACCTGGGTTTGATTCCCAGCACCCACATGGTGGCTGATGACCTGGAAACTCCAGTTCTAGGGGATCTGATGACTTCCTCTGATGTCCACAGGCATTACATGACACAGGTGCACTTATATACCTGAAGGCAAAACAATTATAAACATAAAATTAGTAAATAAAAATTTAAAACTGGTGAAATCTTGGGGCTGAAGAGATGGACTAATGGTTAAGAATGCTTGCAGTTCTTCCAGAGGACTTGAGTTAGATTTCTAGCACCCACTTTGCAGCTAACAATCATCTGTAACTCCAATTTTAGGGGATCTGGAACACTTTTCTGCTCTCTGTGGGTATTTCATGCATGTGGTGGACTTACATGCCTGCAGGCAAATCAGTCATACACATAAAATAAAAATAATAAATAAAAATATTTTTTAAGTATGATTTCTGAACCAAGGTTAGTGGTACAGACCTTCAATCCCAGCACTGGGAAGGCAGATCTCTGAGACTGAGGTCATCCTAGTCAATCAATCAATCAGTCAGTCAATCAATATTGAGTTCTCACTTGGGATATTCATCATTTTTAGTCTCTTTCCTCCACTCTTCTTTTCTAAGATTCACATGCCTGCTTCCCTCACTACCCTTTGATTATCTTCAAAACGGCACCTTCAAAAGTCCTTCCTCAAACACACCATCTACAAGAACATCCCAAACTCCTGCCCTAAGCATTCTCTAACACCTCCCCTTGCCTTATCCATGAATGCTTAGTATTATAAATTAATATATGTTATACATTTGTTTATTTGATAGTTTATTTTACAATTTCTAATTTAAGAAAGCATTAGTGGAGAGAAGAAATGTGGGAACCTAACTACTGAATTCCTAGCACCCAAAATATGTATGAAAATCGAGAAGAGCTTACAAACATTTGGATGAAGGTAGAACATCCACACTACCCCCTATTTAATTATCTTAAAATATCTATCCTATTTACATAAAATACTTAAACGAAAATGTCAAGGTCTGAGAGTATATCTCATAACTTATTGGAAGGGCATTTCCTTAGGCAGTACAAGGCCAAGTCCCCGAATTTGGTTCCCAAAATGTGGGTGTGCTTCACTTGTTCACAAACATGGGAATTCAGAGAAAGAATATCATCCTTGGACGGAGGTTCATAGAATTTACAGTGTTATCTGAACAAAGACTGGGGATGGAAGAAAGCCAAAACTTATTCTAAGAAGACAGTATATCTGTAAATAAGCAGAGCACTATCCAAAGGTTGAACAGATTTGCACAAAGTACAAAATATTTTTAGGTTAAAGAAAACAGAGAGAATTTTACCACCTGTCTTGTGTTTTATCACTTGTTGGTATCCTTTAAAAAGACAGATTTATTTAGAAAGTAACTAGGCTGCATCTCTTGTTCCAATACTGTTTGTCAATAATAGCAACACTATTGAAAATAAAAACAAATCCTGTTTAGCATGAAAGAAGAGTGTGATTGATTATTAATGTCTATTGTGTTTATAGATGAGAAATCAATGTCAGCATTGATTTTCATCATATTCTACATCAAAATTTCCTCAAGTTGCCTATGTACTCATTAGCAGTATACCATAAATCAACTCCCTAATAATTCTTATTTCCTTGTTTTAATATATACTCTGATCACTAAACTATATTGTCCAATCTTGATAAAATATTTTTCAAACCCCATCTATAATCCCTACCTGTATAATTCTGAGCAGTTTATGAATCTGCCTCTTTAAGGTGAACTCAAAAGAGAGAATAATGACACAAAGTGGGACTGGAGAGATGGCCTAGCAGTTAAGAGCACCGACTGCTCTTTCAGAGGACCCAGGTTCGATCCCCAGCACCCACATGGCGGCTGAGAACCATCTGTAACTCCAATTCCAGGAGAACTCCAGTTCCAGGGGAATCTGACACCCGCTTCTGACCTTCTCGGCATTGCACGACACGGGTGCACAAACCTGCATGCAGATAGTACATTCATACACATACAGAAATAAATAAAATTAAAAAAAATAAAAAAATTACACAAAGCAAAAATTCTTGTTTACTCAGTATGAAAAAATTCATTAGACCATCAGATAATGACATTATTTACCAGGAGAGTCAGAGGAATAAATTAGAAATTAAAGTGATTAATTATAAGCAGTCCACTTAAATTATTTTCATTATAATTATTAATACCCAATCAAATGAATTAATTTTTCATAATAACTGGATTGGAAAAGAAAGTTTATTAGGAAATTAGATGTCTAAAAAAGTGACAACTTTAAAAATAACTACTCAAAAATATTCATTTTTTACTTATTTATTATATTTTAAGGGATTCACAATATAAGAGCACAGTTGTTTTCAGATCACGTTGACATTACTCAGTTTGCCATACAATTAGGTAATTGGTGCTAGCATCAACACATGAGGGATACCACTTGTCATTTGTTTTTTCTGGGACTGTGTTACTTCACTTAGCATGATATCTTCTAGCTCCAGCCATTTACCTGCAAAGCTCATTATGTCGTCTTTCTTTACTGCTGCGTAGAACTCCGTTGTGTAGATGTATCACATTTTCTCTATCCACTTGTCCATTGAGGGGCACTGGGTTGGTTCCAGCTCTTTGCTATTGTGAAGAGAGCTGCAATAAACATGGCTGTACATGTATCTCTGCGGTAAGATGAGTCTTGTGGGTACACGCCCAGGAGAGGTATGGCTGGGTCGGGTGGCAAGTTCATTCCAAGTCTTCCAAGGGTTCTCCACACTGCTTTCCACAGTGGCTGTAAGAGTTTACATTCCCACCAGCAGCGGATGAATGTTCCTCTTTCAAAAATATTCATTAAAACCAATTGTACTGACATTGAACTAGAAATTTGTTTAAGTCAATTATAGAATTTCAAACACAACAACCAAATGTTATAAAATTCATTATTATAATTTCCATCCCCATTTTTAAATTTAGGTGCAGCATCACATGAATTATTAATTAAGATGCAACCAGTTAAAGTCTATCTTTCTATAACATTTAGAACAAATTGTAAACTATACTTACATTTTGCTCTGGAAGTGACTAAAACTATGTAATGTATCATCAAATTTTTATCTATAACCCTGTTTTATAAATTAAAATATTAAATGAAACATATCAAACTTCTGCCTCTCAAGGTTCAGGGGTCATCATGAAAAAGGGGGCAGAAGATTAGTAAGAGCCAGAGGTGGTAGTTACCCACTAGGAAACAAGAGTTTTCCAGAAAGCTGGAAATCATTCAAATGAACTTTCATCAGTGGTGACAACATGCACAAGTCCCATTCAAGCTCAAATCAGAAAAAAAAAATGTTGTAATAGACCATAAGGAAGGAGATAAGAACCTATAACTTCACCTAAGGCAACTGTGGCTACTGATGGCTCCTGAGAGCAAATACAGTCTCTTTTAACCATGGGACTCTTGGTTAAACAGCCTCTAGTGGATGGACCCATACTGAAGGACAGTTAGAGACACACGTTAGACCCTATAGCTCTTATTATATGTAGAATAGGGTACATTAAATTGGGTTGGGATTAATAAAGTGGGCTGCAAATAAGGGAGCTCTCAATACCATCAAATTATATTGTATGAAAATTATAAAAATTCATTTTTAAATAATGGTGATATCTTTAAGATGATAGTTCTGAATGCAAAAATTGAGCACCTTTGTACTATCAATAACCAAAATATTAATTAAACCTTGTACTCTCAGTGGAACAATTCAGTATCTGGAATATCAATTTTATTACAGTTTGTCAGTGACTCTGAAAGACTGAGTTAAGGTGGTATATCATCAAGCTTTGGAAAATAAGTACATTTTAAAAAAATCTTACTGAAACCTGGAAATTAAACAGGAAAGTATAGAAATATATGCAGAAAGAGATAAAAAGAGGAATGAAAGTGAAGGTAACAGGACACAGGAGATGACAGGAGAGGGACTTAAAAACAATAAGATAGTGATAATTTTATCTGTACCAACTAAGAATGCCATGAAACACGGAGAAGAAATCAAAATTGTTCTGCATGCAAATTATAAACTGTTCTAAGGTTTTTGTTTTGTTTTGTTTTGTTAGTACAGGAAGCCACCTTCTACACTGAGGCTTCCTCTCTTCCATCCAATACCTTCTGTACTTACTACCTTTTTATCTATTTCTGCACTTACAAGCATTTATACACATGTGTAGACCATGTGTCATTGTACTTGCACATTCATTATATACATCCTCTAGTGTAGACTTTCCTTGAAAATGGATTTCTCAATGTACATACAATCAAACTGTCCTCTACAGGTACAGAGGATCACGGATATCTTTAGAGAAGTTTCATGGGTTCAGTGGATGGCATTTAACACCGAAGCTCACATTTGGTTCTCCCCAAATCTCAGAGAACATTGGGGAGGTGGAGAAGGTGGTGGAGATAGTATAAGAGCCAGAGTTCAGGGAGATCCTGGGTTAAAGTCTTCTAGATAGGACAGCACTGTTCCACTAGTGAAATCACTGTAGTTCTAAATTTCCTGGACAAGACCTGTGCAAATTCAAGCCCTTTTAGTGATTGTCATTGTCATGAGCCCTAGTCCTGAGAATATATTGATAGTTGCAAGCTTATGGGGATTAAGCACCTTATCTGTCATCATATTCTAATGATAGCCCTGCATTTGAGTGTATGAACAGCACAAATCAGGGTTAGTGGGTCATTAAAAATCCAAGAATATGATAGGAACTTTGGAAGTGGTGGCAATTGAGAGGTGAATCTGGGATGAGTTGGAAGGAGTGAGGTAGGAATAGTACCAAAACATATTGCATGCATGTTTGAAGTTCTAAAAGAATGAATAAAAATACTATATTTTTAAAAGAAAATGATTTCATCTTACATAATTTTGTGTTATAAAATAAAATAAATAAATAAAAATAGGTTAAGAATGCCATCATAAACAAAAATGAGTATTATGCTTGACCATTATTAAACATTCAATAGGTAGACACATTAAAACATATAATTTCTCAAACAATTTAGCCATATTCAATAAATGTTTTCCTATCAAATTAGAGAGCCAATGTTTCTAGACCTAACATTTATTGATGTGACAAAAACACTGACCAAAACCAGCTTAGAGAGGGAAGAGTTTATTGGCTTACAGCTCACAATCCATCATCAAGGGAAGTCAAGGCAGGCACTCAGGGCAGGAACCTGGAGCCCAGACCATAGAGGTACACTGCTTACTGGCTCGCTCTCTCTCTCTCTCTCTCTCTCTCTCTCTCTCTCTCTCTCTCTCTCTTCTCTGTGCTCAGTCTGCTTTCTTATTAAACTCAGGACAGTCTGTTTAGGGGTGGCACTGCCTTCAGAGGGCTGAACCCACCCAAATCACTCAACAGTCAAGAAAATGCCTTACAGAGGTGGCCACAGCTCAATCCAATGGAGAAAAGTACTCAGTTGAGGTTCCCTACACCAAAGTGTTTCAAGATAACAACTGAAGTTATCCAGCACTCTGTCCAAGCTAGTACTATATCATATCATTATCAACAGCAGATTCCCAGTGAAAGGTTTGACTGTATTGATTAAACATGGTCATAACCCTTTCAGTCAGAATAATTAAGAAAATTTGTTCAAAACTAGGATATGTTCCTAATTGTTCCCAGAAATTTGATCAGAGGATTTACAAAATCCAGGAATTAAAGTCTTCTTTCTTGAAATAGGTCTCCAATTTCCTAAAAGCTACAGTGATGTCATGTAATTATTTTGCTACCCTGCTCTGAAAAGCAATGCATTCAATCATCTATTAGTAATTAGAACAGGTATGATGTTGATTATATTGATTCAAAACCAACATTTAAACATAGAATTTAGTTATAGTCCATCATCCCTTGATCACTAAAATGCACTTTGTATTATTGTTTCACAAGGATTCATGAGGAAGAAGTGGAGTTAAAAAATATGGCATGGTCTGTTCATTAACTTCTGCTAATCACTTCTTCACAAGAATGGAACTATGTGCTGTATTCCTAAACTACACCATGGGATAGAAAATGCAATTCTTGCAACATTTTTTGCTTACCTTGACTGTTGAGGAAAAATTGGACACATTTAAAGTCTATATTTGAGTTCTAGTTTTCTCGAGTATCTTTCTTTATCTGCTTATGTACTACCAGCCCAAATCTCAGCATGAAAGGAAATGTTCTGCCTTTATTGCACCACCACTGAAAGTGAGAAAAGGTATGAATTCACTATTAGATTCCTCAATTTTTACATGTAAGTGTGAATGAGTTCCATTGTATCATTGGTTCTGCTCAATGTCATAGTAGGATTAGGTATAAAAATGTAGAGTATAAGATTCTCTCTTCAAATAACTATGCAGTTTGTACATTTTTTAAAGAATACTTTTCCACTATGCTTTAAAATATTATGAATACTTCCTTGGCTTTTTAGAAATTTAAGACTCATACATTATTGTTTTCAAATGTATTTTGCATGTGTATCTGTTGTGTGCCTGCATGTGACAGGTTCATATGTGTGAGCAACATGTATATATGTGAGTATGTACACACATATGGAAGCCCAAAACTGGCACTAGGTGTCTTTCTTGATTGCTTTCCACTTTCCTTATAGAGGCAGGATCTCCCACTGAACTCAGAGTTTGCCAATTCAGGATAGTCTGCATACCTAGCTTATTTCAGGGACCCCATCTCTTCCTTCTTCAAGCTTAGATTAGAGGTGGCCACCAAGTGTGCCTTGCCTTTACTGGCTGCTGGGGATGTGCACTTCGGTTTTCACACATATGATTAGAATATTTTAGCCAATAAACCACCTTCACAGTCTCCAATTTGTTATTTTCAAATGTGAAATTTAGGAATAGAGTCGGTTATTTTGAGATGGTCTAGCTGCAGTTACTATGGTAATATTTCCAAAAGTTGTTGGGAGCTGGAAAATACATATTTGGCCTAAATTTCTGGGCCTTTGTAACTAATTGTAACTAACCTTTCTATTAATTGGTGAGTAGGTGCCTGTTTAGAACAGGCAGTCAGACTCTTCAATCAATAGTCTTTCCCATATAAATTATTATCTTCCAAGTATCAGGCTGGTGTAACTTAGCCTTTCTGGATGCTTAACAACCATACTTAATGCCCATACGAATTTGGCCAAGGGACATAAGGGATAACTTTGTTCCTTGCCCTCAGAAGTCAACCAAGTCTCAGGGGACTATGCATGGGGGCCTCTCTTGAAATGTCCTAAAATGTGAGTCACCAGTCTTCCTGTGCAGGAAGGTCTTGGAGATACACTAATGAGACTTCAACCAGTGTCCAGTCTATAAAGCAGAAAGTCTGCTCATGTTTCAAAAAGGGAAACCTGGTCTAGCAAGACCTGACTTTGTCCTCCAGTGGATGGAACTGGTAAATGAAAAGCCAAAAGGAGCCAAGGGCTCTACCCAAAAAAATTCTGAGTGACCCTTGAGGATCAGATACTCAACTGACCTTGAGAAAACAAAAACCTTAGTTAATCTGGACTAACTGTATGGCCTTAAACCTCCAAAAGGAAGATATAATCAGAAATAGATGAATAGTAAGTCCTGAGAAATTGTACTTCAGGCATAAAACTTTGAGATCTTAGTAAAAAGACAAAAAAAAAAGAGCACATTTGTTTTACCTGTCTTGTTGGCAAGTGCAGCTACCCGAAGGTTGCCACTGCTTTTGCCATCCTTTAAAGACATGAGGCACAGCTTTTCAAACTTCCAATATGTACTGAAGACTCATGTGTCTCCAAAAATCCTCCAAGCCTTCAGTGCCAGACGGGAACTGCTGAGACATCCAGCTTGTGGACTAAGCTAATACTGGGGTTTCAGCCTCTTCAGAATATAGACTGCCATCGTTTGACTACCCAGGTTGTAACATGGAGACCAGTACAGGAAGATCAAGACAGGATGCGGTGCTTACTGGACCTCATTTGGTGACCATGGGAAGAGAAAACCCCAGTGTAGAGCACAAGGGCAGAACTGATGGTGGTTTGGGCTTGCCAAGGAGGAGCCTTCAAACATGACATCTTTCAGCCTAATAAAAAATCATAAGCTAAAGATGCTAAAACCTATAATATATGTGCCATGTACATATGCATATTTTGGAGTGATGCAAATTGGAAGTAATAACAACAAATAAACTGGGTCAAAGAACTGACTGAAATGGTGAACTTCTGCTTGAAACAGTAAACTTCTGCATCAAAAATCTTAAAAGAGACTGAGACAATGATGAAAAGCATGTTTGGCAGAGTGCATGAGTTCTGGTGGGGTGAGGGGCCCAAGGATGGGGGCACAGGTCCAGATTTAATTGGAAATTTATATGAAATATACAAAGCTTCAATAAAAATTGGCTTCAAAAAATTGTTATCTTCCCTCCTTCTTCCTTAAGTTCAGGCACACAGATTACTTTCATAGAGTACCTGGTTTGGACAATCTCATGGCCATGTAGGCCAAAGTCTCCATTACTTGGAACAGCTAAAGATGCAGGAACTAGATGGTGCTAAAGATTATGCCAATGATTATAGCTTATGGCCAAATTCTTTGTATCTGTTGACTGTTTTACCCAGTAATGCTACTTCCAAGTAGGTAGCAACATCACTGCCTCTTTTTCATATGAACAGAGGCTTAAGAGATCACATTCCGTATCATCAAACCAATGAACAGCATGGAATAATTCAGAGCAAGATCCTCCTTACTCCTTGTCCCACTCCTTTTAAAATTATGTTTTATTGGGGTTGGAGAGATGGCCTAGAGGTTGAGAGGGCCGGCTGCTCTTGCAGAGGACCCAGGTTCGATCCCCAGCACCCACATGGCAGCTGAGAGCCATCTTTAACTCCAGTTCCAGGGGAATCCGATGCCCTCTTCTGACCGCAGCATTGCACGACACGGATGCACAAACCTGCATGCAGACAGTACATTCATACACATACAAGAATAAATAAAATTTAAAAAATTATGTTTTATTGCCTTTTGGAGGTTGGAGAAGAAGACTATTCAAATACAAAAAAATATTTGATATTTCCAGAATATGTTGTGCAGAGAGAAGACTATTTAAATACAAAAAAAATTGATATTTCCAGAATATATGGTGCACAGATAAAGAAAGATAGGAGAAATATGTACTACTAGTACTTGAAGAGTACAGGATATGTTAATTTAGTGGTACAGACAATACTTATGGGGTTAAAAAATATATATGTGTTGTTATTAAGATTCACATGGGATCAGATAAAATTTTTAGCATCACCAGTCATGGAAGTATTGAAGGAATAACAAAGAAAATAGCTATAAAATTTTAGGTTGGTGATGTAAAATTATAATCATCTGTTGTCTATTCAAGCTTAATTACCATCTAGCACAACAGCAATTATTCATATCATTAAGTAGATTAACTTATGGGCATTTCATTTGATCAAAGCAGTAATACACAGTTTGCAGGGTGCTCAGGCTTTATAGTTTGTTACTCTTGAACATAATCTACACAAAGTTGGAAGTGTTAGATGCATTGATTATGAAGCTTTATGATAACATACTGGCTAGTCCATTTTATGACTTTATGACTTAACAGCAAAAAAGCTGTTCTTAATCTGGTGGTTGCTTACTCTGCAAAAATATTGTGCCAAAGGTAACTGTCTTCTTTAATGACAGAAATGGAGTCTGGCAATATTTGAACATCAGTTTTTAACCTAAATACCAATTCTTTTTTTAGGGATAATAAATCTATTTTAATAATATTTATCTTGCCAATGATTTGTACATGTATTTAAAAATAACCTTCAACCCAAGGCTCCATTACAAATTGGGGATTGGACTGCCCTTGCCAGGAAGTGCGCAAAGCTATAACATCAGAAGTCTGCAGACACCACTCTCAGAGAAAGGTGGGTTTACAATACCAATTCTTAACACCATCCAAATTTTAGAATTTGTTTCTAGGTATATATCTGGGAAGATAGAACTAAATTTATTTGGGCTAAGGCTACATAAAAGATAGAATTTTTATGTACAACTATACTTAATTTTTTAAGTTTTTAATTGCTTTAACTTCATAATTAAATCTTGAAGAACCGAGTTATCTGTACTGCAGTTTTTTAAAGGAAACATCACAATGTAGAGGCTTAAACTGTAATCCCTCAAGAGCACCCTGAGGTTAAACTTTATACTACAAACTATGTGGACTTCACATGCCTGGACCTTAATTTTCCTAATCTAGGAAATGGACATTAATAATGTGAATTCCTAAACATAAAACAGAAAAATTAGCTGCAATTCTGATAGGTTTTCCTCTGTGGGTAACGTGTTGCTTTTCTTTTGCAGCCCTCCATATCTTTGCTTTGAACATCTAGTGTTTTTACTATGATATGGCATGGAGAATTTCTTTTCTGGTTCTGTGTACTTGGAGTTCTATATGCTTCTAATAGTTGGATAGGTATCTCTTGCTTTAAATGGGAAAATTTTTCTTCTAAAATTTTGTTGAAGACCTGGGCCATATCAACATCCGGTGAGTTTCTTCCTCTTCTATCCCTATAATTCATAGGTTTGGTCTTTTTATAGTATCCCACAGTTCCTGTTTATTCCATTCTTGTATTTTTTTCTTAATTTCCTTAACCTTTATTTGATTTATCCAATTCTTCCATATTGTCTTGAGATCTTGATATTCTATTTTCTACTTCATCCATTCTATTAATAAGGGTTTCTCTCATCCTTTCCAAGTTGCTTGTGCAATATTACATTTCTTATTTTCATTTCAACTTGAATGCTCTTCAATGTTTCTCTATCTTTTGTAATTTCATTATGTAATTTATCATTGTCCTCTTTCAATTTATCCCTGTCTTCTTTTAGATCCCAAACTTCCTTGTTTATAAGCTCCTTAAATTCCCTCAACTCCTTAATTTCTCTAATCATATTCATAATTATTCTCTTGAGATTTGTATCCTGAGTTATATCCAAGGGGTCTACATTACAGGGTCTAAATTACAGGGATATTAGTGTTTGGTGGAGATCCACCTGAGTATTTCTTTCATTGAGCTTTAGGCATTTGGGTAGTTACTGTTGGCCATGGTACCAATGTGAAGCCTAGGGGCTTATTGAGCTGACACTGATGTTGGTTATACTCTTCAGGTGTTTGTTGACTTACTAATTGATACACAGGTATGGACACTATAGGCTCCAAGATCTCAACTCTATCCTAACACTGTACAGACCAACATCTAATCCAGCCAGCAAAAAGTTTGCCCAATGGACTAAGTCACACAACACCCAAGCTGGCCTGAACCCCCCAGGCCTGTGAAACTCACATCCCAAGGACCCAAGGCACTCTCAGTCCTATGGGCTGGAAGGTCATGCAACTTTTTATTCTTCCTTACAAACAGCAGTAAAAGAGATGTATCTCTTTTAAAAGTCAGGTCACATAAGTCACTTCTTTCTCTTCAACTACTAAACTTTTCCATTTTACTCATCGGTGTCTATTGATGAGCCTGTAGAATGCTTCCACATTTTAATTATTACAAATAATATTGATGCTGACATGTCTCAGACAGCTTTAACATCTGAGCAAGCATTGCCAAGGGACATGTTTTTAGAAGTGAGTCACTAAACCAAATACTTATTCTGGGGATAGATTCAGCCCCACTGTCCTCCTGAAAGCTGTCTGCTTATCAACACCAGAAGCTGTTCCTTCTCCCCCAATAGCTTTGTCAGCCCTGGGTATTACCTGTCTTTGAAATATAATAATTCCTCAATGGTAAAGACTCTGTTCAGCTCTTTACTCCATCTTTTGAGTAAGTCATTTGTCTTCTTCTTTGTTTTTTGGGTAGTTTATATATTGATGTCAATGCTCTGTCAGATGTATCACTGGTAAAGATTTCCTCCGACTCTGTGGGTTTTCTCTTCAACTCCTTGATTGTTTCTTTTGCTGTACAGAAGCTTTTGAGTTTTATGAGTTCCCATTGTTGACCTTACTTCCTGTGCAGCTGCTGTCTGACTTAGAAAGTCTTTTCCTACACCTATGTCTTGTAGGTTGTTGGCAACTTTTTGAGTGGTTCATTTGTCTTCTTTCTTCTTTGTTTTTTGAGTAGTTTATATACTCTGGAAATCAATGCTTTGTCTGATGTAGCTGCGGTGAAGGTTTCCTCCCACTCCATGGGTTTTCTCTTTACTTCCTTGATTGTTTCTTTTGATGTACACAAGCTTTTGAGTTTAATGAGGTACAAAATCCATTTTAAAGTGGACAGGTTAGACTTTAAATACAAGAAGGTGCATGTACTGATTATGTAAAAACCCTTTAACTTATATCTAATAAATCAAAGATCTAGGTGAGGAAATACTTCTGTTAGTTTCTGTGTATCTTCCTCTATTCATCTTTCTCACTTTATTAATATATGTACTCTAAAAAGATTAATGTGATTATTTATGCAACTCCTTATTTTCAACACTGAGAATAATGGCATACACTCTTTTCCACATTATAAAGATAACTGAAAATATTCTCACACTGAACTAAAGTTTTCAAAACAAAGCAAAATCCAATATGACAATATTCTTTATCCCAGAATACATATGTATATGTTTGTGTGTAAAATATCAGAAGTAGAGATGTCCAATCTATTTTTTTTAATTACCTGAGAACATGTATCGCCTATTCAAGAGACTACAAATATGCCTAGAGGATTGTTGTACAGGGAAGTCAACCACCATGATATTCCATCCAATCTGAATAATGTCACTGGCAATGCAATGTAAAGACAGTTCTGCCAAAGTCATTATCCAAGATCTCTGTGTCTACACAACAGCTTTCCTTGTGCTAATAGTGTTTATGCCATCTGTCTGTTTCCAATTAAAGTCCATTTTTGAGTCAATGACCAGATGTTCCATAATGTGGTGGCTGTTCTCTAACACTCCCTCTGCCTCAAAAAGCAGTGTATTAATTCTTTGTTGTTATTTTCTTTTGCTTCTGTTCCTAGCTTTTTAAAAAAAATACCACAAAATACTGCCTTGCATTTTTTTGCAAAGTATGAAGTGAATTTTCCATTTTTTCCTTCTACATTTAATCTCTCATATATTGCTTTTCTGAATATGTATATGACAGTTGATGTTTATTCATTCTGCATGATTATTAAGAAAATTCTAATTGTAAGCATTAGCAAATTTTTTAAATGTATTTATTTATTCTTATTTTATGCATATGAGTGTTATGCCTGTATATGTATGTAAGTGCACTGGTGATGTACAATGCCTGAAGAGGAAAGAAGAGGATGTCACATCCTCTGGAATGGGAGTTTCAGACAGTTGTTAGCTGCCATGTGGGTGCTGGGAATCAAACCCAGTTCCTCTGCAAGAGCAGCCAATGCTCTTGAGCCACATTTCCAGCACCTACTGAGTAAATTTTAAGTTAAAACACTACATGATTTATCAGGAAAGGACAGATTATTAAGTACCTTATTTGTTTGATGTGTTAATTTATTCTCTGAACTTAATATGCAAATATTGCATACTTCTAATCCTAACTTCATGAAAAATCAGCTTCATTTATTTTGAGTCGAAAAGATCAAAATTTAAATTTAAGTTTAGATGTTTACCTCATAAACTATTCATGTTTTATCAATTATCCTGAGGCAAAATATTCAAACTACTTTTGATATTTGGGAGCTATCATATCTCTTAGAACTTCTTCATGTGGCCACTGTATGAACGATCTGTGAATAGTGACTGTAATTGTTAATTTTCTGTTTTGTCATTAGACATGGAAAACATGTCGGAAAATTCTTTGAGAAGTTCCTTTGCTAGTTATATTGCCATGTGTAAATTGAATATCATTTCTGGAATAAACACCAGCTTCCAACACTTTTTTCATATCTTTAGAGATGAGTTAACACTTTTTTCGTATCTTTAGAGATAGTTAACAATGAAAGATTGGAACATGGTCACAGTTTCCATATTTTTCTCATTCATGAAGCTTTTTCCTATCCCAGTCCAAAATGTCTATATTCATCTCTTCATTCTACTTCATTCTAGTTGGGTGTGACTGGGGGATTTTTTATACTGAGTATTCAGATCTCTTTGCCTACATATTCCTATAGAAGTTGTACCTTTAACATAAGGTACTGAGATAGTTAAAAAAGTTATGACATATAAATCACAAATCTTTGCGGCATACTCTACATTATTTTGTGGCAATTTATAACTTAGAAAGTTTTGATGTATATGCTCATTCCATGTATTTTAAACCTCAAGAAGGGAAGTAGCAGAGCTTATCTCTGTGCTTTACTATAACATATAAAAAATATTCTCTATAATAAACTGATCAATTAATCATCAACCTTCAGTAAGCCAAACTTCATTGTGATTTTTCTCTATAGAAAAAATTTGCCTCTTTATGTTTCAGTAACTCACATCTTACACTGTTTCAGAAATAAATCCATTTATTAAAAGAGCTCTTGGTAAAATTTTCAAAGATAGGTTCATAGGAGTGCCTTTGTCTTTGAGAGATGACAGCGTGTAGGATAGTATAGTCCACTGCCCTTTTCATTTTTAAGCAAACAATGCATTAAATAATGTAAGTCTGTTACTATGAAGACTATTAATATCTGATTTGGATGATGTCATTTAACTTCATTACAAACCTTGAACTTTGATTCCCATGCTTTACAGAAAGCAACATAAATATCTAGTGCTTGGCTTTTACTTTGTTGTTTTTTAATACACATTTATAATACACTTCCAGGAGAATTAATTTTCTACCATGTGTTAAAATTTTAAATGGAGAATTAAGGGAATTATAAAATACATAATATACATACTATTTTTATTTTTGTGAAAATTAAATTCTAGTATGAAAAGAGAAATCAATGGTCTAAAACTATATGCTTGGTTGGTGAATAAGGAAAATGTTGTCTGGACCCAACAAGATACTTTTACATATGAACCCATGGCACTTTTAACACTATGCACAAGATAAATACAAGCCCAAACTAGACAAAATCTCAGCATGGAGCAGGGCAGTAGGCAAGAGTCCCCAGCCCCAGCCGAGGCGCTACTGTCAACTGAGAGCTACTGGAAGAGCTTTTGTTCAGTTTTCTTTATGTTTTCTTGGTAGGTTGACCAGGCTTCAAGGGATGGCACCATCCATACCCAAATGTGTTTGGAGAACAGAAATTAGACTCCATAGCCCTTTAAAAATGAAAAATAATGATAGAGAGGAGTACATGTACTGAGGGGGTGGTATGAGGTGGAGAAGGAGAGGAGGGAAATGAACTGAATATGTTCAAAATATATGAAATTCTCCATGAATCAATAAAAATATTTCAAGGCCCATCCATTCCTCATTAGTTTGGACAGTGGCTTTGCATTCAAAATGGCAAGAAGGACCAGAATAGAATTTAAGGAAAAGACATCTTAGCTGGACAACCTCCAAGATAGATGAGTATTGAAGTGGATGTAGGTAGGACCTACCACTAACACTATCCTCCAGTCTCTAGCCTCCAGACTCCAAGAAAACCTCACTAACTCACTGTCTATGGAGATGTAATCAATCAATGTGATAATAAAGTTAATGTATCCATGGATGACTTCTCCTATTCCTTCCCCAGAGTGATGGACTGTTTCCCTTCAAACCATGAGCCAAATAAACCTCTCCTCCATTAAATTTCTTTTTGTCAGACATTTGCCCACAGCAATGAGAAAAGATGATTAAGTGGCTATAGAGCTTGTTCAGTGGTTATGAGCATTGGATAGTCTCTTGCACAGGACACAGGTTCAGTTCTCAGCACCCAACATGGCAGCTAACAATCATTTGTAACTCCAGTTCCAGGAGATCCAACACCCACTTCTGTCTTTGTGGGCATTGCATGCACATGGTGTACTTACATACATGTAGGAAAAACAGTAATTCATGTAAAATAAAAGATAACTAAAATTTTTAAAAAAAGAAAAGTGAATTAATACATGCTTCAAGAGCAAATACTTTATAGGTAAACATCACCTCTATGCCTATTTCATCTTGTAATGTTTCAGGAGGACCAATCATATATACTAAAAATTATATGAAATATAAAGAATTACAGAACAGTATCACCTATACAGAACTTAATGTTATAAAGAGCGACAAAAACTAATTTTCTTACACAAATTGGTTTACCCTTAGAATTATATTAGAATTAACTTTCAAATTATCTGATCTAGGTTTAATCTGAAATTGTTTCAATATTCCTAACTGTGAATTTCCTTGGCTTTAAAAATACAAGAGACTTTATCATGTGGCAAGGTGTAGTCTGTTTCTATCTGTTTCCAGAAACAATAATTAAAAAAAACAATTCTGGCAAGATGGCTCAGTGGGTAAAGTCTTTTTCTACTTAGCCTGATGACCAGAGTTCAATTGTTGGGACCCACATGGAGAAAGGAAAGAATTCACTCTGATAGGTTTTCCTCTGACCTCCACATGTATATGACACATGGATACCAACAAACACACACACACACACACACACACACAAACACACACACACTCATGTACAGAAAATAAATTTTATTTTTTAATTTTGTTTTTTAACACTTTTATTGAAGTTATATGTATTTCATTTATCATTTCTCAGTCCAATCTAGACGCATCTTGTCTTCCATGCCCCCTACCTCACCCAAGTTCATGCAACCTGCTATCCCTGCCCTATATCTTTTTCTGATTCTTTTCAAAGTTTTTTCAAAGCAGAGGATTATTTTCCTTGGGGGAACTTTACTGCTTCAGTTGGTTGCCTGTCCCTGTTCCTCTGCTTTTGTTCCCTCCAATATATACCACTTCAGTATAGGTATAATATATATATACTATACTAAATAAAGGTGTAATATATATATATATATATATATATATATTACTAAACTTATATCATCTGTACACTAATTATGCCGAGTGTGGTGGCACATGCCTTTAATCCCAGCACTGGGAGGCAGAGGCAGGCTGATCTTTGTGAGTTCAAGGCCAGCCTGGTCTACATAGTGAGTTCCAAGATAGCTGGAGCTCCAGGGAGACCCTGTCTCAAAAAGACAAAAAAATAAATATTTTCTGTATAGTCTGTGTACAGAAAATAAATTTTAAATGTAACAGTAAGAACATATAAAACCAGAATCAAATAAATGCAAGTTAGAACACACCACTATAGATTAATGAGCTACATAACTGTTGGTCTTTTGTAATAAACAATCATTTACATAAACACAGAATTCTTTCTAGGTTGTAGTGAGAATTCATACTACATTCAGATGTCATTGCTACTTTACATGCCTCTGTACATTAAATGACAAATTCTGATCATGTTTAAAGGAAAACTGAATGTCACCATCCTTTATTTTTCAAATCACTGACTTTGTATTCCATGAGATGTTGTCAATTAGTCATATCCCTTCTATGCTACATACACATAGGAGATGCTTGGAGAATGATGCCCCTAGACCACAGCATTTTAATTTTGGAACACTAAACAGTTTGATCTAGAGAAAGAACCATAAAATTAGGCTAAGAGCTATTTTTTGACTTTGTTTTTCTTCTCCTTTTCCCCCAACAAAACCTCAGGGGAAAGCCTTTTTAAAAGTGCCTTTATTTCCCTAAACACAAAGAACCATTTAAAGTTCATTGTTCTGTGTGGTCAGTGGATTGCATGTATACCTGTGTACACACCAACACACGGATGGATGGATGGATGGATGGATGGATGGATGGATGGATGGATGGATGGATGGACAGACAGACAGATAGATGTTAGATAGATAGATAGATGATAGATAGATAGATAGATAGAAATTGCTTGGTTGATAAGGGATATATATATATATATATATATATACTCATATATATTTAAAAACTATTATAATTGCATAAAGATTTTTAATTGTAGAAGAGAAGAATATATTATTGGTAGGTAGATACATAAATGGATGGATAATTGGATGGATAAATAGATGATAAAAATATGAAATTCTAATTCTAAGATGTTTAAGCTTCTATGTGAAAATGCAAAATAGAGTATTCTTAGTGTCTCCACAATAATGAGCATGGAAAGATTAAATAATAAATGGGAGTACTACACAAAGTCTTGTTTAATTCTGAACTACAGGACATGCATTTCTAAGATCCTGTCTAACAAAATAAATTTATACATTTGATTCAAATTGGAAATCTTTTCCTATCTACAAACTCAATGTAATGAAAAACTTATTATTCTAGAACAAGAGAGCCAATTAATAGGAAATGAATAAACAAATCATAAGGAATAAATGTAAGATGAAACTGCAAAAGGCTTTTCCCAAAATGCAGAAAGGCAGTTCAAAGAACAACCAAGAGACAGAGAAAAGTCATAGCCCCAAGGCAGAGGCAAGAAGCCATAACAAAGAATCATGCAGAATTCTAATCATTATACAGAAGCTTTTGGCCATTTTAGATGATGGAAATTCTATAAAAGTGCTCTTGATTTAAGATCAAATTTAAAACTTTAACTGTGACTAAGTACAAGGAAGACAATGTAGTTGATTTTATTATTATAATAATGATATTATAACAATGATGATAATGAAAAATGTAACTGAGGCTGATGTTCAGAAATAAGAAACAAATCCATAGAATTAGGATAAAAGGAGAAAGGAAAAATATTTCATTCATCCACATCTGAGGCTATCTCCATCTTTTTCATGATAAAGAACTACAATTCTAGAATTAAAATTTAGTGAATATCACTTGGAGTTAGTTACTTCTAAACAGTCACATCAGTGAAAATAACCTGAACATGTCATTATAAAATGTGGTAATATGCTAAAATTTACTTTTATAATTCACCTTCAATCACCTATGGAAGAAGCTTATAAATTGATGAATTACTTAAAATAAATGTCTTCTTTTCACACAACAGTTAGAATTATAGTGTGTTGGAAAGCCAAAAATTGACCTCAGTTGGAAAATATCACAGATGTGTGATCTCTACAGAAGATGATAATGAACAGAGTTCCTAATATCTTATATTTTGATTTAAAATACCCTCATTCAACATTCGAAACTGAGTTGTTGGTTACTTCCATAATATTTGTACTACTATTGTACCAGTTGTCAGAGGTCACAGGATTCACAGCTGGGTGAGGATGATGAGTATTTTTTCCCTTCTGGTAGATGCAGATATGCTTCCAGTATTATGAACACTAGCCAATGGAGATGAGGCTCTGAAGTCAGAACCCACTTAAACTTTCCTTATTTGTTCTACAGCTCAAGTATGTAGTGTATCAACAATAGGGTCTCATCACTCAGTTCTTATGAATAACCAAGTGTAGAGGCAATGAGCAGTATTGCTTGAGGGTTTATGGGACCCCTAGATAACAGCTTCTACAGAGAGAGTCCATTCCTGGCACTGGGTGGGGGGGGGTTCGTTTGTTTTGTTCTTTTTCTTGTTATCATTGGGCTGTGATGTCTAGAAAGGGCAGTGTCCACCTGTTACTGGATAAGTCGTTTAAATCTATTTCTATGATGTATATGTATATACTTTAAGAAGTTTCTGTGGTGTATGTTTCCATATAGCTTTCCCTAAAGGCATTTAGCGTGACTTATTCCTCTCCATACACCCTCCTCTGCCCTGGGATAAATTAGACTTTTCTTTGAATGGACTGGCCCTGGCCATCCTCCAGCAGATATCAGATGCCTTAGAGATGGTGCTACTGAGGGGAGGTGGAGCTATGGACCCAGCTACCACTTCTAAGTATTCAGCTCACCTAGGGGGAGGGGCTAAGGGCCCAAAAGCAAGAGTGCTGGCACTGGGCTTGTGCTCTCACTCAGCCAGCACCATGTTGTGCAAAGAAAACACCTAAGGAGCCTTGTAAATGATGAACCCCCCTCCTGATTAGCTCTGTAGAAAAATCCCATTAAATGTGGTGTCAATCCCCTAACTGAACTGTTTTAGTGACTGTTTCTTGGTAACTTTCTTGGCCGGAACCTGGAGGCAGGATTCAGGGCACCAAAATGGCTGCTGAAGGTTGGGTTTGGTTGAGTGCACCCTGTTCTCCTGGAAAGAAAAAAATTTTTGAGACAACATAATTTTTAGCAATTTATATATATCATCTTTAAAAGCATTCGATTTAGTTTTCATTGCATTATTGTCTTTTTATGTAAAGACGTAAATTTAATTCAATGTACACAAATTTCATCAGTTCATACTATATTCATTTAATCTTTTGTCCACAGAAACAGGTAATACTAACATAAGCTCATTAAAACAAACCTTCAATTAATCAGAGAGGAATAAATATTCTTTGGCAAATAGAGCATAGCCTTTGAGTAATAACCTGTCAGCATATCAAGGGAATTATATCAGACAGTGTGCATTATAGGGAAAATATATTTCATCTGATAAATTGATTAAGAAAAGGTAGATTAAGAGATCTACTACAAATAACTGAGATGTACTGGTAAATAAATCTTTACATATGTTCATGCATATTAATAAGAATATGACTTAATGAACAGGAAAAGAAGATATCAGATTTAAAACTACCAAAGATTCAAATTTAGAAAATGATAATTTTAAGAACTGATATATATGCTTTTCAATATGTATTATTATGGGATCAGAAAATATATCAAATATGCACTGGTTTGAAAATCATAAAATGTTCTAATTGCATGGCACCAATATGTATGTGATATCTGCTGAGGACTTCAGTGGTACATCATAACAGGACACAGGACATCACATGAAAAGGCACAGTTGAACATGCTAACTCAAATACCATCATCTCCCTTTCTTTCCTTCTAAACCAGAGTTTAAACACAGGGACTCAACCTTATGATCTCATCTAATTCTAGTTTCCAAAATCTCACATAGAAATGCCATTAATATATGACTTTGGGAAATATGACTCTAACACCTGTACTTTGGGGTAGCATCTTTAATGAATCCCAAACAGTAGTCGACACTGTTCTATAAACAATGCATTTATATTATCTGTGTATTAAAAAAAATCAACCTGGCTTCTGGTGAGCAAATTAATAATCAAAGAATAGAAATTAACTGGAGTGGGATGGGTGTTATTGGGTGAGCGAAGAGAGAGCCAACAAAGTTTCTAGAATTATTGAACATTTCTTGAATTGAGCAACTACAAAATTAGTTTTAATATTCATTAAAATTAAAAAGAACACTGAGTATGGTGGCAGGTGTCTTGAATCTCAGCCTTCAGAGAGGTAGATAGATCTCTGGAAGACTGATGCCAGCCTGGTCCACATAGTGGCTTACAGGTAGGATGAGACTAGGGAGACCCTGTAAATAAATAAATAAATAAATAAATAAATAAATAAATAAATAAATAAATGGATGGATGAATCAGGGAAAAACCAAGTGTAGAGGAATATGGAGTCATTTTCTTGGTTTTTTTTTTTTGGGGGGGGGGGGTAGTGCTTTTTGAGATTGAAAAAGGGTCTCCCTGTAGCTCCAGCTATCCTGGAAACTCATTGTGTAGACCAGGTTGGCCTTGAATTCAGAGATCGCCTGTCTCTGCCTCTGGAGTTCTGGGATTGAAGGTGTGTTCCTCCACGCCTGGCTTTGTTTTGTGATAATGTTAACTTTGAGAGATTTTATTGTATTTCTAATCAGAAAAAAATTAGATAAACAATAACATATAGCACATATGGAGATTTAACTTTGAAAGTCTAAATTTTATATACCATGGGTGTGATCATTACAGCTATATATGGTTATAGAGTCTGATGGAGACCCAGGTCTGAGCCTCCCATTATTTGATGGCTTATGTAAAGGCATCAATGGACGCTGAGAAAAAATGAACAGAAAAAAACATGTGACACTCATGGAAGTCAAGAGGAGGAAGGATTTCAAAGAAGGAAAGATAATCTGTCAACTTGCAGGTCACATGTGACTGCTGACATTATCTCCATTGCTCACCTGCATGCCCTCACCTTACCTCACCCCACAGTTGAGAGAAATGCTTGATGCAGGGGGTCTGAGAATTGGCCCTGATTGATGATGTCATCATGCCTATATAAGTGACTTCCAACATACAATAAACGGATTCTTTATGACTTACACCATCTAATTGGGTCCCCAGTCCGTTAATTGACCTGTGATTTAGGTGTTGGCTAATTATAGATCAACCAGATCCACAATTGGGGTTTTAGTTACCTTGATCGCCTAAGCCAGAGGTAAAGCTCTGTGAATAATCAATTCTTTAGCTTGGGTGAAAGATACATAGTAAGGGTCTTGAGCAAGGGCTACCCAAGCCTTAGACTGGGTTCAGCTATCAGCATAAGTCCTGTGGAGTCACCAACAGCTCATGGGTTGCAAAATAACCAATTTTGTAGCTGCTGGCTGCTGCTAAAATGTCTCCAGACTTTTAGATAGCTACCAGCTTTTGTTGGCAGTCTTAATCAGGAAGAGGGTGGGTGACCACCCACCCCCCACCCCGGCATGAGCAACAGCGCCAGATAACTGGTGCCTGATTAGTGATAAGCAGCCTTCATTGAATCAATAAAGTGACCACTGATTTTAGCTGAGGTACATGCTGAAGAGGGGACAGAATGAAGTCCAGGAGGGTTTAGTCTTAAGTAAAGACTGAAAAAATAGCATATGAAACCAAAAGCAAGTTAGCAAAGAGAAAAGCTGGATCTCCGGATGCCTTAACTACTCCACCCTTACACACAACCACACTCTGGCAGAGGCAGGTCATACTGTACAAAAGGAACCTGCGGTCCTCTAGGTGAAGATTTAAAATGCTAATAAGAGATGCAATGCATAAAGTTGTATGTAGAATGACCTCTAACAGAACATGCACAAAAAAGCATAGGCTACATAAGTGTGTCAACAGGCCTCTGCTGTATGGGTGGAGCCCAAAATTCTGTGATAAGCTATCATAAATGCGCCATTTCTTTGTACTATTGAACCACTGAGCTGCTGAACTCTCTTTCCTCTGGCTCATTTCCTCCTTTGAACGTATATCATCTCCCAATACACTGTTCCTCCATATGCTGCAGCTGTGTTTCTCTACTCAGTTCTTTGTTTGGGAACACAATCTCTCCAGAGACTCCCTCCAACCCATGATATCAGTGCTACCCATCATATGATGGTAAATGAGCCCAGGCAAAGTATGTTACGCAGATGAGATTGCTGAGAATGTACTAAAAACATTAGAAGAGGGTAGACACTGACTTCCTGGTACTTCTTGGAATATTTACTTGGCCTCTGCTGTCTATTTATGTTCTTTCCTCCATGTTTATCATTGCTGGATTTCTTTCATCCCTGTATTTTAAAACTTCAGAAAGCTCATCCTTCTTACCACTAATTAAACCTGCTCTGGCATAGACGAGGACACACTTTAATTATGTAGTTGAAAATCAAAGGTCCCTCTCTTGCTTATTAAATATTAAACAAATCACTTGTCATTTCAGCTAATAGGCCTTGAAGCTTACCTGCTGTATTTTCAGTTTTCTGTTCTTTTTACAGCTTTACTTCCTGTGTAATGATGGCCAAATTCTCTTTCCAAAACATTTCTTCATTCTTTACAATAAATCATATGTTAATGTTTCTAAACCATCAAGATAATTTGCTTGTTTCATCTATCTATAATTTTCTCATAAGTCTCCTATTTAAAATGTTATGTTTAGACAAATACAGGAGCTACAGCTAGCTCTTAACCTTCCTTCTCTGTAATAAACTGGACCCCATCTTAAATTTATACATTGCAGATATATTTACAAAAATCTTAATCTAATTCCTGATATTTCTTGGACTTTTAGGTATACAGATTCTGCTGGTCTACAGAAATAGTTCATGATCTGAACCTATTAAATACCTGAAAATCTGCTTTCAACTGTGCCATCCTTTTTTTCTGCTACATGAGAAAAACTTTCTCATATGCCCCCTTTTATATTTATGTATCTAAATCTTTGGATTTCATATCAATGAGTATTTCCCCAAAGCTGAACAGCATGTTGTCTGTGATTTATAGTATTTAATGTCACTGTGTATTTTCACATTTTATATCTATTTTTAGGTTTTTCCAATAGGAATTGGTATCTGTCTGAGTACGGGATTATTAACCAAGATATAGTTAAAATCAGATTGCCTCAAATCATATCTAAAATTGTCTAGAACATAGCTTTATTACAAGAACTTGAAAATTTGTATAGTTTAATGCAGACAGATTGCTGCTATTTTAAAAGTCTAGACAATTACCAGATTTCTTACAACAGAAAAACTTTGCTAAAAATATGCCTGCCAATGAGTTAATTTACATACATAATTAATATATAAGCAAACAAAAGTAATTTATATTTATGCCAACACACTGGAGGTATTGCACAATCTGTGAAAGAGAGGAACAATTTCTAGAGCTTCCAAATTGTCATTCAGTTTGAGAATCCAAACTCACTAATGATTCCTGGGAATATTGTGATTATTACTGGTTTAAATAATCATGAATAAACCTCAAATCAGAGCACTCTGCTTTTGAAAGTTTCATTCAGCTGTTTACTCCAACTTACACTTAAGCAGATGTCCTCTCTGGCAGAAATAATCTCTCGTTTAACTGAATAATATATGACTTAAAGCTCCATGTTGAGTATGGCTACTGTCAGAATCTACCCATTCTTGATAAAGAGGATAGCTACACATCTTTTGTAATGAGACTCATAAGGAAGACAACTTTTCTTGACCATTGGTGGTCTTCTAACTGTGCATACCTCTCTCAAGTCACTGACAAATTTTCCTATCACAAGACAAAAGATTCAGTATATAAAAGCAATTCCAAAGCACGTAACTTTGGAAACATGGGAAGAGAGTGCTCATCTGCACAGGAGGGCATGTGCACATGATAAACTTTCCACAGACTAACAAAAACAAAGGAGAAATTGATAACTGGCATGAAAAATACAAAGTGTGCCAAATGATTCTGCTAAATATCGAGGGATGGAGGGTTAAACATAATCCTGCACTTTTCAATAATGAAAATGTCCAGTATATTCCTTTCCCAGAGCAAAACAACATGTTAATGGCTGTGCTTAATGTCATTGTTGTTAATGTGACATCAAAAGAAGCACTCCTCCTGGAGACATAAACTGTGTTTGAGGACAAAGATCAAAATTGCTTATGGTTTGCTCTCTCTGGTGGCTGTAACTGAAGCTCTGTGTCAAAATGGCCATCATTACTGTAAGTGGCAGCCTAGTCATAAGATCACAGCTTCTCCTCATCACTGCTTCTCCTGCACAAGAGCAAGCCTTGTGAATATCCAGGATATTTTTTTTTTCTGTACAGCATTCTAAAATGCAGGAATAAACTCTGCCTTTATAGACTGAAAAATCCTGAATATTTTAACATTTCATTATTACTTGTCCTTCAGAGATTAACTAAAAGCTCATGCTCTCATGAAAGCTACATTTTTTTTCCTTCAAGAGCAGCCATTTTAGAACCCATGCCAACATGGAGCAGTTAGATGGCAATGGATAGAGGAAATATGGATTTGGGTTTGTCAGTAAAATTCCATCATGGTTCCTAACTTGCAAGTATGTGATTATATCTCTACACAAGTCCTAAAATTCTCTAGCAATGACATCCAAAACAATAGCAACATCCTGTAGGATTAAATGAACAGCTTTGGTGCTGGGGAGATAGCCTAGTGGTTAAGAGCACCAACTGCTCTTGCAGAGGACCGGGGTTTGATCCCCAGCATCCGCATGGCGGCTGAGAACTGTCTTTAACTCCAGTTCCAGGGGAATCTGACACCCTCTTCTGACCTCTGCAGCATTGCAGGACACGGGCGCACAAACCTACATGCAGACAGTACATTCATACACATAAAAAAATATAAACAAAAAAATTTTTAAAAATGATTGAACAGCTTTATTAGTTTATAATTTGAATACTTCTTCACATTAAATACATGAATTACCTGGGCATCTAATACTGTTTTGTATTATCCAGGCACCTCCCTTCAACTGGTACACCATCATATCATTAACATGAACAAAACAACAGAGCTTACTGCATTTTAGAGTCTAAAAATCTTTAAGTGATCTAAGTATATAATACTGGTTGCTTGAAATCCATACTTCTTTTCTTTATTCATAAACAAACCCCTAAGACTGGGGGCTGGAGGGATGGTTTAGTGGTTAGGAGCACTGGGTAGTCTTACAGAGTACATGGGTTCAATCCCCAGCACCCACAACTGTCTGTAATTCCAGTTCCAGAGGAATCTTACACCCTCTTTTGACTTGCTTGCGCATTGCACTACACAGGTGCACTTACATACATGCAGGCAACACATTCATACACAGAAAATAAAAATAAGTAAATAAAATTGAAAAGAATCTTAAGGCTGTCAACATTCCATTTGGATACAGAAGGGAACATGAGGCTTCACCTCTTGCTAAGGTGCTATTGGCAATTAAAGCTTACTGGGGAAAGAAAGTCATTTTTGTTCAGTATTATAGCCAGTTACATTGTCCATGTTTCAGGAAGTAGAACTACACTGATGTTTATGCAAACAACCTTAATTAAGCAGAGGTAAAACTAATTAACTAAATAATTAAAAAGCATAAAAACAAGAAAGTAGTAGAAGGAGTTGTGGCAAGAAACAACTCACAGGGAGTCAGAGGGAGAGGTCATGGGGTAGCAGTGGCTATGATTCAAATACATTACACAAATGTATGAAATTGTCATAGAATATATTCAAAATATTAAAAATTGTTGGGGTCAATGCCTTTGCTATTGGGAACTATTCTGAAAGTCCTTTTCTGTGCCTATAACTTCAAGTATATACCCTACCTTTTCCTCTATCAAATTCAGGGTATAAGGTTTTATGTTGAGGTCTTTGATCCATTTAAAGTTCAGCTTTGTGCAGGGCGAGAGAAAAAGATCTAGTTTTATTCTTCTATGTGTAGCCTTTCCCTAAGCCTTAGATGAAGAGGCTCCACTATAGATACGTCTCCTAGGAGTGGACATCTCTCAAGTGTATATACTCTATGTATGACCAGTTATGAAACTCTGCAGTTCCCTCCATCTGTTGCAGAAAGAAACTTCTTTGATGAGTGGTGGACTATATACTTATCCGTGAATATAAGAATCCATATTTAGGATATGGTAAGAAATTTCATTTGTCTTGAAATATGACATAGATATGGTTTTATCTAGGAACTATGACCTCTCCAGCCATGTATATTTGACAATAATTACAGTGCTACCCATGAGTTCCCTCCCATTGATAGTCCTTTAAGTCCAATTAGTTAGCTATTGATTATCCCTCAGATAACATTGCCACTACTGCACAATAGAAGTAGTTTGCTGTGCCAGTATTTACAGTTATTTGACTTTAGGACTGGGTTGAACCATTGACTGATTTCTTTTTTTCTAATAGCAGCTCCCACAGTATCCTCTAGAATTAAAATATTCTTCAGGAAAAAGGCTTCCAGGTCAGTTCCTGCTCCACAGCTCCAAGTCCTGTGTCAAAATTATGTCTTGTCTCTTCAGCAGTGGAATCTTACCTTTGAGTTATGGGAGATAACCAAGGCCTCTGGCAATACCTTGTGCTATTTTGGGAGTCTCTTAGAATGCTCTGACCAACCACTCCAAGGGAGGTCTCCCTTATCTGGTCTCCCTTATCTGGCACTGTACTCCTTACCATACATCCCCCAGGTATATACATCCATTAATATTCAGACACTTTAAGTGGTCTTCTAAGGTGGTTATCAGCCAACACATTTCCTTCTGTCTTCCCAGAACACTCATTTTCCATTCATCTCTCTTCTCCCCCCACCCTCCCATCTAACCTCTCTCCTCCCTCTCCATTCCAAGTACTCCCATTATCCCCTCCTTCCCCCATAACAACTGCCTCCCCTATACTCCCTCTCCTCAGTTCCCTCCTCCCCATCTCCAAGGTCCCCTGCATGTCCCTCCCCTCTCCCAGACAAATACTCCAATATTCCCCACCTTCTTCTTGGTAATGTCTATTCCCTGCTATCTCCCTCTTTTGTGCTTTTTCTTTCCTTTTACCTGGGAGTTTCCTTTCCATTTTCCTGGCTCTGCTGTTACATCAGGATATATGGTGTTATGGTGTGAAAATGAGGGAGAATAGTTGTCACTGTCTTTTCGGGTGTGTTACTTCACTTTGTATACTGTCTCTAGAACCTCCATTTACTTGCATTTTTAAATTTTTTATTTATTTTTTATGTGTATGAATGTACTGTCTGCATGTAGGTTTGTGCACCCGTGTTGTGCAATGCTGCAGAGGTCAGAAGAAGGTGTCGGATTCCCCTGGAACTGGAGTTAAAGATGGTTCTCAGCAGCCATGTGGGTGCTGGGGATTGAACCGGGTCCTCTGAAAGAGCAGCTGGTGCTCTTAACCACTAGGCCATCTCTCCAGGCCCTACCTGCAATTTTCATAATTTCATCTAACTACTGAGTAGAACTTTATTATATAAATAGACATTTTCATTACCCATTCTTCAGTAAAAAGAACAGCAACAATCAGGAATGCACAGGTATCTTTACAGTAGGATGAATCTTTGGGGTATATGTCAACGAGTGGTAGAATGGGATCATATGGTAAATTTATTTTTAGTGCTTTGAGTTCTCCATGCTACATTCCATGGGATTTTCATCAGTTTGCAATCATACCAGCAGTGAATTAATATGCCCCTTTCCTCCACATCCTCATCAGCACTTGGTGTTTTTTGTTCTCTTGATCTTACCCAGCCTGACTGAGGTAAAATGGAATCTTAAATTGGATTTTATCTGTATTTTCCATTTCTCTAATTACTAAGGTTATTGAGCACTTTTAAGTTGTTTCTTAGCCATTTTTATTTCTTCATTTGAGAATTCTCTATTCAGATCCATAGCCCATCTTTTAATTGGGTCACTTATCAGAAAAAGCATTCAAGGAAACCCATTCATGATAATCTAAAAAAAAAAAATTAGGGAAAATCTTAAACAAAGACATTAAAGATCTCTACATGAAAATTTCAAATCTTTAAAGAAAAGATAGAAGAAGACATCTGGAAATATCTGCAATGCTCATGGATTGGTAAATTAATATTGTGAAAATAACCATCTTACCAAAAGCAATCTATAGATTCAATGCAATGCCAATCAAAATGCCCATAACATTCTTCACAGAAATATAAAAAATTCCTAAAATTCATACTGAATAACAAAAGACTCCAGATAATCAAAGCAATCTTGGGCAAATCATCATCATCACCATCATCATCATCATCATCATCATCATCATCATCATCAAAACAAACAAGCCAAACAATGCTGGGAGTATCTCAGATCTAACAAGATCTCAGATTGAATTAAAAAGCTATAGTTCTAAGAGCAGCAATGGTACAGACACAAAAATGGACAGATCAGTGGAACATGAAAGAAGACCCAAACATATATGAATACATGCAATTTCAGTCACCTGATATTTGACAAAGGTACAAAGAACACACAATGGGGAAAAGACAGCATCTTCAATAAATGGTACTGGCAAAACTGGATCTACACTGTTGAAGAATAAAATTGGATCCTAATCTTTTGCCACACACAAATGTGAACTCCAAATCAATCCAAAGCCTTAAGTTATGAAACTGCTAGAAAATAAAACAGGCAGTATCCTACAAGATACAAGGTGTAAGAAAAGACTTTCTAAATCAGACATCAGTTGCCCTGGAATTAAGGTCATCAATCAACACTTCATTAACCTACAAAGCTTCTGTGCAGCAAAAGAAACAACCAAAGAAATAAAGAGGAAACCCACTGAGTGGAAGAAAATCTTCACGTGCAACACAACCAACAGAGGATTAATATCCAGAATGTACAATGAACTCAAAAAGCAAACGAAAAATCAATTGTTTTTGAAAATTTTATAAGATTTCTCAAAAAAAATCTTAATTACATCTATTTCAGATAAAATTTTGCTAAATGTTTATCCAGGGTATATTTTTAATAAAATAAAAGTAAAGTTTTTAACAAAATAATTCTTTTATTTTGGTCTTTTTGAGACAGTGTCTCCCTTTAGTCCCAGCTGGCCTGGAGCTCACTCTGTAGAACAGGCTGGCCTTGAAATCACAGAGATCCTCCTGCTTCTGCATCCCGAGTGCTGGGATTAAAGGCATGCAAAAAAAAAATTTTATTAAGCCTCATAAATTACAATTGTTTTCCCCAAAAGATAATATTAAAATTTTCTCAACAGCTTTCAGCTTCAGTTTCCTTCAAACTTTCCTTGGAATTTTTATCTCAGCTTTCTCTCTCTCTCTCTCTCTCTCTCTCTCTCTCTCTCTCTCTCTCTCTCTCTCTCCCAATTTAAGTTCAACAAAACACAATGTGGTGCCTCTCTAATTCTTCTATTACAGGTAGAAACTGAAATTAAAGCAAAAACAACTTTCTCATATATCATTACATTTGCCCATTTGTCTTTAAAAGTCCTTTATCCATTTCAGCAATGGCTAGGCAGTTAAATCTTGCAACATTGTATTTACCACAAATCAACAATTACTCATTTTCAACAGAGCTGATCCAAATCTATCTACTTTCCTGAACAAGATCTTAATATTCTTTAGTCTTCCATACCTCCAAATAATTTTAGCTCTCTTTTACAGATCACAGAAAAATAACTTTTTTTATTTGCTGGATTTTTAGGACAAGCTTTCTTTCACCTCCGTTTCATTATTGCCTATGTAAATATTTCTTGCATAAAAATATAACCCATTTCTGGTGCAATATCAACTGCTTTTCAGATGGAGACAACAAATGACATCAAGAAACAATTGCATGATGCTTCAATATGACATTCTCCATAGCCCTAAGAACAAAGACCGCCTAGTGGGCAAAATATTTAACTGACATTTCTCCTTCCAAACAATTACCTAATTAATTTTTCAGTTTACTAACCTACTTGAACTATATGGCTATCAATATTTACCCCTTTTTATTTTTTATTGAAGTTTTGTGTAATTCATAAAGCATTTTTTGGTCCGATTTAGACTCCCCTTTCCATTTCCCCAATCACATCTGAGTTCCTGAATTCTGCCATACTTGTCTTACAACTTTTTCAATCTTTTTAAAGTTTTTCTATGCAGAAGTCTATTGCTTTGGGGAGAAGTTTACTGTTTCAGTCAGTTCTTTGACCCAGTCCTTTTGTTTTTATTCCCTCTAATTTGTATTGCTCCAAAATATGCACATATGTATATCACACACATCCCAAAATTATGACATCTGAAAGTAAACTGTATGTTAATTCCACAACATGTTTAGGATTTCACATTTTTCCCCTTTAATTTTATATTACTCTAAAATATGCATATATACCCTCCCCCCATATACCAAAATTTCAAAGTCTGAGAATATGTGGTAGGTTAATTCCAGATCCCGTTAAGGGATTCACATTATAATGACACAATTGCTTTCAGGTAGATGATGATGATAGATAGATAGGTAGATAGATAGATAGATAGATAGATAGATAGATAGATAGACAGATAGATAGATAGATAGACAGATAGATAGATAGACAGATAGATAGATGATAGATAGATAGATAGATAATAGATAGATTATAGATTATATATCATTAACATTTCTCAGTTTGCCTTTCTGCTAGGTATATGGTGCTAGCATCCACAAATGAAGGATACTATTTGTTGTTGTTTTTCTGGGAATGTGTTACTTCACTTGGCATAATGGCTTCTAGTTCCATCCATTTACCTGCAAACTTCATGATGTCATCTTTCTTTACTGCTGCATAGAATTCCATTGTGTAGATGTACCACATTTTCTTTATTAACTCATCAATTGAGGGACACTCTGGTTGCTTCCAACTATTATTAACCATGTTGAAAACTTTTTAATTACTTCCTCACTTGAGAAGTCTCTGCTCAGCTCTTTACTCCATCTTTTATGTGGGTCTTTTGTTTTCTCATTTCTTTATTTTTTTATATATTCTGGATGTTAACGCTGTGTCAGATATATCACTGGTATAGGTTTCCTCCCACTCTGTGGTATTTCTCTTCAATGATTGTTTCTTTAGCTGTACAGAAAATTTTGAATTGAATGAGTTTCCACTTGTCAATTGTTGACCTTATTTCCTACATGGCCCTTCAAGGACAAACTTACTATGTTTTTATTTAAAAGCATTTGATGCCATACGGAATTACCTGCCTTCCACAGAACGAAATCATCATACCAACTGTCTAATTCTCTTTTCACTTCTTACATGTACAAACTCAACAAATTATATAATCTTGTTCTGACTCCCAATCTGTGAACATCATCATCTGCAGATAAATCAAACCCCCAAGTGTTTGTCCTAATGAAATTTGGCAAATTAACTTACACAAATTCCCTTGGCCTTTTTAAATTGGCTCATAAATATGTCAATGCTTTTTAAGATTTTATTTTACTACTACTGGAATACAAAAAACTCCTCAGGCTGCTTAAAGCGCAGTTCACAATAAACAGTTGTCCTGATATGTGTAGGAAAACGTTTCTCTCTTTTCCTCATTTGGGAAGTTCATGTCTCTCATGACATTCCTTACACTATCCCAAATGCAAGCCATAATTGTACTAATTCGTTTATTGAACATTTTAATGTATAAACAAAAAGGGGGTATAAAGCTCAGTAACAAATTATATTTTAAGTATTTTAGGAATAATTTATATATTAAATTTTCTCATTTTTTCCTCCATATTTCTTTCTCCCTACCATCTCCTAGAAAAGTGTCTTAAAATATAAGGTTTATCGGGGGCTGGAGAGATAGCCTAGCGGTTAAAAGCACCAACTGCTCTTGCAGAGGACCCGGGTTTGATCCCCAGCACCCACATGGCGGAACTGTCTGTAACTCCAATTCTAGGAGAACTCCAGTTCCAGGGGAATCCGAGTCCCTCTTCTGACCTCCGCAGCATTCACAGCACGGGTGCACAAACCTACATGCAGACAGTACACTCATATACATACAAAAATCAATAAAAATAAATTATATATATATATATATATATATGGTTTATCAAAATATGTGGTTGTACATAAATAAAGTTAAAAGCCAACTAGATCCAGTTTCTGTTATTAATTGGAGCCAAGGCCACATGAGTCTTTCTCTTATAGGGCCTCTGGGATAGTGGTGTTATATGTAAAAACCATACCAGAGAACAACCCCTTAGCAAGAGAGTCTTTTTCCTGAATTTTGACCTCATAGAAATAGCTGTCATGTTCCCTGTGCCTTCTACAATGCTGCCTTGCCCTGTAACCTACTCCAGAGATCTCTGATGATTCTCCAGGATACCACCCTGTGATTAGTTCATCACTTGTCACCACCCCAATTCTTCTTCATTTATAAAACAAAGACAGTGGAACTGTGGAAATGACTTTTATAAATAGACATAATCTGGACTAATGACTTTCAATTGACCCCAGCAAAACCATGTCCTCTTGTATCTTGCGACTTGGGCACCTGATCTCATTTCCTGGGAACCTCAGTTTTGCAATTCACCCAAAAAGTGAATTAATGTGGCTGTACTTGAGAGTTAACATATCAAAGTGCTGAAAGCAAGTAAACCTATCTCCATTGCACACAGTGGAGACTGGGTAGGATACAGGACTTTGGGTGAATAAAATATTCTACAACTAGAGATAAAAAGACCCCACAGTCTGTCAAGTTTAGGGTGGAGCCAAGCGTGTACTTCTGCAACTGAATCTGAAGAAAAAAATATTTCTTTAAGGATGTGACTCCTGGTAGGTCACAACAGTTCTATGGCTGTCCCATAACTCAAGAGTATATGGGGAACACGACTTGAACTTAGTGATTTTTTTTTGGTTGTTTTGTGAATTTATTTTTACTTTTCCAAGTAATTCACCATTAGCTTCCTTACAAGTTCCTCTACATTCCTTAAATAAATATCAGTTTATACACTGGAGAGATGCTTCAGTGGCTAGGAGCATTAGCTGCTCTTGCAGAGGACCCAAATTTGATTCCCAGCACCCACAGGGTTGCTAACATCCCTCTATAACTTCAGTTCTAGGGGATTCTGACACCTTCTAACCTCCATGAACTTTTCACAACACAGGTGCACTTACACACATGCAAGCAATGCACTTATACACAAAAATAAAAATAGTAAATAAAATATAAAAATAAATACCAGTTTGTAAAAACTTTTTTTTATTAAAACAGGACCCCCCTCTAGTTCATGCACAGTAAGTACCCTGAAGCAGTTAACAGGCTAAAGATCTACTGGTGTCACTCAGTCACAAACTAACCAGGACAACCTCAGAAGGAAAACATTGTTGGTCTCATTCCAAAAAAATAAGAAATTCTTCTTAGGGACCAGTTTTAAAATCATCTAACCTTTTAAAACTTCAGTTCCCAATGTGTACTAGTTTATTTCTCTGTTGTTGTGTTAAAACACTAAACAAAATCAACTTTGACAGGAAAGATTCATTTGGCTTACAATTCACTTCACAATTCATCATTCAGGGAAGTTCAAGCAGGAAATCAGAGCAGGAATCTGGAGGCAGGAACTGAAGCATGGACTACAGAACACTGCTTACTGCCTTGCTCCTCTGGCCTATGCTCAGCCTGCTTTCTTATGCAATGCAGATCCACATTCCTGCAGGTTGCACCACCCACCTCTCACTGAACAACCAAGAAAATGTCTCACAGATATGTGCACTGGAAGGTCCAATGGAGGTAGTTCCCCAGTTGAGCTTCCCTCTTCCCAGGTATATCAAGTTGATAACCTAAGCAAACTATGACACCACAGGCACTCAGGTAGTTGAGGCAGGAGGATTAAGAGTTGAAGGCTAGCTTGGTCTACATAGCCTGATCTACATACAAAAACCCTGTTTCAAAAAGAAAGGAGGTTTACAGTTTCAGTCAGTTTTTTTTTTTTGTTTTTTTGTTTTTTTTTTTTTTCTCCAGAAAGGGTCTCCCTGTAGCCTTAGCTGTCCTGGAACTTGCTCTGTAGACCAGGCTGTTCTTTGACGCAGTCTTTTCTGTTGTTGTTTTTGTTGTTGCTGTTGTTCTTTCCAATATGCATCACTCCCAAATACTTGGACAAAATCTCAAGGAGCCCTGCACAAGAAATACAACTAGGTAATAGGCCCTAGCATCCATAGATGAGGGATACTGTTCCCGTTTGTTTTTCTGGGACTGTGTTACTTCATTTAACATAATATCTTCTAGTTCCATCCATTTACCTGCAAAGTTCATGACATCATCTTTCTTTACCGCTGCATAGAACTCTGTTGTGCAGATGTACCACATTTTCTCTATCCACAGTGAACTTCTGCTCTAAAGAGTCAACTTTTGCATTGAGAATTTTGAGAAAGACTGAGAAAAAGATGAAAAACATGTTTGGCAGAATGCATGAGCTCTGGTGGGGTGGGGGAGTAGGGAGGAGGACATGGGTCTAGATTTGATTGGTAATGTAATCTTGAATAATATATATGTATAAAATAAAAAAAGTTTTTACAACTGAAAAAAATAAAAAAATAAAAAAGAAAGGAGGAACACTGGGGAGATGACTCAGTGGGTTGTTAGGCAAGATCCACCGAAGGGGGGAGGGGGGTGCATCTGGGTAGAGCTGGAGAAGTGGGGGTAAATATCAAAATAAATTATATGTAATCCTCAAAAACTTAAATGTGATAGGCCTTAACATATATGATAGAATGCATGAAATCCATATTTGATATGATGCAAAACAATAATTTAAGCAAGCAGACTGCCATCTCATAGGTGCAAATCTTCTGGGAACTTTTGGTAATTTTGCAGAAAAATGTTCATATTTTATTCTATCAAAACAATTTAGTAACAGTTACAGAAGACTCTTCTATAGTTTGTAATCTTTAACTTCTCCCTGTAATTCTATATTACAAGGTAGAAAAAAAACACTTTATGAACATAGCTTGATGCAACACAAAACACATCAATACAGGGACCTTTTGCAGACACTCCAATCTGTAAAAATCCAAATGTAAAAGGAAAATTTTATTCCAGCCATTATAATTTCAGACTGTATATAAATCTTGCTTTCACTGATTTCTAGTATTCACCCTTTTACGGTCATTTACTTTTTCTCTCAAACTAAAATCCTTCACTGAAGGATTCTTCAAAATGACCAAAGTCTTCAGAGTATGTTACCTGCATTTGTCAGGCTCCTCGGGACCTGCTAAACTTGGGGAATAATTCTGTAGTTCTTTTGTAGTGAAGGATGTGACATCCACATTTTACCTGAACAAAATTCAAGACTCAGACTCAGATTTATAAATCTAACCAGTTGCCTCTCAATAATATAATCTCTCACAGCATCACAAAGTCATATACCCCCTCCTGAACACACAGTTGAAATTGTGCCAGTTTGGGCATGATCCACTGATATAGGTGGGATTAGGGGGGCATCCTTAGCCCTGAGCCTAAACCTCTCCAATGCATTTTTGTTTATTTCTCCTTTGTTGTTCCTTGGCTGTACTACCATGAATAAATACTAAAAACAATTAATTAATACATTGTCAATACTCTTCTTAAAAGATCTTCAGTTTGGGGGCTGAAAGATGGCTCAGTGGTTAAGAGTGCCGACTTCTCTTGCAGAGGACCCAGGATCAATCCCCAGCACCCACCCATGGCAGCTGAAAACCATTTTTAACTCCAGTTCCAGGGGAATCCAATGCGCTCTTCTGACCTCCACGGCATTGCACAACACGGGTGCACAAACCTACATGCAGGCAGTACATTCATACACATAAAAAATAAATAAATTTTTTAAAAGTTCTTTAAAAAAAGATCTTCAGTTTGAGTGTGTGTGTGTGTGTGTGTGTGTGTGTGTGTGTGTGTGTGCGTGGGTTTGGATATTCTCAGTGTCTCATTCTATACACTGTTCCAGAAACAAAGTTACCAGTGCATCAGAGCAGTTCAAAGATCAATCACAAACACTATGCAGTGTTTTCAGTAGACAATATCTAATACTTATGGGAGAAACAAAAACTGTGAAAAAGATAACACTGAGCCACTGGTGGAAGATTTCTCATATCTAGTGGGTGACAGAGAAAGTGAAGCAAGACCAATCCTATTACCGCTAGTTATGCTTCAGCCACTCCAATTTCATTCATTTTGCTTTTATTCTGATGTGCAGAGACTGTTTGATGAATTCCCTTCTGGGGACAGGCCAGTCTTGAAAAAATGTACATTAAAAAGTTATGGAGAGTAGATAATTTATTAAGCTTAACTCATTATTGGAAGCTGTTAGCATGCAATTCATTTAATAGGAATCATTGGTGGAGAAAATGATTACTGTTTTGATCTGATCACATAAGCTATAGCATAATTTTCTTTGTCTAGAGTGATTTACCTCATCTTGAAAACATGAGTACTAACACTTGACTTGCTGGTGGAAAAAGAGACACATATGCTCTGTCATTTATTAATGGCAGTGCCTTTACATTTTCATTATTTTTTTTTAATTTTTTTTATTTCTGTATGTGTATGAATGTACTGTCTGCATGCAGGTGTGTGCACCCGTGTCGTGCAACGCCGCGGAGTTCAGAAGAGGGTCTCGGATTCCCCTGGAACTGGAGTTCTCCTGGAATTGGAGCTTCAGGCGGTTCTCAGCCGCCATGTGGGTGCTGGGATCGAACCCGGGTCCTCTGTAAGAGCGGTCGGCGCTCTTAACCGCTAGGCCATCTCTCCAGCCCTCATTATGTTTTTAAAACAAGTAAACTCTACAACTTTTCAGTGAAATGACTGAATAATTGAAAAAAGAAGTTATATCCTCACTACAAAATGGACAGAATAGGATAAGTTAACAAAGTGGATTCAAGCTATTAGCAGGTGGATTCAAGATAACAATCATCAGCGTGGGCTATATAGAACTGTCTGAAAAGAAAAGGGAAAAGAAAACAATCAGAATGAATGGCCTGGCTGCCTTCTTTTCACTAAGAGTAAAACAACATTGTGAAGAGACCAAGAGGATAAAGTACATCGTGAACAGAGCTAGCTGCAGACAGAAGGCAGCCTGCTATCAAACTCTAAAGGATATGGACAAATACCACAAAAGGTCAGAGGAGGTGAGATTGCTGTGGTATGAGATGACTCAGAAATAGTTTTTGTAATGAGCCCGCTATTCTGATCCTAGGCAGACTTCGTTCAACATAAGTGTCTAACTATTTTTGCAAGCCAAATTTATCTAATGTTTTTAAAGACTGAATACTTTCAGATAATGCATTAAATTTTACTCAGATATTATTCAATTTGGCCCCATGGGACATTTATTTTATTTCTAATTTTTACATTGCAAACATGCTATAATCATATAGCATTTTCCTTTTTGTTTATAAACATCTCCAGATACAGAATAGCTGCTCTAAAAGGTCAATGCGTTTTGTTCTAAATACATTGCCATATAACATTACAAACAATTTCATGTTCACCTCTCTCCCAAAAAGGTCAGAGTAGACTTTTCCTCACAGCACTAGTTATTATTTTTGTTTTGTCCATGGACAGAATAGGAAATAATATTATATTGTTATTTTTGTTTTTATTACAAATAAAATAGTTTCCATTCTTACAAGCACACACATATATTCATACATATATATGACATTTTTAATGTTTCTTTTATGAAATTACTCATTATTATTACCCTTTGTATATTTGTTTTCAAAATGTATTTCTTTTAGTAGACAATAAACTACCTGAAAACCCAATTGGAGATTTCTATTTTGAAATCAAGTTCTCCATAGGCAGATAAAAAATTATGAAACCAAGCTGGGCATGGTGGCACATGCCTTTAATCCTAGCACTTGGGAGGCAGAGGCAGGTGGATCTCTGTGAGTTCAAGGCTAGCCTGGTCTACAGAGTGAGTTCCAGGACAGCCAGAGCTACAGGGAGACCCTGTTTCGAAAAGACAAAAAAAAAATTATGAAACCAGTATTGTTACTTAGCAACACCCCCATATAGTTCGCTGTGTTGGAAACTCATCATGGGTGATAAAGCATGTTTAATTCTAATAGTAGAATGAAGGTATATATGAAATTTAAACATATATCAGTAATTGCTAATAAATGCTATAAAATAAAAATTCCCACAATTTTAATGATGTGAATGAAAATTTATTTTGAATATGGTCAAGAAACATTTTCAGGAGTTGGAGAGATGGCTCAGCAGTTAGATTAAGGACACCAACCACTCTGCTCTTCCAGAATGCCCAGGATACATACCTACCAACAAGTGGCAGCTAACAATAATCCTTAACTCCAAAAGATCTGACACCCTCTTCTGACCTCTGCAACCATTGCATACATGGGTGCACTTACATACATGCAGTCAAAACACTCAAACACATAAAATATAATTACCGTTTTTTATAGAGAAGGAAAATTTTTAGTGAACATAAGCCTGCTTTTCATACGTCGGTATGATTTTGATAAACATTATGATAGAAAATAGTAATCCATATTGGAAGAATATTCTAAAACTAAATAAAAAGCCAGAAGATTTGACACACAAGCCTTGATGTTATTGATTTTAAGACAATTTCTTCCTGGAACTGTTTAATGTATAGTCTTCTTTTCTAAAACTAGTTTTAGAAAGTATATTATAGTTTTGTCAATATTCAATGCCCACAATTTTAAAATGTATATATGTTACTATGATGACTGCTTTACTGTCATTGGATAATCTAAAAGTTACACTAATGCTTCATTTCTTTCCATGACACAAAATTGCTAGTGTTAAGCATAAAAATCAATCCATCTTTGTAAAATACATAATTTAAAATGATGTAGAATCATGACTGGACCTGGGTTATACTTATATTTGACATCTTAGCACTTCTATTATTTACTTTGTGTATCACCCATGCATTATTGAGGCCCACATATAGCCCATGTTCCTAAAAAACTTTATCAAATACATGGAGCCAATTAATAGTAATGTCAGTAATTTACTTGTATGATGGTTCTTTCTCTAACCTGTACAAATCTATATAGTCCTTCAAATTCTCTCAAAATCAACACAGAAGTCTTGGGTACCAGTTCTCAGTAGACATGTTGTGTCCACAGATGCTTTGTTACAAGCTGGAATAGCTGTTCCTCCTCTATGGCAGAGTGGTTATCAGCCCACTCCCTGCATTCTATTGCTTTAGCCAGGCACACTTCATTTACTTTCAAAGCTATTTGTCACCTCTGTCTGTTAAAATATGGTGGTTGTGGTGGGGGTTCCTCCGCTCTTCTCTTTTTAAAGGAACAAATTTAATCAAAAATCATATTTTAGGCATAACTTTATTTAGAAAATTTTATTTAGTAAAGCTAAGTGAAGCAATCCAAAGAATGCCTGGAGTAGGTGTCCTCAAAGAAGACCTGGAGTAAGATTCCCCAAGGTTACCCTGGAATTGGCTGACTGGAAGCAGAAGGATTAGAGTAGGCATGGAGTAATGCATAGTAAACATTTTTAAATTTTTATGAATATTTATAAGACAGATAAATAGCATGGTCATGAATTATGGTAAGCCATTTTCCATCTCAAATCATGGTGGATCGGATCTCCCTTTTAGGGTATTTCCTCCCAGGATGTTCACTAAAGTGGAGATGCATCAAAACCATGATATAAGAAATAGTATAATGACATCAAGTCTTCTGAGGTTTACCCTTTATTAATGCACAAATGTGGGCTGAAATGGTGGGAACAACCTAACTGTTGCTTCAAGAATGTATAAACGCAAAGGAACCTTCTGATTCTCAAAAGACACAGCTGCTGTGGTCCCTGCCTGTGGCCTGGATCTGCTGGCCCCTACCATGAGGTAGAGTAGTGGATCTCTCCTCTGATCTGTGTTCCTTTTCAGGGAGCTGTGATCCCCTCCTGTGAGCTAGAGCTTTGATTTTCTACTTTGTACCTGGAACTATGGTCCCCTCACATGAGCCTAGAGCACTGGTCCCCTATCTCAAGCCATAGTTCCACATTCCTCTGGTGGTAGGCTGATATGGAACAGAGTGGAAGATGGAAGAATTCCCAATCACGGGAGGGCAGCAGCTTCAGCCCTATCTCTGGGTGACTGCATTCTCCATGCCCCTCTTCCCTAAGGTCCCAGGTTGTACATGGCAGTGGCTTTGCCTCTGGATTGGGCTTATGCTGGGGACAGGAGAGGTCTCTTACCATTTGCAGATTAGGTCTCAGGAGGAGTGATTCTCTAGAATGAAGTTCCCATATCCCCTGAAACTCAGGTGTGGTACTGAGCCACAGGTGGTCTTGGGCATCCAGGCCTTGATGGTGAACCTCTCCCCTTCCCAGGCACCAAGAGGATTTTACATTCTACTGTAAATCTTCTACAGCCCCCATGTGCCTTTGCCTATTATATATGGAAAAGGTAAAACACCTAATTGAACTTTTAGAGACAACAATCACAGTCTATGGAATTAGAAAAAGAAGAAGAAAAAAGTACTATATTAACTAAACAGATATAATCCTCAAACCAAAGTATGTAATGGTGGGAGTTTAATAGTCATCTGAATAGTCCTTTAGTCACGCGTGGCTGACATCCACATGCTATTCTTCCCTTCTTGCATTTTTCAATGTTGTCTCCTGCCGGCAGGCAGACAATCTCTGGGCTTAGCTCTGGCAAGGAGGGGGGAAAGGGACCACAGGAGAGTTACCCAAATAGAAAGACAAGGAAAGATACAAACATGGACTCAGAGGGGGAGGTCTGGGAGAATAGAGTCTCCCTTTATTGATGCCAGCAATGTGCTTATGTAACAAAAGTTACTGTCCTCTGGGCAAGGAAGTGTGGGGTAGGTGGAAGGGAGGGGTGAGCCACCTTGGCTCTAATGGGGGGCTGCAGAGCTCCTGTTTGTGCAATAGGTAACTAGAGGTAGGACATTTTGCTCAATGCCTCAAGGGAAGGGGCCATCCAGTCCTGGAACTTTGCAGAGATTAGGCAAAGCAAGAAACTGTAATATCCCGACCTTCCTGTGAAGCAATAGATAACTTACAGAGGCAAATGAATGCCTATGGAGATATCAGATAACTCTCCTTGGAGGTCTTACAGGACAGGTCTTACAAGTTCTTGTTTCAAGCCATGCAAAGTTACATTCCTACATGTAATTTTACTTCAGATTGTAAATACAAAGGTTTTCAATGCAAATATGATATTTTAATACATTATTTTTTATTTGATATGTATGAGTGTATTGCCTGCATATTTGTAAGTACACATGTGTCACACAATGCCCACAGACATTAGAAGAGGGCATCAGATACCCTAGAACTGGAGTAATTGATGGCTGTTAGCCACCATGTGGGTCCTTGGAACTGAACCTGGGTTTAGCCAGTACTCTTAACTGCTGAACCATTTCTCCAGACCTTCCATGGGTTTTTCCTATGTCTCATTGGTTGGGTTTTTGTTTTGCTTTGTTAACTGCTGAAACATTTCTCCAGACCCTCGATGGGTTTTTCCTATGTTTCATTGGTTGAGTTTTTGTTTTGCTTTGCTTTAGTTTTTTTTATTTTTAATTTTATATTTTTGGCCTTTTTGAGACTCCCTTCAGCCCCAGCTTTCCTAGAACTCAATATATATATATATACCAGACTGGCCTTGAACTCACAGAAATTCGCCTGTCCCTGCCCCTGCCCCTGCATGCGGAGATTAAAGATGTAGGCCACTACATCCATAATCATCAACTTTTTTTATTTCTTTATTGAGTTTTGGTGCAGTTCATACATAACATCTCAGTAAGTATTAATCATATTTGTACCTTCTTCTCCTTCTGCACTCTCCCACACCCCTTCCTTTGGCATTCACACATTCTGTCATTTGTGTTAAGGCTTATTGTGCCAATTGAATCTCCCCAGCCATTCTTCAGTGCAAGTTCACTCACTGAGCTTTAGTCAGCCTATTCAGTGTCACTCACTTTAAGAAGACTGGTTCTTCCTCACCCAACAGTAATTAGCTTCCAATATTTCTCCAGCAAAGATTGGGTTCTGCAGCCCATTTCCCCAGTGCCATGTAGGTTTTTGCTTGGTTGAGTTTGCATGGGTCTTGTGCATGCTAACACCATTGTTATAGGTTCATATGACCAGGGACCCAGGATTTTGCAGGATTCATTTTCATATAGTCATGCATCACCTCCCTGGCTCTTACAATCTCTCCACCACCTCTTCCACAATGTTCCCTGAGCCCTGGGTAAATAATCTTAATATAAGGAGACCAGGAAACTTGGAGGGGTCTGCAGACTCCTAATCTCCATGGTTTGGACATTTATGACCTTTTGAGTTCCTGGCCCTCTGTTGCATGAGGGAGCTTCTTTGATGAGAGTTAAGAAATTAATTAGTGTCCTCTTGGCCCCTAGTTATAGGCTTTATGAGTGTTAAGTGTATAAGTTGTATTTAAATGTGCCACTTAGGCTTGGGTAATTCATATACAATGTGTGTGACCAATTGTGGTACTCTATAATGGTCTTCACCTGGTGCAAAAGAAGCTTCATTGATTAGTGGTATTTGAGATTTTTTTTTTGGTCTTTTTGAGACAGGATCTCCCTGTATCCCCAGCCTTCCTGGAACTCACTATGTAGACCAGGCTGGGCCTTGAAGTCACAGAGATCCGCCTGCCTCTGCCTCCCAAGTGTTGGGATTAAAGGCATGTATCACTACTCCTGGCTGGGAAATTTTTCTGTAAATATAAAGATACATATTTTGTACTTAGTAAGGAGATACATTAGCCTAGGGATGTGACAGCCTTGGGAAATTCTCTAAGCTCTATTGCCTCTACAGCCATGTGTCTTTGGCTATGTTTACTGTACCACACATGAATTTCTTCCCATTCAGTGAGCATTAAGAGCAACTAGTTAGCCATTGATGGCCCCCAAGATAAAAATGTCATGACTGTACCAGGCCATATGCTGTGCCAGATAGTAATGTGGCTATTTGGTTTAAAAGCTGATGTTGGACTACAGATTGATGTTCTCACTTAGTAGCTTGTGAAGTGCTCTCCAAAGCTATGACAGCTAACCTTCAGGTGAGGAGGCTTCCAGGTGAATTCCAGCTCCATTGCTCCAAATCCAGTCTCCAAAGTTCCACCTGTGTTCAGTAATAGGGTCTTATTTTCAAGTCCTGGGAGATTATCAAGGACTGGCAATAGCTTGTGTAATTTGAGGAGTCTCTTGGACTACTCTGCCACAAAAATTCAAAGGAAAGTTTCTCCTATCTAACTGTGGTTCAATACCATATGTGTAATTTGTCATTAGATTGTTAGAGTAGGAGTGCATAGAGCTTAAATCCAGGATTTCCCAGGACCACCTGAAGCACAGTGCCCAAGTGGATTCTTTAGAGAACCTTCAGAACAGAAAGGGAAGAGTGAGTTAGATTTCCAATATATAAACAAAATCAAAAGCCTAAAACTTGGACAAGTCAACACTCCATAAACAAGGAGAAAAACAAAAGAAGCAAATAAACAAGCAAACAACAAAGGCATCTGAAGGAGGCAAGCAAAGCAAGCCTTCAACACAGTGAAGAGGCATTTGGGATTCCCATTAGAATACAGGCAAAGAGAAATCCACATGCCAGGGACATGAAGGGACAACATGGGAAAGGTGCAGGATAATTCCACACCAAGTCCTACCAACCCTGTGGGAGATTTCTACAGTGGGATCCCCCTTTGGATGGCACAGGAAACAGATCTTAGAGGAAAAATTGCAGACATATTCAAAGAAATCAAAGAATATAAAGAACAAGTTACAGAACTAAAGAGAGAGAATGAAAAACTCATCAAGGACCTAGAGGGACAGAATGACAAACAATGGTATCATTTGTTTTCTTGATCCTAGCCAGTTTTATCAGAGTGAGGTGATATCTTAAAGTGGTTTTAATTTGCATTTCCTTAATTATTAATGTTTAACACTTTTTAAGATATTTCTCAGCCATCTCTATTTCCTCCCTGGCTTGGTGAAGTCACTGCTCAGCTCTTTACTCCATCTTTTGAGTGAGTCATTTGTTTTCTTCTTTGTTTTTTGAGTACTTTATATATTCTGGAAGTTAATGCTCTGTCACATGAATCAGCAGTGAAGGTTTCCTCCCACTCTGTGGGTTTTCTCTTCACTTCTCTGACTGTTTCTTTTGATGTACAGAAACTTTTGAGTTTACTAAGGTCCCACTTGTCAATTGTCAACCTTATTTCCTGAGCAGCTGCTGTCTGATTTAGAAAGTTTTTTCCTACACCTATGTCTTGTAAGTTGCTGCCAACTTTTTCTTCTATCACGTTCAGAGTTTTGGGTTTCACATTGACATCTTTGATCCACTTGGAGTTGATTATTGTACAGGGTGAGAGGTAGGGTTTTAATTTTATTCTTCTACAAGTGATGATCCAGTTTTGCCAACACCACTTGCTGAAGATGCTGTCTTTCCTCCATTGACTCTTTTTGGCCCCCTGGTCAAATATGAGGTGGCTGAAATTGTATGTGCTCAAGTTTGGATCTTCAGTTTTCTTCCATTGGTCTACAAGTCTGTTTTTCTGCCCATATCTGGCTGTTTTTAGGACTATAGCACTGTAGTATAGTTTGATGTCTGGTATAGAAATCCCCCCTGTATTGCTCTTTTCACTCATGGTTGCTTTGGCTATTCTGGGCCTTGTGTTGTTCCATATGAATTTAAGAATTTTTTCCAAGCCTGTGAAGAATGACCTAGGGATTTTAATTGGGATTGTGTTGAATCTGTATATTAATTTGGGTAGAATGGACATTTTTACTATATTAATCTTTCCAATACTTGAGCATGGGAGGTCTTTCCATATTCTGGTGTCTTCTTCAATCTCCTTCTTCAGGAGTTTATAATTTTTGTTGTAGAGATCTTTGGCGGTTTTGGTTAAGTTTATTACTAGGTATTTTATTGTTTTTGAGATTGTGAGTGGGAAGGTCTCCTTGTATTCCTTCTTCAGTTGCTTGTTGTTGGCATAAAGAAAGGCTACTGATTTCTATAGGTTAATTTTGTATCCCACCACTTTACTGAAATTTTTAATCATTTCTAGGTGCTTTCTGATGGAGTTTTTAGCATCCCTTAGGTAAACTATCATATAGTCTGCAAAAAGGGATAGTTTTACTTCCTCTTTTCAATTAGTATTCCTTTAATTGCCTTTTCTTGCCTTATTGCACTAGCCAGTGTTTCAAGCACTATATTGAAGAGGAGTGGTGACAAGGGGCAACCTTGTCAGGTTCCTACCTTTATGAGGAATCCTTCTAACTTTTCTCCATTTAGGATGATGCTGGCTGTGGGTTTCTTATATATGGCTTTGATTATGTTGAGGAATGATCCTTCCAGTCCAATTCCCTCTAAGACTTTATTCATGAAGAGATACTGGATTTTGTCAAAGGCCTTTTCTGCATCAATTGAGATGATCATGTGTTTTTTGTCCTTCAGTCCATTTATGTCTTTGATGATATTTATTGATTTTCATATGTTGAACCATCCCTGCATCTCTGGTATGAATCCAACTTGATCATGATGAATGATCTTTTTGATGTGGGTCTGTATTCGGTTCACATGTATTTTGTTGAGAATTTTTGCATCTGAGTTCATTAATGAGATGGGTCTGTAGTTCTCTTTTTTGGTTGCATCCTTGAATGGTTTTAGTATTAGAGTGATGCTGGCTTCATAGAAGAAATTTATCCCAAATCTAATTGGCTATTGGCTCTCCCCTTGGAGAAATAACCCATGGCTGATGCCACAAGCTTACATCCTCTACAGGTTAGATGTTATAAGCCACAGTAAGACCCTGTCATATTTAACAGGGGGGAAAATTGTAATTCATGGATTAACATATCCAAACATGTGTCTATGCTAAAGTAACCTACCATAACTATTAGTGCTGCTTAAATACCTATATATCTAATTGCTTGTTCTTCATTAGTAGGATCGAAAGGTTATTCCTGGACAAACTGTCAGCCCATGAAAGGAAACAGCCAGAATTGACCAGAGTCCAAGTCAACAGCTCCAGAGAGAGTGGACTGTTTTACCTCTCATCCACCTGTGCCCCTTTTCTAAGCCTAGGGAACAACCTGCGGAAGAGGGGGCGTGGTAGAATGTAAGGGCTGCGATTGGGGTGAATGGTGAAACTACAGCAATGTAGTCTGGACACTCATTTGATCAACTTGATTGAACAAACAACCTGTCACCCCCCACTGGATGGTGGGGCTGTAGGTGTTTGGGCACAACAGCCTGCAGATAGGTTTTGCATGAAGGATGCTTGTACTCATGGATTATCACTTATAGCTAAAAATGAAAAAAAAAA
>VZQC01007749.1:298222-329008 GCA_009823505.1 Rhizomys pruinosus | reverse complement strand
AAACTTTACTCTATTACTTTGTTGACAATATGATCAATACCATTCTCTTGGGATTCTTCTCCTTCCTCTATCCCTATGATGTGGAGGTTTGATCTTTTCTTATTTTTTTAAATATTTTTTTAATATTTATTTATTTTGTATGTGTATGAATATACTATCTGCATGTAGATTTGTGCACCCATGTCGTGCAATGCCGTGGAGGTCAGAAGAGGGTGTCAGATTCCCCTGGAACTGGAGTTAAAGATGATTCTTAGCTGCCATGTGGGTGCTGGGGATCAAACCTGGGTCCTCTACAAGAGCAGTCTGCACTCTTAACCGCTAGGCCATCTCTCCAGCCCTGCTGATTTTTCATAGTGTCCCACATTTCCTGGTTGCTCCACTCTTGTGTATTTTTAAATTTTTAATAGCCTTTACTTGAGCTTTTTAGTTGTTCTGTGTTGTCTTCTAGGTCTGATATTCTTTTGGGGGTTTTCTCCATTCTGTTTCTGAAGCTTTTTCACATTCTTTCCTCTTAATTCCATGACTGCTCTAATTCCTTTTACATTTCTTCCTGTGTTTTCTTTACTATTTACATTTCCTTTTGGAGCTCCTCAATCTTTTCTTGTAGCTCATTTGTTTCCTTTTTGATTTCAGCATGGGATCTTTTCAGTGTTTCCACTTCCTTCTAGCTCTTTCCGGAGTCTGTCATTTTTCTCCTTTTAGTTCCTTCTGAAGTTTGTCCTTGTCTCCCTCTAGATCCTTTCTGAGATTTTCATTCTCTCCCCTTAGTTTTATGATTTCTTTGAATATATCTGTGACTGTTATTCTATGATCTGTGCTCTGGGTTACCTCTAGGTAGATCCCATTGTAGGAGTCCTCCCCTGGCTCCATACAGTTTGATATGGAGTTATTCTGTGCTTTTCCCATATTGTTCTTTCGTTGTGCTCTCAGAATGTGGTTAGCCTTTTGCCTGTATTCTGATGTGAATCTTGAATGCCTCTTCACCTCGTTGAAGGATTGCTTTCCTTGATTCCTTCAGGTGTCTTTGTTGTATTTTCCTTATGAATGGCGTGTTGACTCAACTAGGTTTTAGGCTTTCAATTTTGGTTATATGTTGGAAGGTATAGTTCACTTTTCCCTTTCTGTTCTGCAAGAGCTGGTTGGGTAACAACCCAGATAACACCTTCAGAACACTATATCCCCTCTGTTGCCAGCCACTCTCTCCTGAGTTCCACTTGGAGGATTCCAGTTGGCTAGGTGGGGGAAGGGGCTGTTCAGGCAGCAGTCTGCGTTCAAACCTCAACTCCTACCTCCCAGAGCACTCTGTGCAGACCCGCTGGTCCACATGATCTGCCAGTCAACACATTTTTTTTTAATTTTCAATGCATCAAATTGGAAGAGTATAGGTAATTTAAAGCCTTTCCTTACAAGGATCTGGATATTTTTGTTGTCTGTTGTGATGTTTCCCCTTTCATCTTTAATTTTCTTGATTTTGAATTGGCTTTCTTTTTTTCTTTGGTTAACTGGGATAAGAGTTTGTCTGTGATGTTCATCTTTTCAAAGAACCAGCTCTTGGACCCATTGATTCTTTGTACTTTTGTTGTTGTTATTGTTGTTATTGTTTATATTTCATTAATCTCTACCGATTTTTAATATTCCTTCTTGTCTTCCAGATTTGGGTTTCATTTTTTGTTGCCTTTCAAATGCCTTGAGTTGCAATATTAAGACATTAATTAGTGATTTTTCTGATTTTATAATGTAGATACCCAGAGCTATAAATTTCCCTCTTAGGACTGCTCTTAAACTGACCCAGAGGCAATAATAACATTAAATATCAGTAGAACAAACTCTCCAATCAAACAACATGGGCTAGTGGAATGTATTAAGAAACAAAATCCATCTCTTTTTTTTTTTTTCTCTGCAGAAAACCCATCTCAACTTCAAGGACATGCGCTATCTTAAGGTAAAAGGGTGGAAAAAATATTCCAAGAAAATGGCACTAAGAAGAAACAAGAGCTACAATTCTAATATCTGACAAAATAGACTTCAAACTAAATCTAATCAGAAGAGATAATGATGATCACTTCATTCTTATCAAAGGAACAATTCCCCGAGAAGATATTACAGTCATAAATATATATGCACCAAACTCTGGTACACCCAGCTTCATAAACACAATACTATAGGGCTTTAAGACAGATTAATCCCAAAGCACTAGTAGTAGAGGACTTTAATACCCCCACTGTCTCCATTATATAGTTCAACCAGGCTAAGAATAGAGAGGTATCTGAATTAAACAATATCATACAGTAAATTGACCTAACAAACATCTACCAAATATTATATCCAATCACCAAAGAATATACTTTCTATTCAGCTCCCCATGGAACTTCCCCCAAATCAACCAGACACTGGAACACAAAACAAACTTCAATGAACACAGAAAAATGAAACCATTCTATCAGACCACAATGAAATAAAGCTTAATATCAACACCAGAAGAAACTAGTAATTACAGCAACTCATGGAGATTAACACACTCCTGAATCCTGAATAATGAATGAGTCGATAGAATAATTAAGAAATAAAAGTATTCCTAGATTAAATGTAAAGAACAATCATGGTATTTTTAAAGAAATTAATGGAGAGAGAGAGAAAGAGAGAGAGAGAGAGAGAGAGAGAGAGAGAGAAGAATAGCTATCAAAATGCCATTTCTATTCCCCTTGATTGTTTCATATATAATTCCTTGTCTATGGGAGTCTGAGTTGGTCTTCTTCCTGAAAAAGAAGCATTTTAGTGAACATTCTTACAATTTAGTCTACATATTAAATGTATTAAAAGAATATGTGAAAGGACGTCAGTACTGTGCATGCTCATCACAGGGGTTTCATGGAATACAGTTGCAGCCTGCCAAGATGGGTTTTGTTTGATCTATAATTCTGCCCTGCTTGCCTAATCAGCTCCATTGCCTCATGTGAAACTGATAGCCTTTTTATTCTTCAGCCCTAGTATTTTCAAACTTGTGATTTTACACATACCATACTTTTTAACTGTAAAGTTTGTTTTCACGATAACAAAATAAATCTTTCAGCATATATCACGGTAGTCTTCATCTTCTTGCACATAACATATTCTCCTGTGAGATACTTTCATCAAAGTACTAAAAGACAAAAGGTACCAAACTTTTGCCTTTCAGAATAAATCTGGCTGTTATTAATTTAAACTGTCTTTTAGGAACTCAGACAGGTGGACATACGTTTGTTATTATGCCCTCAGTACTGACTCTGAATCATGCCTTTTTACCATGGTGTACCAAGGTAAGAAGTTTGTAAAAAAAAAAAAAAATCCAGAAGGTCAGTCTGTTAAATGAGAAACTGATTCTGGCTCTGAGAAAGAATGGGAAGACAAAAGAGGTGTGCCAAGTTGTTCTGAATCCAAGTTGGTGAACGAGTTAGCCTGGTAGGTTACTTCTGAAGAGTGCCATAAATGCTTGCCAGAACTCAGGTCTAAACATCCTGAACAGAAAATTCCAAAACCAGGTTATGCAGAATCGCCTAATTAGGTTCTCCTTACTTGTCCTCCATATTTACAGGCTCCAATGAGTAGGTCAGAAACTGACTAGAGAGCAAGGAGGATTACTGAAGTACTCAGAAAATGCAAGAAGTGCTGACCACACTATCTGTCCCATTGTGGACTCCAAGCTTGATGTCAGTCCAAGATGAAGGAAGGGGAAGCTATAATTCTAAAGGTATTTGTAAAACATTTTAGTTTGTAAAATGAGATTCTCTAGCTAAAATTGCTGCAGAATTGTTTGAGTCATTATAAAATGATCACAAAAAACAATTGGCAGAAAAGCCTCAGTCCTAAAGAGAAAGTTAAAATTAGGAAGAATTTTTTTTCTCCTGGAAAACAACATACCTTGCTGTTTCATTTCAGGGTAATGATTATTGAAGCTTCACTATATGCTAGTCACTCTCAGCTACAAAGATGAAGACAAATGTGTTGGTTAGCTTAATCCTTGAGACAAGTCTAGGAGATGAAGACTATTATCTTTTACCTCATTTTTGAGATAAGGAAATTTAGATACAGAAAGTTGAATTAACTTTCCAGAGATCACTCAAATGTGAATGGCATAACTGCAATTCAGTTTTGTCTATAAAATGGATAAAAGCAGAAATTAATATAGCGAAACAGGCATCAATAATTTCAAAACATGTTATCTTTACTTCATTAAAGATTATAAGTTGTTTTCCTCTGAAATAAATAGACAGGAATAAATAGGAAAATATTTTAAATATCACTTTTATGTTAATACAAAGCCACTACACATGTAAGTCTGAATAAATCACCAATGAATGTCCAATAAAGATAAAGATGAATGAATACATTTATTGTAAAACTATAGTTCCTTGACTTTACAAAAAAATGAAGTGGTAGCATATTATGTTCAGGAGAAACTCAGATTAGCAATGCAGAGGAAAATGTGAGACACTCTAACAAAACATAAAGAGAAGCAACACAATGATAAAGAAATAAAATTAGGAACATGAAGAACAAGTTCCTGAATCTTAATTTATCTATATGGAAACATATGAGGTAGAATGAATAATCCCCTAAATGGAAACTGTTTTACAAATAATAAAATTTCATTATTAAATCTGAGAGTGTTATATGTGAAATAATTAGTAAAAGGAAAACAGTATCAAAATTATGTATAGTGGTATTGTCACAATTAAAAAGCCAAGAAGGAATCCTTCTTTGGGATTAAGGAAAGCACAATTTAAGGAAAATATAATGCATACGAAGATATAGGACACAACTTCCCCAGGATATTCTAAATGGCAGGAGTTGGGAAAACAATATTTATCAAGGTCTGAAGAAGACATTATCCATGAGTTGTTTCTAGAAAAACCTGTCAATTAATATGCAGAGGTACCAGAAACATATCATGTATGCAAGACATACAAAATACTCCCTGATTGGAGTTCTGCCCACATAAATCAAAGGCACTCTGAAGGAAAGAACCAAGTGAGAATTTATACCTAGAACGATCAGCAGCAAGCACTGAACCCTTACAACTAGAGCAGGTGCTGTCTTGATTGAACTCTGTCAACAGTGGCCTCCATACTCTGGGTACATCCTACTGATTCTTAGCGCTTCCATTAGTTTGCTAAAGATATCAACAAAAATAGCACAGATCTAGTGGCTTATACCACAGAAAAAGTATTTTCTCATCATTATATAGTCTGTAAATCTAAGAGTGGGATGCTAGCAGGTTGGCTTCAAATGAAATCTCTCTTCTGGCTTGTAGAGGACTGCCTTCTCAACATCTCACAGGAGCTTCTCTCTGGACCTGAGCTCCTGTGTTTTCCTTAAGTTGTTATTGGATTCCTTCTTTGCTTTACACGAGGACAACAGACTGATTGGGTTTATGAGCAAACTTGTAGATATTCTTTACCATAAATTGCATCCTTAAATGTCTACACACTCTCCCTTCCCTAGCTGAGCTGCTATTACCATTATGAGAGGAAGAGTCAGGCTTCTTTAAGGGTATGATTCTTAGTAGGTCAACTATCCTCCAGGATAGGTTCCATAACCAAAAGTATTTGTGCAACACAAATTAGAGTCAAGCAGGAAAAGAAAGAACATAAAGTTGTGTGGATAGGGAGGTGGGGGTCATTCTAGGAAGATTTCCTTAGGGAATAATACATTTCAGGCAATTCTGAAAAACTATTTTTAAAAGTCCATATCTTCAAGTACAGTCACACTGGATGTTAAAGAAGGGGCTACAATTTTAATAATAATTGTGTTCATAAATGGAAAAACATGGTCTTGGTTCAGCCTATGAAGCTCACCAACCCTTAATGATTATTGGTCAGAGAACCTCTAGAGAAAGAGACTAACTCTACTTTTCCTTCAGCCATTTAGATTATAAAAGACCATCTAAGAGTAAACTATAGTAGTACACAAGTTTTTGTGTATTATGTATAAGCATTAAATAATTCATATAAATACTGTACACATAGATGAATTAACAGTTTAAATGTTGAAGCAGTTGCTGTATCAATGATTAATATTTGGAAAAACTAAATAAAATTAAAAAAATATTTGGAAAAACTAAATAAAATTGAAAAATCAATTATTTTTATTGAGCTAGCCTGGTGGCTGAAAAACCTTTAAGAGAATGAGAGCAAAACTTATAAATATCTAGCATTCAACCCTCAAATTAAAAAGCTGTCAGAGTTCTCACTCCATATGCAAAGAATTCACGGACAATGTTTTAAGAATGTGGCTGTATTAGAAAGACTAGTGAATACAACTCACAGATAACTCAGAAATGTTTTGACATATATCTAAGTATGAAAATGAGGTAGATTTATGTTTTAAATTAGAATAACATTTATACTGTAAAATAACATTTATTCTGTAAATGCTCCAAGATGTACACTGACACACATGCACAAACAGAATGAATTAAAATATAATCTAAATTACTTTAAATAAAAATAAAGGCATAATGATTAAGATCAGGGGCACCCAAGAACTTTGTAGGGTTCTACTTGGGCACAAGTGTAGAACAGATGTTCCTCACATTAAACTTAAGAAACTATTTCAAAAAGACCTTTACAATAAATCTTGATATAATTCTAGGACCCAAGAAATTGGAAAGGATACATGGAGACAAAGGAAAAGAAAAATCATTAAATAGAGGGTAAGGAGTGGTCAGGAGGGGAGGAGGGGGAAACAAAAGGGGAGGTATGATGGGAGATGGGGGAGGTCCGAAGAGATGGAGGGTGGGGATGATGGGAGTGCTAGGGCTGGGGAGGGGAGATGGGGTGGTAGGGAAGAAGAAAGAATAGAAACAATTTGAGCTCGAGAGGCTGGGAAACTCAGAGTGTAATGTGATGCCCCTGAAACCCCATGAGAAATTCACATGCACTGTCTAAACATTAGTGCGCCGTGGTGTAACCTGGTAGCTGTGTGGCAAGGAACACAGTGCAAAACAGAGGATACCTCCCTTTGAATGGTTGGCAAGAGTGTTCCAAGTGAGTCTCAAAGCAGGCTGTCTCCAAAGCTCTTTATTATCTACCAAAAATAGAGGAAGAGGCCATACTGTTGAGAGGAGGATATGCTTTACGGATGGGACATGGACTAACGGAACAGGAACTGACCTAAAACTTTCTATCTGAGGTTAAGCGCTCATAATGCTAGACAATGTGCACACACGAGAGAAAAAAATTCAATCAATTGTACAACCCAGTGCCAAACTCTAACAGCCATGATTAGCTGCCCAGAAAACTATGCTATTGGTGCAGTGGAAGCACTGCTGTCTGGGGGATGGTCAACAGCTATCTAATTCGACTTGGAACCCTCTCAACGGGAGTAAACCAAAGAGAGCCACTATAAACTCAGCCAAATGCACAGAGTTTGAGAAGACATAGAGCCTAGAGGAAAGCTTATTGTGGCCATATCTCTAAAAAAAAAAAAAATTCCTGGGGCTGGAGAGATGGCTCAGCAGTTAAGAGCGCCTACTGCTCTTACAGAGGACCAGGGTTCAATTCCCCAGCACCCACATGGCAGCTAAGAACTGTCTTTAACTCGAGTTCCAGGGGAATCTGACGCCCTCTTCTGATCTCTGTGGCATTGCATGACACAGGTGCACTAATCTACAGGCATACACATAAAAAAGCAAAATAATTCTGGCTGTTTCCTTTCATGGGCTGACAGTTTGTCTGGGAATAACCTTTCGATCCTACTAATGAAGCACAAGCAGTTAGATATATAGGTATTTAAACAGCACTAATAGTTATGGTAGATTACTTTGGTATAGACACATATGTTTGGATGATATGTTAATCCATGAATCACATTTTTCCTGTTAAATATGACAGGGTCTTACTGTGGCTTATAACATCTCCTAACCTGTAGAGGATGTAAGCTTAGCCATGGGTTATTCCTCCCTAGCCAATTAGGTTTGGGATATACAGGCATATGGCTGCCTCTGCTGCACAGTATTTCCAGGCAGGTGAGGTGTAGCTGGTGCTGACAGTGGAGTCTTGCTTGACTCAGAGAGACCCGTATTTGCTTTATTGAGTGTCCTTTGGTAACACTCTCTGGTATTCCAGAGGCCATCTGTACACTTGCATGTGTGGTCTCAATACATCTTTCCCATGTTAACATCAGGTCTTCGGCAGCAGGGCCTTATCGCCTCTCTTCTTGCAGGTATCCCAGTTTAGAGGCAAGGAGCCTTTACCTTTTGTGGGGCCTTGGATCCCCTGGCCAACATCTCCCTGGTAGAATAATCCATTGCTGATGTCAGAGCTCCTGTATTAATATATTTTGCCTGAGTGCATAGCCCTAGGACTTTAGTATTATATTTGGTTCTGAACAGAGAGTAATCCCTTCCACAGTTCCCATGTCTAGTAGTCAATTAAAGAAAGCAGTTTTACCGGTTTTATAAGAGATTACCTCTACAATAGTTGTCTCCAATTTACAGTTGGGGAGCGACCTCATCATTGTCATATTTCTCCTTGTTCTATGGGTGGGAAGGCAAGGAAGTCTCTCATATCAGAACCTTTGTGGCACCTAGAAGGTAAGTTTCATTAGGACTCATTATAACTAGTTGTTACATGTAGGATCCACAGAGGGGTTCGATGTTTATGGCAATCTGAGGCTTTTCTTCCTTTGAATGTTCAGACGGGTCAGCCTTTCCGTTGCCACTTTTTGGTACATCCTACTCAATGCAAACCTGTATCTTTTCTTTCTCAGCCGTTAAGTTGGTGACGTTTTGTCCTGTTGGAACAAACAAATCTTTTCCCATAGTTAGTTTTAAGATTTGAATTGCAAGGGTTTGATGAAAAGGTTTCATGTCTTTCTGTATCCCCCCCCCTTTTTTTTTAGCGTATGAGTCTCCAGAAGATAGTTGTATTATACATGACTATAGGGTGGAGTCAAGGCATAGATTTCATCAAATTCACCCATGTTGTTTTGGGTGACTATATATGATTAACTTGGGAAGCAAACTTAATTTTTACGTTAAATCATCTTAAAGAGAATGCTACAAGGTGATACTGTACAACAGAGAAATTATAGAGAACATTTGTATGTGTCAATCCCAAAGTTCTTGCTCTACAGATTTTATGTAAAGCAAATGTGGGCAACAGCGAATTATATCTCCATTTAATTCAGATGCATTACCATTTTTATCAGATTCTGTAAACCAATGTTGTTTAATATACACATGTTTACTTTTACTTTTACTAAGTCCTAAAACACCATGTGTCCTGTAGACAGTGTCTAGGCGAAACTGGGTACTTGCTGAGCTCACGTCAATTAAATATGCCTTAATCGAATATACACCCGTGTCCCTCTCCCACCCATCCCCCCTTTCCAATTCACCATTTCAGTCCATTTTCTGATGCAGTCTTTCTGTTGTTCTTTTACTATGCCTCCCTCTCCATGAGAAATATTTATATCTGGGTTGTTGGTACTAGCATCCACATATGAGGGACACCATTTGTCGTTTGTTTTTCTGGGACTGTGTTACTTCACTTAACATAATGTCTTCCAGCTCCATCCATTTACCTGCAAATTTCATGATGTTGTCCCTCTTTACTGCTGCATAGTATTCCATTGTATACATGTACCACATTTTCTCTATCCACTCGTCAGTTGAAGGGCACCTGGGCTGGTTCCAGCTTTTTGCTATTGTGAACAGAGCTGCAATAAACATAGCTGTGCATGTATCTTTGCAGTAAGTTGTGTCTTGTGGGTATATACCCAGGAGTGGTATGACTGGGTCAAATGGAAGGCTCATTTTGAGTCTTCTAAGGGTTCTCCACACTGCTTTCCATAGTGGCTGTACAAGTTTACATTCCCACCAGCAATGGATGAGTGTTCCCCTTTCCCCACAACCTCTCCAGCACTTGGTATCATTCATGTTCCTGATCCTAGCCAGTCTTATTGGAGTAAGGTGATATCTCAGAGTGGTTTTAATTTGCATTTCCTTAATTATCAGAGATGTTGAACACTTCTTAAGATGTTTCTCGGCCATCTCTAACTCCTCCTCTGTGAAGTCTCTATTCAGATCTTTGCTCCATCTTTTGAATGATTCATTTGTTTTCTTTCTTCTTTGTTTTTTGAGTAGCTTGTATACTCTGGAAATTAATGCTTTGTCAGATGTATCTGCTGTGAAGGTTTCCTCCCACTCTGTGGGTCTTCTCCTCACTTCCTTTATTGCTTCCTTTGATGTACAGAAGCTTTTGAGTTTAATGAGGTCCCATTTGTCAATTGTCGATCTTATTTCTTGTGCAGCTGCTGTCTGATTTAGGAAGTCTTTTCCTACACCTATGTCTTGTAGTCTGCTGCCAAGCTTCTCTTCTATCACCTCCAGAGTTTGGGGTTTCACGTTGAGGTCTTTGGTCCATCTGGAGTTGACCTTTGTACAAGGTGAGAGGTAGGGGTTTAATTTCATTCTTCTACAAGTGGTGATCCAGTTTTGCCAGCACCACTTGCTGAAGATGCTGTCTTTCTTCCATTGTGTCTTCTTGGCCCCCTTGTCAAATATGAGGTGGCTGAAATTGTATGAGCTCAGGTTTGGATCTTCAGTTTTATTCCATTGGTCAACTGGTCTGTTTTTGTGCCAGTACCAGGCTGTCTTTATGACTATAGCCCTATAGTATAGTTTGATGTCTGGTATAGCGATCCCCCCTGTATTGCTCTTTTCACTCAGGGTTGCTTTGGCTATTCGGGGTCTTTTGTTTTTCCAAATGAAATTGAGGATTTTTTTTTCCAGGCCTGTGAAGAAACTCTTGGGGATTCTGATTGGGATCGCATTAAATCTGTACACTAGTTTGGGTAGGATGGACATTTTTACTATATTTATTTTCCCAATCCATGAGCATGGGAGGTTTGTCCATCTTCTGATGTCTTCCTCAATTTCCTTTTTCAGGGGTTTAAAATTTTTGTTGTAGAGATCCTTGGTGTCTTTGGTTAGGTTTGTTCCTAGGTATTTTATTGTTTTTGAGGCTATTGTGAGTGGGAAGGTCTCCTGGTAGTCCTTCTTTAGTTGCCTGTTGTTGGTGTAAAGAAAGGCTACTGATTTTTCTAGATTCAAGACAACAGCCCCAGAGAGAGAGTGGACTGTTTTGCTTCTAATCCACCTGTGCCCCTTTTCTAAGCCTAGAGAACAATCTGCAGAAGAGGGGGCGTGGTAGAATGTAAGGGCTACAATTGGGGTGAATGGTGAAACTACAGCAATGTAGTCTGGACACTCATTTGATCAACTTGATTGAACATACAACCCCTGACCCCCCACTGGATGGTGGGGCTGTGGGGATTTGGGCACAACAGCCTGCAAATTGGTTTCATATGAAGGATGCTTGTACTCATGGATCATCACTTATAGCTAAAAAGTGAAAAAAAAAACTGAGAGAAAGATGCAGGACAGTTATGACAAAATGCATGATCTGGGATGGGGTGGGGGTAGGGGGGAAGGGAAAGGGAAATATGCCTGAACTGAATTGGAAAATGATGTATGAAATGCACAAAGCATCAATAAAAAAATAAACAAACAAAAAAGCAAAATAATAATAAATAAAGAAATAAATAAAAGAAATTTGAAAAAAAATCCCTTACCATACACTAAGTATAGAGTCTTGTACTTACAGACAAGAATATGGTATGCTACTTATCAAAAAAGCTACTCTATTCAAAAGATGGAGGCCACTGCAGAATCCCACAACTGGTCAGATGTAGAACATATACATCTGAAAAATTTCCATTCCTAAGAGACACATCTACAATTGAACATCTACACACAGAATTAGGGGCAGTGATAAAATGAGTACATCCCTCGATTCTCATTATTAATGCTTCTGTACACAATAGAGTATCAGGCAAAAATAATGCCACAACTAGTCAACCTCCAAAGAATGGGAGACCCCAGATTGTGTATCCCTGGAAGGGGCCCCTATATTGAGCCTCACCTGCCCACAGCTCAGGGATCATTGTGGAAGAGAGAGCAGAAAGATTGTAAGAGCCAGGGCTGGGGCATGAAGGTAGAAAGGCAATGACTTACAACTGACTGTAAGCCTTCACATGTAAACCTGTGGCAGTGTAGGCATCAAACATGGGACCCATGCCAACTCCCGCATGTTCTCAAAGTGGAGCAAGAGAAATGGGTTAAGGACTACCCTGTACTCAAGACTATAAAAGACTGAGTACTATTGGGTGAGAAAGAGTATGCCTTACCTAGGATTTCTAGAGTATTGACTAGACTCCAGTGGATCTATTTGCACAGAAGGTCATTCAGGTTTGGGAGCTTGATTGGATAGGGCTTAGTTTAGATGATGTGATGCACGAGTTCTGAAAGGGGGTTGGGACATGTAGGAGACTGGGTTTGGTTGGGAACCATTGTATGAGATGTACATACGAAATAAATAAATAAATAAATAAATAAATAAACAGGCAAAAAAGGAATTCCAGGAAAACAAAGGAATCCAAGAGGGAGATAACAGGAACATGTCTAACTGATGATGCAAGATCAGTACTTGTGATTATCTTTGATCTTCTATATAATTTTATTATATTTAGTAAATACATATTTACTCATGTGTATATATATGGGACTGTTTTATGCTGATATTTGTGATATTAAAAAATAAAATTACCGGGCTGGAGAGATGGCCTAGCGGTTAAGAGCGCCGACCGCTCTTGCAGAGGACCCGGGTTCGATCCCCAGCACCCACATGGCGGCTGAGAACCGTCTGAAACTCCAACTCCAGGAGAACTCCAGCTCCAGGGGAATCCGACGCCCACTTCTGACCTCCGCGGCATTGCACGACACGGGTGCACAGACTTGCATGCAGACAATACATTCGTACACATACAGAAATAAATAAAATTAATAAAAAAATATAAAAAAATAAATAAATAAAATTACCAAAATATTATTGCTATAAATTCTCATTTAAAAAGAGTTGAACATTTGGGTTTTTTGCTCTCTGAGACAGCTTAAATGAACAAAAATAATATGTAGAAAAGTACTAAACATTTAACCAGTTATGTATTTTACTATGTATAATTGCATATCAATTATTTTAGTTTATATCAAGTTGCAGAAGAATAAACTCTTTATGTCTTTCAGAGCAAATTCTAAATATTTTCTGCCCTCTCATCCTTATTTTTATTCTTCTTGTTTCTTTATAGTTACAAGGTCATGGTTTCCTGAGAAATTAAGTCATCTGAAGTACATATTATTGATGTTACATTGGCAGACTCTAATGTGATGCTAACATTGTGAGCCATGAATATAACCACATAAAATACAAATGGCTTTGATGTTGCAATGGGTTGAGGAGGAAACAATAAATAACAGCTTTAAAATTATGTAAAATGGAAATAAAACAGCATCCTAATAAATTAGCAAACAGGGCCCATTAGACTTATAAAAATGCAAAGCACTAGGCACTTTAAATGAAGTTAATAAAACCAGATGGGAAATATTTTATTAAGAAGCTGTTAAAAAGAAAAAAAGTTCTAATAACTTTGAGAGTTGAAAGCTTGGTCTGAAATTAAATAGAATAATAAGGACTGAAATGTTTATGGGAAGAAGAGAAACAGGGCATCTGGGTTCCATGTGTCATTAGAAGTGAACTGTGGGCTGGAGAGATAGCCTAGTGGTTAAGAGCGCTGACTGCTCCTGCAGAGGATCTGGGTTCGATCCCAAGCACCCACATGGCAGCTGAAAACCGTCTGTAACTCCAATTCCAGGAGAACTCCAGTTCCAGGGGAATCTGACACCCTCTTCTGACCTCCGTGGCATTGCACCACACGGGTGCACAAACTTACATGCAGACAGTACATTCATACACATAAAAATAAATAAATAATTAAAAAAAAAAGAAGTGAACTGTGCAATATGTAGAACATCAAGGTAAATAAAAGATGCTCTTTGTTTAGCTTCATTTACATTTCATTAGGTATCTTATACACTCTATTAATGTGATATCTATAACTAATTTGCTGCAACTTTACATATTACTTCAAACCAGTTTTACAAAGTAGTTAGTTTTTATTATATGCATATGGTATTGTATGGGCAACATTGATGTAATGGTGTATGTTTCAATTTCCTTTGAAAGTACAAAAGAATTCTTTAACATATTAGCAAATATTTATTACATATCTACTACAGATGATGTTCAGGTTAAATTTCTTTATCATTAATTAAAATTATATCAGAGATTAGTCTTAAGCATGAAATGAAGAGTAGGAAGGATCTTTGCCTATAAGCTGTCGAACATCATGTTTTATTTCTATGCTAAGACCATTGTTTTATCCTATTACCATGATGCCCCATTAGAGTTGTATTTTCACTCACACTGCTCCATACTTTGCATCTATACTAGAACATCATCTGTCGTACATGTTCTTTCTAGAACCAACACACAGGGACAGCCATTTAATTTGCCATAAAGAAATTTAAAGTACAATGGGCAAGAAATAAACATATGCTCTATAAAAAGTATTCTTGTTTTTTTCTTACTGTAATTGCAATACTACTTTTTAAGACTAGGAGCTTTTTCAATACAGAAACGCTATTGGCAATCTCTAATGTATCTCTAAGTCTTCCACAGTAACATTTTTGAGAAGAAACTCAGGAAATATTCTGCTAAAATATAACTAGGAATCTGGATTCATACACTCCCGTAAACAAAAAAACAGGCTTTGGTCAAGCACAGGAAGAGTGCTAGGCCAGTTCTGCCTTAAACATAAAATCAGGTCTGAGCCAAAGAACTTTGCTAATTCTTTAGAAGTGATCATATAAATATGTCGCCACTTTATGAACCATTGCTTTGAATAAAAGTGCCTAAAGTCATCGAGAATTTTGAGTCTAAGAAAAAGATGAAATACACATTCAGCAGAATGCATGAGCTCTGATGGGGTGGGGGCACAAAGAGAGGGGCATGGGTCTAGATTTGATTTGAAATTTTGTATGAAATGCACAAATCTTCAATAAAAAATAGGTTTTGAAAAAATAAAGAGTTCCTAAAGCCAGATTTTCTTATATTGTTTTCCTCTCCAAATAGCAAAGCTTACTTATGTATGAACTGAAGGGAGTTTGATAACTTAATTAGAGAGAGAAAGAGATAACCTGATTAGACCATCAAATAAATGCATAAACTTGAGCATTCATATTGCATGCCAAGTGTGGTGGTTTGAATGAGAGTGTCCCCCATAGGCTTTAAGTATTCAGAAACCAGTGGCTCTAAGTCAGTGCATTCGTTCGATCAGCTGTTTGGAATCTGGCACTATCAATGTCCTTTTGCAACAACCTTTTGTGATTTAGAGAAGAAACCAGTGTTGCATTCCACAAAATCATCTTCCTTCTTTGACTTCCCATTAGCGTTTTCCAATGAGAGGCAATGGCATAATATTTAGAAAGAATAAGAGATTCCCTTAGGCAACTATGGTCAAGTGAATGGACAAACATCAGAACCATGCTGCCTTTTCCACATATTTTTGCAAATTACCCAATCGCTCTTTAAGACTGGGAAAATTATTGGGAAATTTCTGGGAATTTTCTGTAGATTACAGATTATTAAAACAAGTTCCAAGTTCCAATTAAATGATTAAGAACTGGGGGAGCTGGAGAGATAGCCTAGCGGTTAAGAGCACCGACTGCTCTTGCAGAGGACCCAGGTTCGATCCCCAGCACCCACATGGCGGCTGAGAAGCGTCTGTAACTCCAATTCCAGGAGAACTCCAGTTCCAAGGGAATCTGAGACCCTCTTCTGACCTCCGCGGCATTGCACGACACGGGTGCACAAACCTACATGCAGACAGTACATTCATACACATACAAAAATAAATAAAATTAAAAAAAAAAAAGAACTACCTGATAGGTGATACTTTGATACAATAGGCTGGCCTCATAGGGGCAATTTTTCTTATTTTCCTACTCATTTCTTCTATCAGTTGGATGAACCATGACTTCTTTAGAAAACTTTGTCTCCAAATCACGGAGTGAATGAATAATTAAGTGAATGTTTTCAAATAATGCCTTTGTGCCTGCCCACCTCCAGGTTGAGAACAGTTAGAAAGCAAGAGTAGAGATCTCACGTGGGTGTGTTTTTCCTAAAACAACGGACCATGCAAAACTGTTTGTGAGAGCAGTGAAGAAGTTCATATCTGAGTCATGGATTTCTTAGTATTTTCTAAAGAACAGAATCTGGTATCAGCAATAGAATTTGAGTTTCTATGAGATAAATTGACTTTGCTGTGTCTCATTGTTTTTGAGATAAGTGGATCCTTGTTCAGTGATTCCTTTATTTCAAATCCATATAATTTTGATGCGGTTTAAAAATTCTATTCTATTCTTCCTCCCACCTTCCTCAAAAAAATTATTATTTTTTCTTATATCTGTCTTATTTTCTGAATTCTGAGACACTTGCCTTGAGCCATAGTATTGCTATACACTTTACTCTGAATCAAAGTGCTTAGCACTTGAGGTTTTTCTCTTTTCTGCCACTAGTCTATGAGGATTATAAGGGTAGAACAAGTCTACAAGTATTTTCTGACTAATACAAGGAATGCTAATGCTATAGTTTTAAAATACTACAGTATTGATGAATTTAAAATACAAATACTTGAAAATGTTGTGAGTAGAAATATGAGCTGAGACCTTTTACTCTAGCCCTCTCAATAACAACATCCCAAAGATTCTACTTGGAGTTTCTGAATCATTAGCTTACTGAGCCTCATCTTTTGGCTCTTTCCCAAGTTTTCTCATAATACATATCTTCTATTTGTGGATACTAGGTGAGAGCCTGTAGACCCATTCTGAGGCAAAGTAAGCAAAAGAGAGGTTTTTTTAATTGTTTATTTATTATTTTTATTTTATGTATATGAGTGTTATATGTACATGTATAAGGCACTTGTGTTGTGCAATGCCTGCAGAGGACAGAAGAGGGTGTCAGATCCCCTTGAACTGGGCGTATGGATGGTTGTTAGCTGCCATATGGGTGCTAGGATTCAAACCTGGGTCCTCTGGAGGAACAGCCAGTGCTGAGCCCCATGAAATAGATTTTGAGAGCATTAAGATTTAGGAAGTTAATTTTAAGAAAATGTTGTACTAAATGATTAAATATGACAGGTAAATCTATCATATCCAGTGTTTCTCTACAAATAGAAAATCATTCTAAACTATTGAAATCCTAAGACATCACTCTAATATAGTATTCTAATGTTTTCTCCCTTTCACAGACCCCATACATTATACTCCTGGACCATTAACACGGTCTTAAGAATCAAATCTGAATACATATATGCAAATGAATATATATATTGAGTTTGCTAGTCAAAATCATTATATATTGTATTCTTGTGAATGTCTAAATGTATCCACAGCTGTGTGGATTTTAAAATGTTGCCATTGGAGCCAGCCAGGTGATATACCAGATAAATGCTTTTGCTGTCAAGCCTGAGAAGATATAAGTTCAATCCCTTGAAACCATATTGAAAAAGGAGAGACCTTACTCCTAGAAAATTATGATCCAACCTCCATACATGCATCCCAGCATGTGTCTCCCTTCCTCCCTCAAAAAAATAGTTAAATAAAAGGAGCCACAGTCTCCCTCCCCCTCCAAAACCCGAGTGAATCCTGAGGACCAGATCCTTAACTAACCTTGAGAAAACAAAAATCTTGATTTATCTGGGCTAACTGTGTGGCCTTAAACATCCAAAAGGAAAGTATAACCAGAAAAAAAATTATCAGGCTGGTGTAAGTTAGCCTTTCTGGATCCTTAATGACCATACTTAATGCCCATACCAATTTGGCTGAGGGATGTAAGGAATAACTTTGTTCCTTGACCTCAGAGGTCAATTAAGTCCCAGGAGACTATGCATGGGGGCATCTCTTGAAATGACTGTGCAGGGAGGTCTTAGATTCACTAATGAGACTTCAGCCAGTGTCTATAAAAAGGAAAGTCTGCTCATGCTTCAAAAAGGGAAGCCTGGTCTAGCAAGACCTGAGTTTGTCCTCCAGTGGATGAAACTGATAAATGAAAACCTAAAAGGGGTCAGGGGCTCCCTCTACCACCCACCCAAAAACCCAAGTGACCCCTGAGGACCAGATCCTCAACTGACCTAGAGAAAATGAAAACCTTGGTTAATCTTGGCTAACTGTTTAGGCTTAAGTATCCAAAAGGAACGTAAAACCATAAAAAACAATATTTGTATATTTGTGGGCTTGCTTGTATATATGTGTGCCACATGAGGGTTTGAATCTGTTATGGTGGAAAAGCACATCAACAAGTAGCAGGCATGATGGCAGAAGCTGAGGCTGAGAACTCATATCTTCAACTACAAGCATGAAGTGGAGAATGGTAACTATAAGTGGGATGAAGCTAGGAGCTCTGGAAACCTGCCCCCAATGAAGTATTTCCTTCAGCAAGGCCGTACTCCTAAACGTTCTATGACCTCCCCTAAAGAGAACCACCAACTGGAAACCAAGTGTTCAAATATTTGAGCCTAGTGGGGATATTCTAATTCAAACCACCACAGCAAATAAGAACATTCATAATTGGTATATGTGTGGCATTATGCATATTTTGGACTAATACAAATCAAAGGAAACCACAACAACAAAAGAACTGGGTCAAAGAACTGACTGAAACAGCAACCTTCTGCCCAAAACAGTAAACCTTTGCAAGAAAAACTTTAAAAAAGACTGAGCAAAAGAGACAAGTCCTGTTTGGTAGAATGCATGAGCACGGGTGAGGGGGAGGGGCATGGACCCTTCCATGTGTCTAAATTGGATTGAGAAATGTTGTATATAAGACATAAAACTTCAATAAAAATCTTTTAAAAAATAAATAATGTAATAAGTTACTTTTGTAAAAATTGTCATACAAAATAATATTTTCCTGGTAAAAATAAAGAATGGCTGTCATGCAAAGTTACAATTCTCAGTATTTTTCAGAAATTACTGTTTTCTAATGATTTGAAGTTCTCTTTGAAGAAAATCTACTCTCCTCAAATGAAAATCTAAGACTTAAATTCTATTCTATATTCATGTCCATGGTATGTTGCATGGTATATTAATCAAAGAGTTGATTCTCAGCCAAAATATTTGAACTGCCTCTAATTTTCCAGAATAATGTGGGAAATACATTATGCCTATAATATTTTTCTACATTGTGGTTTGACAAAACAGAAGCGGGATCCATAATCAAAAGGAAAGACATTTAGTCCAATGAGTGATGAGCTGGTTATTATTGTTACTATATACATAAAACAAATCAACATAAAAATTCTTACACTGCTGAATTCAAACTTATCCACAATCATTCTCAGATGTGCTGAAAAGTACATGTTTACTGTTCAGTAGGCATCTCTTTTCTGATATATATAAAAGTTGGCTTCATACTTATGAAAATACAGAGCCTTAAAGCTCGATTGACATTTGGAAGAAACAATCTGTCTGCACAGAGAACCATCTGTTGACTGTTATTCTCTATCAAAAAAGATATAGCAGTCGTTATCTTGGGAACAATCACACAAGAAGTCATTTTATTGTTTTTTGAATACCCAAATAGAAGAAAAATATCATTTTGCTGGAAAATCAGCTCATTCCATTTTGAAAATAGAAACTTGATGTCCAGTTTTCAGTATAGAAGTCATTTTTGTTTTTAATCTTCATAAACATTTTAAGTCAACACGTGTCTCATATATGACAACCAAAAAACCAAGGAAGTTTGTTTCCTGTTTTCTCTGAGCTTCTGGAAGTATTTGAGACAATGGAAAGTGACTTGATGGCAGTGCCGAACAATAAAAGCCCCACTGGTATCCTTCACTGTGCTTTACACACAATGGCAAATTCTTGCTGAATTTAATTGGAGAAACTGATGGTGCATCTAAACACCAATTGGGATTTAAAAAAACAACATAAAGATATACAGACTAAGTGAATTTTTGACTCCCTATCTTGTTTTGGCATAAACAGTGCTCAATAAAAAAAGTAAAAAAAAAAAACTATGAAAACATAGTGTTTGCTATATTGGAGAGGGACAAAAGCAATATAAGTCCTGCTGTGTGTGGACATAAAAGAAAATTGCTTATCTGACACAGAAAGGAATTGGGTTAATTCTAGAAATATCATTCTCTTTAAATACTTTTTTTTCACCTAGGTCCAATGTTTTTAAGCTGAGATCACCTATATGCAGTTGTGATAATATGTTTAAGTAGGAAACAGGCTAAATAAATCTAGCAGAGTTTTATATACAGCCCGGATGGCAAAGGCACACAATTTTTTAGACATAGTGATCTAATTACGTCTACTATCCAATTTTTATCTTAACCAAGTCCATGGAGAATTTGTAATTAGAAAAAAAATGTTCTTCCTGAAACGTGTATTTACAAAATGTAAACCACATCTGAAAAATAGCCACATGTGAAAGTCAAATAAGTCAATCTAATCCTTTAAATTAAATATACACAATCAAAATTCTGCATGGAAAAAGTAAATAGATCTTTCTGGCTTATTTCTGCTAAGATTTAATTTTGCTTTTATAGTCATTAATTACTTTTACATGTATCATTAAGATATTAGCCATGGAAGTACATAATGACACTTTAAGCATGTTCTTTTACTAAGAAAAACAAAAATCCAAACAGGATTATAATACAGAAAATTAAGGAAAATAGGAATATCAATTAAAATGTCTGTAAAATTTAATCAATAATATTCTTTAATAACTAACTACCTTAGATGTTAAAAATAATAAAATTAAAACTTTTGTTAAAAAATAACAAACAAACAGAAAAGTAATAATCAATGACTAGAAAGTAATGTACTATAAAATGATAGCTTGTAGAGATCTGACTTAAAGCTAAATAAAATGGAATTTAGCTTCTAATAGTAATTAAACATCTAAATTAAAGCAAGGTGTAAATACTAAGGCACTGAAGAGATAACTCAGTGGTTAAGTATGGTTGCTGTTCTTTCAGAGGGCCTAAGTTTGGCATCCTAAAACTCACACTACGTGGTTCACTACCACATAAAATTCCAGTTCCAGATAAACCAACTAAGCCCTCTGGCCTCTGCTCACACCCACACGTGCTTAACATACACACATACACACAAACACACACATACACACACATATACACAGCTTTTAAAAGAGTATCAGTATAACATTTAAAATGGTAGATGGGAGGGAGAAATAAAAGGTAGCACAAAAATATGAAAATGAAAGAAAAATCTGTGAAAATTAAAAAATTAAGCTAGTGTGATAGAAACACAGCCAATTAAAAAAATGCTATTTGTGAAAACATATTTATTTCAAAAAGTATTTTATTTATTATTTTCATTATTGCCTGAACTTGTGTTGTGCAATGTAAGTGGACCTGTGTTGTGCAATGCCTGTGGAGGTCAGAAGAGGATGTTTGATTCCCCTGTAACTGGAGTTACTGAGAATTGTTAGCCACCATGTGGGTGCTGGGAATAGAACCTGGGTTCTCTGGAAGAGCAGCCAGTGCTCTTAACCTCTGAGCCATCTCCACAACCCTAGAAAACATATATTTCTTAAAAGCATAATATTAAGTAAAAGATGTCTTAAATGGGTACAGGTGTTATAATTGCATTAACAGAAAAGACAAACAGCTGCATGACTAAGCAATGATAGTTTGTCAATAAATTGAGCATTCGACATACTGAATTTGCATATTTTACATAATATTCAGAAACATGACTATAAAGCAAATTTTATAAAATGTAAAATATGTAAGAAAATTTGGACAAAACAAATGGAATAAATTGCTCTGATTTATGTTAAATAATCAAGAGTTATTTTTCTAATTATATTATTTGAAAATTGTACATGGCAAAAAGACATGCCAAAGGAGCACTATGATCTGAGGCACCCTTGTGGAAATGAGATATAGGAGACAGCATTGTATGCTTGTCACAAAAGATGGATCACACAAAAATAAGCTGTATAAAAGGTAAGATATATGTATAAAAGATAAAATGAACTGAAGTCCATTTGTATCACACTGAAAAAAATTGTGAATAAAATACTTAATAGTAAAATACAATTGAACTTTTAAAGGATTATTTATTCCCTGTATTTAGGGTGGAATTCCTTAATCCATAAAAATCACAAAATGTAAATGAAACAAAGGATACACATGAAGAGATAGTTAAACTACTTGCCACCCAAGCACAAGCCTGTGGACTCCAGTTCAAATTCCCAGAATCCATTTTTATAAATACCAAGTAGGTGTGGTGCTCTGCTTAAAACTGCAGCCTAGGAAAGCAGAATCAAAGATGGGTGTCTCCAGATCAAACTAGCGAGCAAGAGCAGCCATCTCAGCAAGCTCTGAGTTTAAGAGATGCTGCTTCAATGAACGAAGTGGAAATGGATTGAGGATAATTCCCTGAGGTTGTGCCTTTACATGTGTACACATGTATGTACCCATACTTCTATAAACATGAATATACAAACTCATGTATCACACACATACATGGAAATGTGAAAGAATAAATTTGGCTATGATAAAATATTAAACTTAGATTAAGAAAATACATTTTATTTAAACTATTTTTAAACAGCTATTTCAGATTTCTGCTTTAGTGAAGGCCAAGTAATAGTTATAGATGCCTCTCTCTCACTAAAACAGCTAAAATCTATGGAAAGAAGAAAATAAATAAGAGATCTGAATACCAACACACATGAGTATCCTAATTTTTATTGATTTTTTTGTATTCCATACATAAAATCTTGATCATCTTTATACTGCCTTCTCCATCAGTATCATCCCATAACATCTCCCACTGGATTTCATTCATTCTCTCATTTATGTTAAGGCATAACAAGTCAAGTTACTCTCCCTTGACATTTTTTAGTGCAAGCTAATCCACTGGGATCTTGTCAGCCTATCTAGAGTCACTCCCTCAAAGAAGATTTGCTCTTCCTCACCCAATATTAATCAATTACCTAATAATTATTCACCTAAGCTTGGAGCCTGCTACCCATTTCCATAGTTCTGTGCTAGGTTTTTGTCTGAGTTTACATAGGTCTTGTGCATGCTGTCACCATTGCTGTAAGTTCATATGAACAAGGTCCCAGGAGCCTGTAAGACACTACTTTTATATGGACATTCGCCTCCTCCTTTGGTTCCAACAATCTTTCTGCCTCCTCTTCTTCAATGGTCACTGAGCCCTGAGTTCAGTGCCCTCTGTTGCTTGAGGGATAATTTTTATTCGTCCTAATTTCTGAGACTAGATGCAGAACAAGCTTACAGTCTTAAAACTACCAATGGGCACAGACTAAAAATTTAAATAAAACCCTACTGTCTTTGATTTAGAAGAGTAGGAAAGGGTCAACAAATATGGGAAGTGGGTAAGAAGTTCTAACCCAACCTAAGGAACTTTTGGCAATTGATAACTTCTGGAGGCAGGAGGGGGATAGTGTGTTACTGAGATAAACTTTTCATGAGCCCAGGTTATGGACCAAAACTGAAAGGTATTTGGAGACAGAAATCAGATCTACAGGCCACGTATATAGATTCAGATATATAGATATAGATAGAAGATATAGATATAGCTATATAAATATTTTATACAATAATTACTCTATTACAGAAAAACTGCAATACTCCATAAATAATGTCATGTCTCAATCCATCCCACAATGCCAAAGAGAGAACCTGAATTTCCTCTTCTGCCTTGGCATTCTGAGGTGCCACAAGCTCTAGCTTGGATAGTTTCAAAGAAAGTTGAAAGAAGAGACATACAAAAAATAAACACATAAATAAATGAAAAAGAAAGAAAGAAAGAAAGAAAGAAAGAAAGAAAGAAAGAAAGAAAGAAAGAAAGAAAGATTAATTCAGGACATTTACCCATGTTTTCTCCTTCTCCATAAGGGGGTAATATCAAAGGGGGCCTGGGGAAAGTGAGGATCTAACCATTGTTCAACATTGAAACTTCATCCCTCCCACACAGTGTCTAAGGAACAAACTTTCCCCTGCCAGGGGATAGTAGCAGAGTTTTACAGGAAAGTCTGAATTTCTGCACCTAAGTAATAATGGTAAGTGTGCAACTCCCACCATCCTCTCAATTGGAATTAATGGAGACCACTCAAAGAATCCCATCTCTGATATAAAGGAGAAAAATCTGCTTATTCCACTGCTTAGTGAGGCCAGAAGAGGCCTGCTTATCAAAAAAGACTTAAATTATAACCACTACCAAAATATATGTGAATTTCAGTCATCAATCAAGAACCACTTACATAAAGAAGCAGAAAGGTCTCCACCAAAATGAGAAAAGGATACTAACAGATTAGGTAACACTGGGCACACATTCTGAGGGTGTGACCTGATTTAAAATGGCCAATCACAAAAGTATATCCACAAGCTATTAAAAAACACAATTGAAACAAATGAAAACAACTCCTTAGCATATAAATTGAACATTTAAAGATGATCCCAATGGATATTTTACAACTGAAACTGATAAAAATCTATACATGTGTCAAATGGCAATCAAAATAAGACTGTGGAAAGAAGCATTAAACCTGAATAGAGAAACTAAATATTACTCAATCTACATATCAGACAAAAAGTAGTGAATGAAAGGAACAAGTGTTAAGAATCTGAGAGGGTATGGGAAAGACTTAGCAATTGCATGACTGAGGTGCCAGAAGAAAGGAGGGTAGAATGAGTGAGTTTGAAAGCTTACTCAATATAACTGAAAATTGTCTATTTGTGATTAAAAAAAAATATATGACATATTCAAAAGTACTGAGGAGGCTCTTGTGACTGTTAACGCTGACAGCTTGATAGGACCCAGAATCATGCTGGAGAAAAGCCTCTGGGCTTGTCTAGCTGGGAGTTTCTAGACAAGGTTAACTGAAAAAGGACCACACACTCTGAATGCTGGGGTACCATTCCATGCACTGGGCCTCAGATGGAATCAAAAAGAGACATTTCATTGAGGACCAGTTTTCATCACTCTCTAGTTTCTGACTCCAGACACAATGTGACCAGCAGCTTCCTGCTTCCACCACTATGACCCTCCTGCTGGCATGGACTGTATCCTCATACTGAGAATCAAAATGAAGCCTTCCTTCCTTAAGTTGCTTCCTGTCAGATCACAGAAAGTTGAAGTATAATAAACAAGAAAAAAAATCTATTCAAAGATACAACTCAAATTAATTCCATGCAAATTAGTTCCATCCACAGATACATCCATAAATCCCAAGTGTTCTAGTTTCTCTTCAATTGCTGTGACAAAACACTCTGATCAATTCCAACGTGGGGATGAAAGGGTTACTTCCAGGTCACAGTTTATCACTTAGGGATCCCAAGGCAGGAACTCAGGGCAGGAACCTGGAGGCAGGAGCTAAGGAAGCAATGCTGCTTACTGGCTTGCTCTCCTGGCCCACGCTCAGCCTGCTTTCTTTTTTTTATAGATAAAATTAAGTATTTATTTGCCATTAGAAAAGCAATCCTATGAAGAGTTTCAAAAGCTGAAGAATAAGATAAAATCATTGATTTCCCAAAACACTTGCATAATATTCTTTTTCAGACAGTTTATTGAGATAAAATTAAGTATTTATTTAAATGAGAAAAGCAATCCTAGGAAAAAGTTCCAAAGCCGAATAAAAAAAAAAAATCAATGATTTCCCAAAACTCTTCTCTAATATTCGTTTTTATATATTATTGCAAAATATGCTTATATACACTCCACACATAAGTCAAAATTACAAATTCTAAAAATAAACTATAGGTTGATTCCTAGACACATTTAGAGATTCACATTTTAACAGTAAAGTTACATGCAGGTATCAAGATGTGTAACTTTACATTCTTTTCTTTAGAATATGACTACATATCTTCCATCCATACATGGTAATTTCAATGTGTGAATATAAGTGGTAGGACAATTCTAGAGCCCATTTAGAGATTCACATTGGAATAGCACAGTTGCTTTCAAAGACAATGAAATATAATAATAAAGAAAAGACTTTCTAAATCAAACAGCAGCTGCACAGGAAATAAGGAAAACAGCTGATAGATAAGTGGGGCCTTATCAAACTCAAAAGCTTTTGTACAGCTAAAGAAACAATCAAGGAAGTGAAGAGAAAACCCACAGAGTAGGAGGAAACCTTCAACACTGATACATCTGACAGAGCATTAACATCCAGCTATATAAGCTACTTTAAAAAACAGAGAAATAAGAAAACAAATGACCTACCCAAAGGATGTAGTAAAGAGCTAAACAGAGACTTCACCAGTAAGGAAGTAAAGATGGCTGAGAAACATCTTAAAAAGTGTTCAACATCATTAATAATTAAGGAAATGCAAATTAAAACCACACAAATGTATCATCTCACTCCAATAAGACTAGCCAAGATCAAGAAAACAAAAGACAACAAATGCTGGAGAGGTTCTGGGGAAAGGGGAACACTCAACCACTGCTGATGGGAATGTAAACTGGTACAACCACTGTGGAAAGCAGTGTAGAGAACCCTTAAAAACTCAATATGAGCCTACCACCTGACCCAGCCATACCACTCCTGGGTATATACCCACAAGACTAATCCTACTGTAAAGGTACATGAGCTGCTATGTTTATTGCAGCTCTGTTGACAATAGCAAAGAGCAGGAACCAACCCAAATCCCCCTCACCTGATGACTGGATAACAAAAATATGTTACAAATACACAATGGAGTTCTATGCAGGAGTAAAGAAAGATGACATCATGAGCTTTGCTGGTAAATGGATGGAACTTGAAACAGTTATGCTAAATGAAGTAACACAGTCCCAGAAAGAAAGAAAAAAAGTGAATGGTTTCCCTCATTTTTGGATGCTAACACCAAATCCCCAATTGGCAGGCAAACTGAGCAACTTTATTATTATATTTCATTGTATCTGAAAGCTTGCTTTCTTATACAGTACAGAAATACCTACCCAGGGGTGGCAGCACCCACAGTGGGCTGGTCCCTCCCATATCACTCAACAATCAAGAAAATATCACACAGACATGGCCACAGACCAGTCCAATGGAGGAAGTTCCTCAATTGAGGATCCCTCACCCAGGTGTGTCAATTTGACACTAAAGCTATCTAGCAAACCATGCAAATTAAACATCTCAAAACCAAAGATAAGGAAAATAATCTTGAGAGCCACCAGTGAAAGATGATTCTCTCACAGGAATAAAGTCATTGGATTTCTTATCTGGAAACAAGAAAAGAAAAATGTACCAAACCAAATTTCAAATGCTGAAAAACAGTCAGTGAGGAATTTAAAATCCAATGGATTTAAGATTCATCAAGAGTGAAGAGAAAGTGAATTCTCAGATCAAGGAAACCAAGGTAATTTGTTCCCAGAAGAGCATAAAGGTACAAGTACAATTGTAGAGAAATCCAGCTTGAATTGTGGGCTGGATTTCCAACTAGCACCGGCTGGCCAAGAGTCTGGCTCTGCCTCAAGGAGGAGCAAGCAGCATGGCTTAGATGCGTAATGCTGGGTGGAGCAAGGTGTGCATTGGCGTGGAGTTGGGGGGCTCATTATTGGTCCTGGGAACTGACATCATTTGGTTTATAAAAGCAAGCTGTGGCAAGGAATAAGTTTGAATTCCACAGTAACATCATCACGGGATTCCTGGATGTTATTTTTAATTATTTATTGCACACATACAGGCTAAGGTAAGCCTACATTTCATTGGGTGGCCAGTGTGGATGTAAAGAGATTCCTTTGTGAATCACCAACCTGAGTAACTGTTGTGAATGAAATTCCTGTCCAGGCTCTGGGCAGGTGGGAAGTCATGGCCAAGAGTGGAACACATGTCTCGTGGGTCCAGACTAAGAGCCTACGTTGGAATTATCACTTAGGCTGGGCTTCAGGAAGTAGCCAACTGGTCTCTGCGCCAGAGGCTAGCTCCTCACAGTGTCCAAAAACAGATGGTGTCTCCCCATCCCCCTTAGCAGGTCCGTGTGGTCACTGTTTGCCATAAAAAGAAAAGTTTCCTACATAATGGCACCACCAACGTGGGGCATGGAGACCACTTTGGTAAGTTAGAATCTCTGCAAGATGGGAAATGACAGCTTTAATGAAGCTATGTTTCAGGAGGAATTGTTTTGTGATGTATGGCATGTGTTTGTTGACTGTGTGCTGTGGTTCTCTGTGGCTGTTGTGTTTCAAATTGTGGCATGGAGAAAGTTTAGCATCTCCAAATCAGTGAAGGCATGGAATAAGGCTGGAGGCAGAGGGAATTCTCATATTAACTCTGCTGGAGCACCTGTGGATGGCGCTGATGGGGACTTGGCCTGTGTGCCAGAGACCCGTTCTCTGATAGGCTTTGGGAAGCTTGCATTCTGTTGTGGGATTTCACCCACTCAGCAGTACACCATTATGGAGCCAGTGGGTGCCATTTCAGCTTCCCTGGATTGGGGGCATCTGTTGCTTCCCCAGCCTTCCCAGGTGGTGGGTATTCAGAGAAATTGTGAGAGGAGTGCTTCCTCTCCCATCCACTTGCCTTCTGGAGGTTTTGAAATGGGCTCAGAACCTGCCCTGCAGCCTCAGTTTTGGCCCCTAGGAGAAGCCCCAGCTTCTGCTTTCTGGCCACAGTTCAGGTGGCGAAGGTCACAGAGGCTGGGAAGGTGGGCATGCCCATGGAGCAAGCAAGCTCAAGCTTTTTGCTGCATGCCTTCTGTAGAGGTGCTCATTTGCACCTTTGCACAGGCCAGCTTGGGTTGTAGAAGTAACTCCCTACCCAGGAATTAATCTACCAACATTGGCTTGCATGGAAGCTTGTGAAAAGCCAGCCAAAGTCTAAATGTGCTTTTAAAAAGAACTCCTTAAAATTTTTTTGTGTAAATAGTATTAAATAGTGTAAAATATTGCTTAATTCTGCTAAAGTTTCCTTTTGTCTGCTAAACTTCCCCCAAGATCTCTTCTAGAAGCCAGTCTTCTATGATGCAAATTGAGTTTGTAAATTCCAGGCTTGTAGAGCCTATGGTGGCCCATGCCTTTAATCCAAGCAGATGCTTATGAGTTCAGGGCAAGCCTAGTCTACCAGGCTGACTCTGACTGTGGGCAGGCTCTGCCTTGAAAAGACCAAAGGCAAAATACGAAGCTTTTCAGTTTGTAGCTGTTTGTAAATACTCTGGTTAATCTAGTCCAATGTTTGTTCTGTGCCCCTCTCCTGCTGTGGAAACAACACCGGAAACAGCGGGTGGCTGGTGAGGGAAGGGCTGGCTTTACTGTATTCTGTGTGTTACTGGAAAAGCCACTCTAGGGCACTCTTGCCCTACAACATCTTTCATTGTGTTTTGAAGGTGCGGTTTTGATTCCCATACTTAGGAGACAGATGGTGGACCTCTGTGAAGATTCAAGTCCAACCTTAATTGTGGAAATGACCTTTTCTCATTGAGTATAAAACAATAATATAACGTTCTTCCCACAGATTGGTCTCACAAACTTTTTTCCTTTGTGCATGTTTGTGTATGCTTGTATGTATGTGTGTGTGCACACATGTGTGTATGAATGTATGAGTATTTTGTTTTAGCCCTTACAGCTTTCTAAACTCCTGTGTTTTGAAAGGTTAACTATAAATCGCTTTACAGATTCAACCTATACAAAACTGGGTTTATACTTTTGGTGCTAACAATCTTTAATTGGATTTATGTTGAAGGACCCCTGCTCCAAGGTTTTATGCACCCTTAAAATATGTCTTTAGGAACCATGGTACCGCCATCCTATAAGGCCTCCAAGTCAAGTACGCTATAAGGTTTCCCTCCCCACTTCCTCATACCTTGTGGTGTTCAACTGAGTCATGCCTACCTGTGTGTCAAGATAAGGTTTCCCTCCCCACTTCCTCATACCTTGTGGTGTTCAACTGAGTCACGCCCACCTGTGTGTCACTGGCCTGCGTGCCGAGATGATTTTTTTACTACTACACAACCCTTCCTCCATTTCCCCATACCTTGGGATCTCTGCTTTTAAAAGTTCCCTATCCCAGTCCCTGGGGGTCGACCTCCTCTACCCCTGCGTGGGTTATGAGCTTGGCCCCAGTGCACTGGTTCACTCCTGAATAAACCTCGTGTAGTTGCAGCAAGGACAGTCTCTGGCTGATTTTGTTGGGTGTCATACCATCCTGAGACGTGAGTGGGAGTCGCCCCAGGAATTGGGGGTCTTTCATTTGGGGGCTCATCCTGGATCAAAGATCCCCCCCCAAATCACCAGAACCCTCTTGGAGGTAAGGTTCTGTAAGGTTCTTTTCCTGCCTGTTTGTCTACCGTGTCTGTCTGACTCTAGGGGGCGCCAAATCTGTTATTTTCAGCATACAGCCATTTCCGTGCTCGTGAGAGCAATGAACTCCCCATCCCGGAGAGGAGGGGAGAGTTACTGACAGATGTGTCAGGAAGGTAACCGACTGTATCACCCTGGGAGACGTCCCAGGAGGTCTGAGGGAGGCCCAAGGATGCTCGAAGCCCTCCCATCTGGGTGCCGACACTGACATTGAGGCTCCCATAGAATTGGGAGTTGTCACGCCCTTTCGGCCATCTGAGTCTGTTTCTTCGTGTTGGAGGACTCACAAGAGATGGGTCCTAGTTTCTGTTTCTATTATATCTTTGAGTGTTTTGTGTTCTGTGTGACCTTGACTATGGGACAGACTGTCAGTACTCCACTTGGGCAGACACTAGATCATTGGACTGAGGTAAAGAAACGAGTCAAAAATTTGTCTGTTGAGGTAAAAAGGGGACCTTGGAGGACTTATTGCTCATCCAAGTGGC
>VZQC01007749.1:247283-293542 GCA_009823505.1 Rhizomys pruinosus | reverse complement strand
GAACACAACTTCTGTGTGCTGTTACCCTGAAGAATTCTTCCCAGGAAGATTTCACCACATGATGTTGGTCTCTTGCTAATTCATAGGTGATTTCAGCTCCAGCTAACCGCATTAATTTTCCCAGTAAACAAAAGGTTACACCTCGTGTCTGGTCTCTTGTTACTTACAGCTGAATCTCAGCCCCAAATGACCAGAACCCACAGATTAAACAATCCCTATGATGATCTGCTTCCTTTGAAAAAATACTTCCACAAGCCAGGCCCTCCATCTTTACTAACAATTGTTCAGCAAAGACCTGCCCCAAGCGTCTACAGCAACAATCTTTAGGCAATTCAATGGATCTCCCTGGCCAAAAAGTTCCAAACGGCTCTACGACCTTTCCCCCAATCACCTAAGGTCGCAGGTCTGCCAAGCAATACTCCACCATCTTCTGGTCCTAGTTGTCTTCCCTTGCTGTGGACTGAAAACCATTTGGATCCGACACCTAACTGGGAGTGAAAAGGAGTTATATTACAGCTACACATACTCCTGGTCACAGTTCATCACAGGTAATGTTTCAGAAGGGGGGGGGGGCGGCATGAGCCTCCATGTCAAGCCAGAAGCAGCAGTGTGAAATGGAGTTGCCCTGGGGTTTGAAGATGAGCTGTGTGTGCCACAGACGCAGAGTCGGAGAGGGGAGATGCCAAACCCTTTGGAGCCCAGAAGATGTAGTGAGTCCCAGATGTCCAGCCTTGAGCTACTTGCTGGATTTAGGTTTGTTTGAGAGTGCCTGATTCTTCCCTTGAAATAAAACAGTACTTGTTTTGGATTTTACAGCAGTCCACCGTTAAGAGACTTTTCATAGACTGAACTTTTAAGCGTTTGGACATTAACAGCCCCACAGTCCTTAAAAGGATGTACTATCTTAGGTTGTGATTAATGTTAACATCATATCTTGGGGATAAGAACTGGAAAGGTAGTGGTTTAATAGTGATGTGTTTTGTGTGTAAGTTGCAAGGGGTCAATTGCACTGGATAGCTTTAGTGTCAATTGACACACCTGGGTTGAGAGAGCCTCAATTGGGAATTGGCTCCATTGGATTGGCCTGTGGCCAGATCTGTGGAGTATTGTCTTGATTGTCAGGCATAGGAGGGCCCACCCCACAATGAGTGGTGCCCACCTGGGACAGGTTGTGTGTACTGTGTAAGAAGACAGGCTGGACATGAGCCAGGAGCAAGCCAGTGAACAGCATTCCTCATGGCCTGTGCTTCAGCTCCTGCCTCCAGGTTCCTGCCCTGAGTTCCTGCCTTGGGTTCCTTAAGTGATGAACTGTGACCCAGAGAGATTGAGCTGAATACCCTTCCTCCCCAAGTTGGTGTCCGTCAGAGTGTTTGTCACAGCAATGGAAGACAAACTAGGCAAATGCTTACTTCAAACCTCACTTAAATCTTTATAAAGTGGGTTTATAACATCATTTTCCTTTCAGCCTTTAGGTGGTTTTTCCAGGCCTGCCAAAACCCTGTTCTAAAGATGCTTTACTTAGTTGTTTAAAGTTTTACAATACACATTAAACCTACTTTATTCTAAGTTAAATAAGATTATTTCTTAAAATGATGTTAGTTTTTGTCTCAGTGATGAGGGAGTGTAGTTGATAGTGTACCATACACCCATAAAGTAGCTAACTGTAACAGCATTGTACAATCAGTAATTTTTAACCAAGACAAGTAAATTACACAAATGACCATAGAAGTTTAACTAATTAATAGAGCTCATCCGAGTTGGAGGGGCCAGTTCCAGCTCAGAGGCTTTTTAGAATTGTACAAATGCATATTAAGATTTACATTGAAAGACCCCCAATTCCTGGGGCGACTCCCACTCAAGTCTCGGGATGGTATGACACCCAACAAAATCAGCCAGAGACCGTGCTTGCTGCAACTACACAATGTTTATTTGGGAGTGAACCAGTGCACTGGGTCCGAGCTCATAACCCACACAGGGGTAGAGAAGATCGACCCCCAGGGACTGGATAGGGAACTTTTCTGTGTGCTGACCCTGAAGAAATTCTTCCCAGAAGATTTCACCACAGTGATGCTGGTCTCTTGTTACTTACAGCTGATTTTTCAGCCCCAGCTAACCAGCATCAATTGTCCCAGTACAACAAAGATTTCACTTCAGGTTCTGGTCTCTTGTTACTTACAGCTGATTCTTCAGCCCCAACTGACCAGAACCCACAGATTAAACAGTCCTAATGATCTCTGCTTTCCTTTGAAACTAGAAACTTCACAAGCCAGGCCTCCATCTTCTACAAATTGTTCAGCAAAACTGCCCCAAGCTCTACAGCAACAATCTTTAGGCATTCAATGATCTTCCCAGCCCAAAGTTCCAAATGCCTCCACGATCCTTCCCCAAAACACCAAGGTCAGGTCTGTCACAGCAATACTCCACCACTCTTCTGGTCCTAGTTTGTCTTCCATTGCTGTGACAAAACATTCTGACCGACACCAACTTGGGGAGGAAAGGGTTTATTCAGCTCACATCTCCTGGGTCACAGTTCATCACTTAGGGAGCCCAAGGTAGGAACTCAGGGCAGGAACCTGGAGGCAGGGGCTGAAGCACAGACCATGGAGGAATGCTGTTCACTGGCTTGCTCCCTGGCTCATGCCCAGCCTGCTTTCTTATACAGTACACAACAACCTGCCCAGGGTGGCACCACTCATTGTGGGCTGGGCCCTCCCACACTGCTCAACCATCAAGACAATATTCCACAGATGTGGCCACATGCCAATCCAATGGAGCCAATTCCCCAATTGAGGCTCCCTCAACCCAGGTGTGTCAAGTTGACAATAAAGCTATCCAGCACAGTATTATACATTTATATAGAGGTATTTCAGTAAAGATTTATACAGAAATACAAAAAAATAAATATAAGTTAATGGACTTGATTTCTCTGAAGTCACAGTTTAGTGAAAACATTTTAAGGAAAATTTAATGATGTGTGATTAAGAGGTATCCAAATTTGCCAAAACTTTGTCTACAAATTATATGGTATTTTAGGACTTAGTAAAAGTAAAAATGTCTATATTAAACAACATTAGTTAAAAGGATTTTAATAAAAATGGTAATACATTTAAGCTAATTGGAAATATAGATTATTGTCCACATTTTTTACTTAATATAATGCATACATATGTTTTCTATAATTTTTGTGTTTTGCAGTATCATCTTGTAACATTTTCTTTTACCTGTATGATGATTTAACTAAGGAAATTAAGCTTGCTTCCCAAACTAACAGTCAATGAAAAACAGTTTGGGTAAATTTAATGAAAATTTACACCTTGTTTCCTTCCTATAGGTATGTATAATACAACTACCTTTTTGAGATTCATGGGTCAAAAAATAGAAATGTAAAATAAAAAAGGGGGGGATACAGTTATATATTAAACCTTTTGTCAAATTTTTCAATTTAAATCTTAAAACTAACTATGGGAAAAGATTTGCATGTTCCCACAAGTCAAAACATCATCAACTTAATAGCTGAGAAAGAAAAGATAAAGCTTTGCAGGCTGTATCAAGAAATACCAGTGGAGAAGCTGGTCCATCTGAACATTAAGGGAGGAAAAACCCCAGACGCCCTAAAAAACAGGCATCAAACACCTCTGTGGATCCTATTTGTAACAACTGTTTATAATGTGTCCTAATGAAGTTACCTTCGAGGTGCCGCAAAGTTTTAATATGAGAGACTTTATCTCCTTTTCATAGAACAAAGAAAAATGTAATGGTAATTAAGTCATCCCCCAACTGTAAATTAGAGCCAACTTTTATAGTGGCAATTTCTTATAAAACAGGTATAACTGTTTTCTTTAATTAACTGACATAAGAAGTGTGAAAAGATATTCTCCATTCAAGGCAAATAGTAACATTTTTATAAGCTGTGTAATTAAGCAAAATATACTAATACATGGGAGATCTGATATCAGCAGTGGATTATTCTGCCAAGGAGATGTTGGCTAGGGGATCCAAGCCCCAAAAGTTAAAGGCTTTTTGCCTGTAAGCTGGGATACCTGCAAGAAGAGAGGCAGTAAAGCCCTGTTGTCAGAGACCTGGAGTAAGCATGGGAAAGATGTATTGAGACCACACTTGCAAGCATACAGCTGGCCTCTGAAATGCCAGAGAGTGTTACCAAAGGCCATTAGATCAATGAAGAAAACATTGGTCTCCATGAGTCAAGCAAGACTCCTCCATCAGCATCAGCTACACCTCCCCTGCCTGGAAATACTGTGCAACAGTGGCAGCCATGTGTCTGTATATCCCAGATCTAATTGGCTATTAGCTCTCTCCTTGGAAGGAATAATTCTCGGCTGATGCCACAAGCCTATGTCCTCTATTGGTTTGGAAATGTTATAAGCCACAGTAAGACATTGTCATCTTTTACAGAAAGCTATAGTTCATGGATTAGCATACCATCTGAGCATCTGTGTCTATGCCCACTATGTAGCTTACCATAATAATTAGTACTGTTTAAATGCCTGTATTTCTAATTGTTTGTGCTTCATTAGTAGGATTAAAGGGTTATTCCTGGATAAACTGCCAACCCATGAAAGGAAACAGCCCAAACTGGTCAGAGTCCAGAATGACATCTCCAGAGAAAGACTGTTTTGCCTCTCGCCCACTTATGCCCCTTTTCCAAAGCCTAGGGAACAATCTGTGGAAGAGGGGACATGGTAGAATGCAAGGGCTGTGATTGGGGTGAATTGTGGGACTACAGCAGTATAGACTGGACTCTTATTTGATCAACATGTTTGTACATGCAAACCCCTCCAGCTGGACAATGGGGATCTTGGGGTGTATAAATTTGGGCATAGCTGCTTGCAAATCGGTTTTGGTATAAAAGAAAATATCTTAGGTCTGCTCTGCCTCCACCCAGCACTCAAGATAGGTTTAAGCAATCATGTATTTAAAAACAGATTCCTTTATAGGTGCCAACCTTTCCCACGGGTTTGTCTGCCTCTCAAATATTAAAAACAGTGGGAGATATAGGGAAATCCAGCTTGAATTGTGGGCTGGATTTCCAACTAGCACTGCCTGGCCAAGAGTTTGGCTCTGCCTCAAGGAGGAGCAAGCAGCATGGCCTGAGTGCATGATGCTGGGTGGAGCAAGGTGTGCACTGGCACAGAGTTGATGGCCTCATGATTGGTCTTGGGAACTGACATCATTTGGTTTATAAAAGTAAGCTGTGGCAAGGAGTAAGTTTGAATTCCATAGTAACATCATCACGGGCTTCCTGGCTGTTATTTTTTTATTAACTATTGTATGCATACAGGCTAAGGTAAGCCTGCATTTCGTTTGGGTGGCCAGTGTGGTTGGAAAGAGATTCCTTTGTGGATCACCAACCTGGATAGCTGGTGTTGTGAATGAAATTCCTGTCCAGGCCCTAGGCAGGTGAGAAGTCATGGCCAAGAGTGGAACACATGTTTCATGGGTCCAGGCTAAGAGCCTAAATTGAAATTATCACTTAGGCTGGGCTATGGGAAGTAGCCAGCTTGTCTCTGCTCCCGGAGTCCAGCTCCTCACAGTGTCCACAAGTGGATGGTGTGTCCCCATCCCCCTTAGCAGGTCCGTGTGGTCCCTGTTCGCCATAAAAAGAAAAGCTTCCTACATACAATAACCAAAATATAGAGACTGAGGGATAACTAAACCCATAATTATATACCATGTATAAGATACATTTGTTCAATATAATTGAATAAATGGTTTTAAAATTAAAATGATAAAAATTATATATCAAATATTAATCTAAAGAATAAAGAAAAATCCAGTTGGAGACATGGCAATTCCCTGTGTCTCCATGAAATTTATCCAAAACAACAGGTGTGTGGCTACAAGGAGAAATGGTGTTATAGGAAAGGAAGTATAGTGTAAAAGTAGACTGTCAGTAGCCTGCCAGAATTTAGAAATACTAATATTAGAATTATAAGGAAAGTAGTGTCTAATAGTGAGTGCCCAGAACCATGCTGAAGAACAAAACAATCTGTATCAGCAGAGCTGTGGGAAATTTGACAGAAGGAAAATCCATACTCATGTAAATGGGAAACAGTTCTAATTGGACTCTGTGTAATAATTTTAAAAAGAAATGACATGAAGTAGGGAGAGATATGTGTTGGGGGGCCAAGGAGGTGTTGGAGGATGAGATGGGAATAGATTTAATCAAGATACATTGTATTCATGTATGAAAATTTTTTAAATGTTGTCTAACTGCACAATTAGAGAATCCACCACTTTAAAAAATTAAAGTCTCAGAAGATCTGCAATCCATTCAGCGAGAAAGCTGAAGGAGTTACCTGAAATTTCTGATTTAGTTGCAAAGACTATAATGAAAAATCATCTTAAAAGGTGTGAGAATTTAATCTCCGTCTATTTTTATATCGTCAAGTCCAAAGATTTTTTTCCTCTTAACAGGCACCAGGGCAAAGCAACTGCACTGAGATCATGGGCCCAAGCCTGATTACACACAAGTTGTAAACCCAGGTCAACATGATGGGAGCACAATCTACACTACAGCATGTCCAGAGTCAAGTCTGCTCAATAAGAAAAGCTTTATCAACAAGTGGAAGAAGGAGGCCAGAGAGATGGTTCTGAAAATAAAAACATTTGCCAGGCAACCTGAGTTCCATCCACAGAAACATATAAAGGTGAAAAGAGAGAACTGAATGCACAAAGCTATCCTCTGATCTCTGCAGACAGGCAGGCAGGAAGGCAGGCAGGCAGGCAGGCAGGTAGGAATGGGGGAAAGAGAAGGGGAGGGGAGGGAGACCTGGAGGGGGAAGGGGAGAGGAAGGGAAGGTGGAAGGGGAGGGGAGGGGAGGGAAGGAGAAGAAGGGGAAGGGGGAGGGAGGGAGGGGAGGAAGGAAGGAAGGAAGGAGAAAAAAGAAAGGATTATCTATCTCAGAAAATGCAATGCAGAAACACAAAAAGTATGATCAAGCAAGATAACATAACCCATACAAAAGTCCATGACTCTCTACTAACTGAATCTAAAAATAATAAGCACATGAAATGCTGGGCAAATAATTCAAGAATCTAATTTCTTAAATGATGGATAACTCTATCAAGAAGACAAAGAGAATGAAGCAAGGAAGACAGAAGGTTTGGGCTAGAAATTCAGCCAAGAGATAAATAATAGTATAGGAAAAGGAAATCTTGGAAATGTAAAGCTGAATAAAGGAAAATTTAAAATTCATTGTAAAGCATTACCAAGAGATTATATCAAGCAGAAAAAAAGAGTATCATTGTTATGAGATAAGTTTGATAAATTATTACAGACAAATAATGGTGCAGAAAAAATTAAAATTTAGGCATACAATTTTAAAGAACTCTAGGATACAAGAGAAAAACCTTAAGAATTGTTTAGCAAAGAGTTTATAGTTAAAATATTAATTACTGCTAAAATCTACTCTTTTGAACAATAGTGGAAAATTAGTCAAATCTGAGAAAAGACTATATACCACATACAGGAAGCATGTAGAAACACTAACAAACATGAGCAAAAGCACTCTATGAAGTGTTAAAGCTAAAATGGCAAAAGTACAGATCAAAAAACAATACGGAAAGCTGCAAGAGAGAAGTACTATGCTACAAAAATAAATCCATCAGCTTACTAGGAGAGTTCCCAGCAGAAACCCTGAAAGATAGATGATCATGGAATGATGGATTTCAAACCCTGAATGATAGCTGTCAAATGAGAGCACTATATCCAAGAAAGTCACTCTTGGGGGGGAAATAATACCTTCTAAGATAAACATGAATTAAACCAAACCATAACAACCAAGGTACCATGGAACGAGATATTTGGAGGAATGCTGCAGGAAGAAGAGAAATCACAAAAGCTTGGGAAAGTATGACAATGCATAAGAATTAGGAAAGAATCAAGCATTATTAACTACATAAACCAGGAAAAAGGCCAAGGTGAATAAGGAAGGAAGAAGAGACCACGCAATATTTAAAACAATAACTAGCAAATAAAAAAATGGGAATTTGCCCATACTTTTCAAAAATAACCAAAAATGATCTTGACTCTCCAAAGCAGGCAGATAATTTATTTAATTTTTAAAAAAGATATGAACATTTATCTTCTGGTGAGGAAGAAAAAAGTTAAAGAAAACCTCACCTCAATGGGAAGTAAATAAACTGAAAAATAGTGAAGGTATGGAAACTGATGCTCTAAGAAGATAGAACCTGATAGCAGGAGTATTTACACTCATAGCTGACAAAGTATTTTTCAAGCCAAACTAGAGAGATAAAGAAGGCCACAATGAGTTAATAAATGAAGCAATCTATCAAGAGGATATAATAATTATAAATACATATACTCAAAATTTTGGCATATACAACTTTTTATTAAAAACCTGTAATCACTATTGGATATAAAGAGACAAGTAGGTACAAATACAATCATAGTGAGTCCTCAGAAAACAACATTTCTCAATAGCTAAATTATCTGGACAAAAATTAAGAAACCTCAGAGTAAAACTTCACTATAGAACAAGTGGATTTGTTGGGTATTTACAGACTACTACATCCAGTAGCTGCCAAATATACATTCTTCTCTGAAACCTATATAGTATTCTCCAAAGTACATCACATGTTAGGTAATAGGAAATGTCTTAAAAAGTGTTCTCAGGGTCATAATGGAATAAAACTTGATGAAAACTACTGGAAAATCTAAATACATGGAGCTGAACAAGACTTTTTTTTAATATTAAGTAATAGGAAGATATAAAAAACCCTAGAATCAGATGAAAATTAGTACACAACTTACCATAACTTTGCAAAACAGTGAATTCAATTCTAAGAAGTTTGAAGCTGACTACCCACATTAAAAACAAACAGTAAAACAGAGTTATCTGCTTAAATAAATAACCTAATGATGTGCCTCAAGGTTTTAAAAAACAATATAAATTTAAAATTAGTTGAATAACAAATATTAAACATTAGATATTAAATAAATGGCATAGAAACCAACAGAACAATACCAAAGACCAATGAAGTAGTTTCTTTTAAAAAGAAGGCTGACAAATTCTCCCAAATGAACCAAAAGGGAGAGAGGATAATTTTATTAGAAAAACTGAGACAAAGGTAGAGTATTAAATGTGGTACCACTGCAATCCAGAAGATTATTAGGGAATTATTTTTAAAAATATATTTTACTAAATTATGAAATATAAGTGCAATTGCTTAGTTGCACTATCAAGAGGAGACAGAAAAACAAAACCCACAACACATAAGTAACAAACAAAAAATTAAAGCAGTAATAAAAAAGTCTCATAACAAAGAAAAGCCCAGAACCCGACAAATTCACTGATAAATTCTATCAGAACAGACCCTGAAACAATCCAGAACAAAAATTAGCAGTGCTGGGAGCATCACAGTAACAAACTTCAGATCTTATTAAAGGGCCACAGTAAAGAAAACAGCAGGAAACTGGCACACAAACAGACACAGTAGACCAACCAGTGCAACAGAGTAAAACCCTAGAAATAAATTGACATAGCTATCGCTATCTAATATTTAATAAACTTGTCAAAAATGTGTATTGGGGAAAAGTTTCACATTTTCACCAAAGGGTGCTGATAAAACTGAAGATACATGTGTACAAGACTGAAACTACAACCCTGTCTCTCATTCTGTATAAAATGTAATTCCAAGACAATAAAGGACTTTAATATAAAACTTAAATCATCAAACAGTAGAATTGTATTGATGTAGAATCCTCCCCATAACAGCAGAATGCATATTCTTTTATAGTGCATGAGGAATATACACTAACATCAACCACATCTCAGTTTATAAAGCTCAATAAATTTTAAATATTTAAGATTACATACAGTTTTATATTGGGTGGTACTATTGATCACAATCAACCTAAACAAGAAACCAAATACAAAAATAAAAAGCAAAAATTCTCAAATATATAAAACTAAACAAAGCATTTCTAAATAATCCACAGTTCAAAGGAGAAATCTCAAAGGAAACAAATGTGCACTTAACCAATAAAACTTAAAACACAATGTATCAAAACTCCTGGCAAGTAGTTTAAGCAATGATGATATTTTAAAACATAAAATATTTTATTAGAAAATATGAAGATTTCCAAATCAATAATCTGCATTTTCTTTTACATTTGTAAAGTTACCAAACCCAGTCAAAGATAATACCAAAGCAAAACAAATTATACTCATTATTTCTCTTGAATATCGATTGAAAAACTTTTCTCAAAATATTAACAAATACGGAGCTGGGGAGATTACTCAGCAGATAAGAGCTCTGTCTGCTCTTGCACAGGACCCAGGTTCAATTTTTAACGCCCACATGGCAGGTAAAAACTGGACTCCAACTCCAGGAAATCTGACACTATCTTCTGACTTCTGTGAGAATTACACAATATTGATGCACTTACATACATATAAGAAAAACACTCATATACTTAAAAATATTAATTAATTAAAAGTTTAAAATGTTAAACAAAATTTACAATATATAAAAAATAATGATGTACCATGACAAAATGGAGTCCATGCACAGATGCAATATCATTTCAATAGTTAAAAATCAAGATAAGTCAAAATATTATAGTGTGAAGAAAATAATCCACAAGATTATATTGACAGATGCTGTAAACCACATTTGATAAAATTCAGCCCATTCAGAAAGTTGGAATTAGAGGATAACTTCGACTGGAAAAAAAATCTACAGAAAATCTGTAGCTAAAATCATACATAACGATGAAAACCTGAATGCTTATCTGATAAAAATCACATTTCTGCCATAACCACTGTTACTAAACAAGTCCTTGAAGTAAAGCAGGATATGATAATAGAAGAGATTAGCAGGGAAAATAGACAGGAAAGGAAGAAATTAATACACATTTACATAAAGAATATATGATGAGCTATGCAGAAAATATACTCAACAGCAAATTCTACTTTCAAAAATTCACAGATGACATGATTCCATTTATAGCTTGTAACAAAGCTATAGATGGAAATGAATGATTAAACTACTAGCTTTCAGGTGTAGGTGGGAGAAAGACTTGAATATGATTCCGAAAACATAATACAGAGATGCTTTGCTAATGGAATATTTCAGTCTTTTGATTGTGGTCATTATATAAAGAATAAATTAAAACTTTGTACTCATGTCGTCTTCCTGATTTTCTTTTTTTTTTTTTTTGAGTGATACATTCTTTTTTTTTTTTTTATTGATGATTTGTGTATTTTCATTTACATCTTTTCCAATTCAGTTCAGAGTATATCCCCTTCCCTTCACCCCACCCCACCCCTACCCATCCCAGATCATGCATTCTGCTGTAACTTTCCTGCTCTTTCTGGGGTTTTTTTTGTTGTTGTGTTTTGTTTTCATTTGTTTTAACAATAAGTGATAATTTGTGAGTACAAGCATCCTTCATGTCAACCAATTTCTGAGCGTTGTGCCCAACCCATACAGCTCATGTGTCCCACCATCCAGCAGGGGGGGGGCTTGTATGTTCAATCAAGTTGACAAAGCAACATGAAAAAACTCAGTAAAGGGTATTTAAGACTTACTATACTATCTTTCCAATTTCCTATGAATGTACAATTATATCAATATATGTAAATTACAAACAAAGCAGCTGGGAAATTAAGCTGTGTTAACTGCTTGTGGTAAGAATGTAAACTTGGGGCTGGAGAGATGGCCTAGTGGTTAAGTGCACCAACCGCTCTTACAGAGGACCGGAGTTTGATCCCCAGCACCCACATGGCGGCCAAGAACCGTCTGAAACACTCCAGGATTCCAGGAAATCCAGTTTCCAGGGGAATCCACACACCCCCCTCTCTGACCTCTGCACGCTTTGCACGACACGGGTGCGCAAACCTGCATGCAGACAGTACATTCTACATGCTTTGTTAATATGACTAAAAAGGGTGTCACTGGGAAAGCTGTCAATCCAAGAAGGGAAACAACCTGAATGACTGGAGTCCACAATGACACTCTCTTCTTTTTTCAACTACTATTAGACTTTTTTACGCTCTCTCCATCCTTGCTTTCAAAAAGCCCCAGGGAAAAAACGCGGAAGAGGAGGTGTGGTAATTGTAAGGGCTGTGGAGAGATAGGGGTGATCATGAGACTACAGGAATTATAGTCTGGACTCCTGATTGATCAACATTCTGTGCATACAAGCTTCTCCAACTGGTCTTGGGAACCTTGGGTTGTTCAAAAATTTGGACAATAGATACTGCAAAATGCAACCAATTACCTGATTGTATGACATAATGAGTGACATCAATGCTATCTGCAAACACTGTGTCATTGTATTGTAGAATCCCTTAAAAAAGTAAAATTAATTAATTAAAAAAAATTAAAGAAGTAAACTCATCCATCCACTGTGGACAATAGTACAGAGGTTCTAGCTAAAGGGGAAAATAAGAATAAAGACAATGTGGCTCCAAACACAATGGTGCTTTATTTATCCATAAATAAGAATAAAATTATTTTCTTTGCAGAGAAATTGATATAATTAGAAATTATCATGTTGAGTGAAATAATGCCATCCTGCACAAATAAAAAAATGCTGAGTATTTTCCTCTGCTGAAGAGAACATAGTAATGACAAGAGCAAAAGACATGAAAGTAAAGGGATGTGGTCTGGTTTGTTTTCTATTGCTATTATAAAACACTCTGACTGAAACTAACTTGGGAAGGAAACAGTTTATTTGGCTTCCAAGTCCAGATCTCTTTGAGAGAGGTCAAAGCAGGAACTTACACAGGCCTGAAACCTGGAGGCAGGAACTGAAGCACAGATTGTGCAGGAACTGTGTTTACTGGCTTGCTCCTGCTGGACTGTGTTCAGCCTGCTTTCTTTTTTTCCATATGAATTTAAGAATTTTTTTCCAAGCCTGTGAAGAATGTCCTTGGGATTTTTTTTAATTTATTTTTTATTGATGCTTTGTGCATTTCATACATTTGTTCCAGTTTCAGTTCAGGCTATTTCCCTTTCCCTTCCCCCCCACCCCACCCCATCCCAATCATGCATTCTGCCATAACTGTCCTGCATCTTTCTCCAGTTTTTTTTTTTTTCATTTTTTAGCTATAAGATAATCCATGAGTACAAGCATCCTTCATGCAAAACCAATCTCAGGCTGTTTGCCCAAAACCCTCCAGCCCACCATCCAGTGGGGGGTGACAGGTTGTTTGTTTCAATCAAGTTGATAAAATGAGGTCCAGACTACCATTGCTGTAGTTTCACACATTCTCCCCAATCGCAGCCCTTTACATTCTACCACACCCCCTTTCGCGCAGATTTGTTCCCTAGGCTTAGAAAGGGGGCACAGGTGGATGAGAGGTAAAACAGTCCACTCTCTTTTTTTTTTATTTATTTTCCGTATGTGTATGAATGTACTGTCTGCATGCAAGTTTGTGCACCGTGTCATGCAATGCCGTGGAGGTCAGAAGAGGGTGTCGGATTCCCCTGGAACTGGAGTTCTCCTGGAATTGGAGTTACAGACAGTTCTCAGCCACCATGTGGGTGCTGGGGATCGAACTCAGGTACTCTGCAAGAGTAGTCGGCGCTCTTAACCGCTAGGCCATCTCTCCAGCCCCAGGAGTTTGAATTTTTATATGAAACTAAGAACATAAATCACTACAAGAAAAGGAAAAATAAAATTCCACTAGCTAGAAAGTATAAAAAAGAAAAACTGACTTACAATAATGGAGATGACCAAGAAGTAGTCTTAGATGATTATGTCATTGGAAGAAAATAAGAAAAACAGCACCATTTGACATACCTGAAGGAATAGTATTTTTTCTTATGCTTTCTTAAAAAATAAAGTAGTACATATGTGTTATAATAATGGCAATTATTTGCACATGCAGAATACATTTTTTAATCTGATGTGCCTTTATTTATCGTGCTTAAATAAGTGAATCTCTTCCTAGGTTTTCAAAAATACATAAATATATGTCCCTCTTATTTTTTAATTTCCAGCGGAAATCTCCATCCCATACTACAATTACCTAAAATGAGATTTGGGGGAAGGGTGTCTGTGTTTGTGCATGTTCATTCACAAGCACACCTCTAATTTAACTACATTGAATCAGAAGTTAAAAGTTCCTTATCATCTACTACTTTGTAAATCATCATTTCTCTGAAAGCTAAGTTGAAAATCTGATTGCTGTGCTTTCTATATGTAAATTAATTTCAAAAAGAAGTTTAATGTCAACCTTTTCCTTGCCCTATCTAAATAGAAAGGTACTCAATAAAAACTCATTTTCATTCACAAATGTGATTATTATGTGATATTAAACCAGAAGTTGTGGTGTATGCCTCTAATTGCAGCACTTAGGAGCCAGAGACAGATAAATCTCTGAGAGACTAAGGCCAGCCTGGTCTACATAGTGAGTCCCAGGGCAGCTGTGGCTACAGAGAGACCCTGTGTCAAAAAGAATAAATAAAAAATTGTTAGCTTGTTTTTATAATTTATACCTTTAATCCCAATCCTTGGGAGGTTGAGATAAGAGGACAGCCAGCTCAAGGCCAGCCTAGACTACAGAGAGAGACCTTGTCTTGAAAACCAAAACAAACAACAACAACAACAAAAAAAACAATGTTCAAAAAAAAAATGTTCAAACAAAACAAGGCAAAAGCAGAGATGATCTTCCCCTTTTTTTGCTTTCTAACATATTTCTTTTCTCTATCCAGGAAATGTTTATTTCATGTCACATGTATCCCATGAAACAGGAGAGCTGTGGAAAAGACCAGAAAGAGCATGCAGAGGCATAAGGAAGGAGGAGGAGGAAGGGCTGAATATGCCCAAAGCTAGCATGAAAATGCAGTCATGAAATCCATCACTTTGTACCCTATCACTTTGTACCCTAACTTTGAAAAGTTAATTTTCAAAAGTACATTTCATGGGCTTTCTGTCTTAATCATCCTCATGAATTATTACAATTAGATTATTAAGAAGAACCAATGAATGTAACTTTTATGATAAAATGAATTTTTCATTTTCTCACTCTTTATAAGCATATTAAAACTGTATTGTATATTTCTAACAGAGACATTATCCTTTTTCCCAATATGGCTGTGTTTATTTTATCATTGTTATTTATTCTTGATTTATATGTTTAATAAGTTTTGAAAAATATTTACTGCCCTCTCAACCATTAATGCTCAAGATCACAAACACAGTCAAGAAGAAATGGAGGTGATATTTACAGGGTGCAATATAACATTACATTACTTTTATGATTGTAACAAAGCTTGACACTTAAAATAGAAAAAGATATGTCAAGCATGATGGTTCAGACCTGTCATTTCAGCACTTGGGAAGTTGAGGCTAGGAAATTGCCATGTGTTCTTAAATGAGCCCGGGATATACAGTGAGACTGTTTCCCAAAACAAAACAAGCTAAAATAGCAAGCAAAAAGGTACTTATATCAAACTTATAAAAGGAAATGTTTATTGGGTTTACAGGTCCAGAGGGTTAAGGGTCCATCATGATGAAGAAGGTGTGGAATCAGCTGGAACAGAAAGCTCAGGGCTTCACGCAGGTACAGGAAGAGGAAAGAGAAAGAAACATACTGAAAATGGGTACAAAGAGACATAGGAAAATGCGCATGCTAAAGTTCACCCTCAGTGACCTTTCTCCCTCCAGGCTACACCTCCTCAACTTTCCAGAACAGAGCCATCAACTGGGAACAAAGTGTTCAAATACTTGGAGCCTAGGAGGGACATCCTCACTCAAACTACCACAGATATAGAAGAAATATATACTTCCATTTAGAATAAAATTAAATGTTAATTTTGTATTAAATATCTAAGAATAAATTTAACAAAAGACATAAAAGCCTCTACACACACAAAAACAGTTTTCCTGAAAAACAATACAAAATTACTAAATAAATGGAGAACAATAGATAGTTCATAAAATGAAAAACCACAATGTTCATTTCCCAGAATTCATCAATAATGTCAACCCAATCCCAGTGAAACCCCTGATTTTATAAAAGGAGACACATAATCTATGAAACAAATTGTCCAGATATTAATCCTCAGTAATCAGTTACTCTGATATTTCTGTTTAATCATCATTGCATTTTCTTTTTTTTTTAATTTATTTTTTGTATGTGTATGAATGTACTGTCTGCATGTAGGTCTGTGCACCCGTGTCGTGCAATGCCGCGGAGGTCAGAAGAGGGTCTCGGATTCCCCTGGAACTGGAGTTCTCCTAGAATTGGAGCTACAGACTGTTCTTAGCCGCCATGTGGGTGCTGGGGATCGAACCCGGGTCCTCTGCAAGAGCAGTCGGTGCTCTTACCCGCTAGGCTATCTCTCCAGCCCCTGCATTTTCAAAATACAAAGGGAAATTATATTAAGGACAGGTTGACTAAAGTGGTTGTTGTATTGCATTACTATTTTTTAACTCAAGAAGCAGAATAAACTGATGAAGTTATATCCATAAACATTAATAACAGAAATGAATATAAACCTCTTTCTGAAATATGTAAAACATGTTGTCATTAATGGTCATTTTAAAGATGATCAACCCTCCAGGGGCTATAGAAATGGCTCAGAAGTTAAGAGCACCTCCTACAGAGGACCTGGGCTCAATTTCCAGCATGCATGAGGCAGCTATCAACCCTCTGTAACTCCAGTTTCAGGAGATCTGACGCCCTCTTCTGGACCCCATGGGCATAGCACACAGGTTCACTTGATTACATGCAGAAAAAACACTCATACACACAAAATAAAAATAAACAAATCAAACGTTTGCTTCTCAGGGTTCTTTTCTGAAAGATGGGCCAGAAAGATTGTAAGACTTCAAGGTTGTGGATGACCACAAGGAAGCAGAGTGTTTCAGACAACTGGCAGCTTACTCAGGTGAACTCAGAGCAATGGTAAGAGCATGTGCAAGTCCCAGATAAGCTCAAGCCAGACAAAATCTGAGCACAGATGTAGGGAAGTGGTAAAGAAACTCCAACCCTATCTGAGGAACTTTTGCCAACCAATGGCTGCTTGGAAGGGGAGATACAGTCTTGTTTAAGGGTGAGACTCTTGGTATGTTGGTCAGGCTCAAGTGGATGGGACAACACCAAAGGGCATTTAGGATCTCTCTCTCTCTCTCTCTCTCTCTCTCTCTCTCTCTCTCTCCTCTCCGTATAGTATATATATATATATATTATATAATATATAGATAATATATATATTAGCAATACAGTGAAATGGGCAGGAGGTTGTATGGGGGGTATGCCTATAGGAGAGAGGATCTAAATAAAATAAAATATATTGTAAAAAAAATCAATAAAAATTCAATGTAAAATTTTTAAAAAACTAAAAATTAAAAAAGCAAGTCAAGCAGGTGGTGGTGTGTGCATGTGCCGTTTTAATCCCGAGCACTCAGGAGGTCAGAAGCAGGCAGATGCTCTGTGGTCAAAGATCAGCACATGGTTGTGAAGCGAAAGCAAGGTTGTCTAGTTGCTAGTTGGAGGGCTAGCAGGGGTAGGTGACCGGTCTGTTGTGCGTGAAAAAAAGACCAAAAAAATTTAAAACAAATATTAGGTTAATTAATTAAAACTATATAAAAATAATAAAATCAACCTCGGACTTTGTTGTGGACTTTCAAGTTTGGTATCTTCTCTGTCAGTCTTTTTAAACTTGACATTTCCCCTCACTTTTCCATTTTATCAGCTTCCAAAAAAGGCAGTATTCTAAACAGGATTAATGGGTGACATTAAAAAAAAAAAAATAATGAGCTACTCATTCCCATTAAGACAAGGAAATTACTATTGCAGAGACAATCATTGCTTGTAACTCTAATTGCAGACATCTTAAATTATCTGTTTAGGAAAATTACCTTTAGGATATTTAGAGACTGCTTTGAGATATACAAATTACAGATTGACAATATTTTTTCTAGGAAACTAATCAATTATAGATAAATACAGCTGATCAACAGTTCAAAATAAGAGGTTGCTACATTAACTTTAAAGACAGTAAGCATGTTGCATTCTGTTGCCTAGACTTAATGTTTATTTTTTGTTAACAAACCCAAGCATTCTGTTCCTGCAGAACCAGCCTCAGTGCATACACTCTGAGCTGGGTGCACACCATTAACGTCAGCACTTGGGAGGCAGAGGGCAGAAGCAGAGGCAGAGGAACTCCATAAGTCCAAGGCCAGTCTGGTATACAAAGCAAGTTCCAGGCCAAGCTGGGGCTACAGGGGAGAACCCTGTCGCGAAAAAAGACAAAAAAAAAAAAAAAAAAAAAAAAGAAATAATTGACAACTTTAATGAATGAATTATATGAATTATAATTTAATTTAACTTTAATGAATGAATGAGTGAATTAATGAAATATTTAACTAAGAATAAAATTTATGCAGTCAAAAATTGGGGACTTTCTTAAAAATTTGATTTGAAACTGCTATTGTATTTTAATTTTTTAATCTTTAGAAAATCAGCATCTTCCTGAACAGTGCTGTTCCTGGGAAATCTTCTATGACTTAACTTGCTACTCTTTAGATGGTGATCATAGCATTATGTGGCTATAGTTTTTTGAACTTTGTAAAAGTTGTATTTAGTCTCTTCCATTATTCTGTGATTGTTGTGTTATTTTTCATGGGAAACCATGAATAAATGCCTATTATTCACCCCAAATAGAACATCAACAAGAAACAGAATAAACATTTCCAAGCAAGTCCAGCTTAGTAAACCAGTGAGTTTATTGGGGTTACTAACAGGAATATGAGTGAGGAGTACTCACAGGGATGATCCAAAGGGAGCTTCATCAATGATAAGCCCACTCCATCACCAGTCATGATCACACAACAACTAGATATTTGACTCCTTATATACCTGACCCTATATAGCGTCTGCTCTTCTCAGCAGGTGTTGCTCCTTACATTAGAGGGGGGTGGACCTGTGAATCTGTATTTCCTATTCCTTGAAATTTTTATTTTACTCTTAAGAGCCTCCTCCTTTTACCAAGAGGGATGTTTCGATTTCTAGGAAACAAAATATGCAATTACCCTAAGACCACAGTAATAGAATTAATTATCTAATATGGTATCTAAAATCTGATGTAATAGTACATAATGTATTAAATTTTAATGAATTAAACACATTTATCTGGAATACTCTGCCTTGGTATAGAAAGGACTGGATGGCCTGGCTATGATACTGAAGCTTGAAGAGGAAGAGACTTTCACTAAGTGCATATCCAGGAGACATAGTGTACACAATAAAATACACAAATGTAAAATTGGGATTGGATGATTGTTTAGTATATAAAAATTCAGTCGGGCATAGTGGCACACACCTTTGATCATAGCACTTGGGAGGCAGAGGCCGGCAGATCTTTGTGAGTTCAAGGCCAGCCTGGTCTATAGAGTGAGTTCCAGGATAGATAGGGTTACAGGGAGAACCTGTCCTGAAAAGACCAAAATAACTAAATAAATAAATACATCGATAGATAGATAAATAAATAAATAAATTGACAGATGCTTCCAATTACTGTTGTTGGTTGCCTGCCCTGATCTCTTTTGTTTTTCCATGGTTCTTTTCATATGGGTTGATTTGTGTGTTTCCAAAAACATTTGTTTAAATTCTTCCTAACCCTCAGCATCTATGAATGTGACTTTACATGGAAACAAAGTCTTTGAAAATACACCAAAATTAAAATGTGACTGTAATTGCAGGCTCCGATCCACTCCAGCCATGGTCCTCATCAAAAGAAGGAAAGTTGGACATAAGGGAACCAGAGATTCTGTCATGTGACTACAAGAATGCACATAGTATTCCAGCAACAAGGGAATGAAGGCACATCGTAAAATGTGCACCTGCTAGGAAAGGAGCAGCAAGAGTTATTAGCACAGTGAAAGCCAACTCCGGCAAGGAGGGTTCTGCTTTTAGCTTCAGAGGGAGCACGGCCTCGCTGGCACTTCGACTGGGAGCTTCTAGACTCCAGAGGGGAAGGAATGAATCTCTACTGTTCGCAACCACCAAGTGCATGGTATTTGTTATGGCAACCTAGAACTCTAATATTATTCATTGGCTGTGAATAGCTATACCTCTACCCTTCTCAGAAGAATTCTCTTATCCTATATAAATGGCTTGAACTGGAATTGTTCTCTGGTTGCAATTAAACCTATTTGTCTTACTACCTCAGACATCTTTCTTTTTTTTCTTTTTTTTTCTTTTCTTTTTTTTTTTTTTTTTTTTTTTTTTTTTTTTTTGCCGATGGTACTACATACAGTAAAAAGTTACATATAGATTTCCAAGTGAGACATGGTTCACAGGGAGTGGAGTCTATATTAAAACAATGCCTATGATGTTGAAACATAGATATGTGAGAATCAAGAAACTGCTCCCAATGAAATTGACCCAAACTCCAAGTATACTTGGGATATTCGTTTTACATCTGCCATTTTTCCAAATTATTCGTTATTAATCTGAGCCCTCCTTTCTTTATTTTAGCCCTCCTTTCAACTGCAAAATAATAGGATTTTATTTGTGCTACTAATTATAGAATCAGCCTGGGTAAAGTTACACAAACCCACCAGTGATGCTTAAGTAGAAAATTGATGTGATTTGACTTTCATATTAAATATACTCAAAGAAACCTAAATTTAAAATATTTAATCAAGAGATTATTGCAATTTGTGATACAAGAGGGTTTCTTTATATCTTGAAAAAATAGGAGATATTCATTTTTACTTTTTCATTTTTAGATATATTTTCATTGTTTCTTGAGAAGCTCATATAATGCATTATGATCATATTCAGAGCCCATTCTCAATCTCCTCCTAGGTCCAAGCCTCCCTCAATTCATGTCCTCTGTTATTTTTTCCAGAGAGTCCTATTGAGTCTAATTTGTGGACCTTAAATATTCTTAACTCTAGGTCTATCCGTTGGATCATGGTCAACCAAATCATCATGACAGCCTTAGTTAAAACTGTCTCTCCTCTCAGTAGCTATCAACTGCCAGTACTTCTTCTGTTAATGGCAGGGCTTGGGGGAGTGCCTTGTGCTTATCTCCTACCTCCATGCTTGTATTTTGCCTGGCCTGGGATTGTGTAGGTCTTGTGGATGTTCTCATAAGCACTGTGAATTAATTTGTGCGACTACCCATTGTGTCTGGAAAAGTTTCCTTTGTATTCAGCCACCACCTCTGACTCTTACAATATTTCTGCCTCCTTGCTCATAATGATCATTGAACCTTGGAAGGAGAGAGTTTAATAATGGTGACCCATTTAGGGTTGAGCACCAGGCAGTCTCTTGTTCTCTGTACATTGAATAGCTGTGGGTCTCTATAAATCGTCATATGCTATAAGTTTCTCAGATGAGAATGAAGAGAATACATTAACCTATGAGTTAATGTATCATTAGGAGTCAATTAAATACTGTGTCTATTTATGAGGAAAGCAGTAGTAGGTTCTCTCTTACAGCCTGGGAACTGTCTACCCACAGGTTCCTGTCCTGGTAACAGTGTCAAGTATGGATTCACTTTGTAATATAGGCCTTAAATCCATTCAGAAAGTAATTGGTTACTCTGGAACATTTGTACCATGTGGCTAAAACTTGCCAGGCCAGTAACTCACAGGATTCATGGCTGAGTAATACTGGTGATTACTTTTGTCTTCTGATAACATGCAGATATCTTCCAGCATTATGAAAGATAGCCAGTAGAAATGAAGCCTTGAGGTCAGCACAGGTTGATTCTTCCATGTTTGTTAGATGACTCATTTATGTAATTTCTTCAGCAGTCAGGTCTTGCCATCAAGTTCCGTAGGGTAATAATGAGCAATGACAATAGTAAGTGTTGAGAGTCAGTGGGAACCCTGGTCAACAACTCCAAATAACAGAATCCATTCCTTACATTGGGCTTTTTATTTGCTAGCCTATGGTGTCTGGCAGAGGCATTATCCCCATGTTAAATGATAGCATGCTTTACTCTTTTTATATGTGCATGTAAATGTGAAGGCTCTAAATGAAGTTCTATTTGAATATTTCAAAATACATTTTAGTGTTAGTTAACTCTTCTCATATTCCCTTCTCTACAGTGCCCACCAAGTCTCCACCCCACAGCACCTTCTATTCCACTATTCCTCTCTCCCACTTTATATCACTCCATTAGTTTTTCTTTCCCCCACCTATATCCCTTTCCTAGTTTTCTCACCTCTACAGATGTTGCAAGTGAAACACATGTATCTAAAGATCCAAAGATAGCATCCACTAGTGACAGATATCTCTGATATTTGTGTGTCTGGGTCTTGGTTACCCCCGCTTAGAATGCTTATTTTTCCCCTGGAACTGGAGTTCTCCTGGAATTGGAGTTTCAGACGGTTGAACACCCTCTTCTGACCTCCACAGCATTGCACGACACAGGTGCACAAACTTGCATGCAGACAGTACATTCATACACATACAGAAATAAATAAAATTAATAAAAAAAATTAAAAAAAGAATGCTTATTTTTCCAGTTCCATCCGTTTACATGTATATTTCATAATTCATGGTATACTATTCAAGGAATAATATTCCATTCTGTAAAGTGCCACATATTTATTATATATTTATCATTTGATGGGCATCTAGGTTGCTTAATTTTGCTGGCTATGGTGAATAGAGTAGCAACACACATAGCTAAGCAGGTATCACTGTAGAGGGATATAGAGTCCTTGGGGTACATGCCTAAAAGTGGTGTAACTGAATCATATGGTAGATCACTTCTTGCTTTTTGAACCTCCACTCTCATTTCCATAATGGCTACACCAGTTTGTATTCTCACCAGCAGTGAAAAAGTATCTTCCTTTCCCTAAATCCTATCCATTATTTGTCATTGTTTTTTTTTTTTAATTTTATCTATTCTGAGTGGGTTAGGGTAAAAATTTCAAAGTAGTTTTAATTTTCATTTCCCCGTTAGCTAATGACACTGAACTTGAAAAAAAAAAAAAATGTCCCAGCAATTTGCATGTATTCTTTGGAGAACTTTTTAGTCCTTGGCCACTTTTTAATTGGTGAGTGTGTGTGTGTGTGTGTGTGTGTGTGTGTGTGTGTGTGTGTATACTTTTCTTAGTTCTGTGTATACTTTTTAACTAACCCTCTGTCAGATGTGTAGCTGGTAAAGATTTTTCCCACTCTATAGGCTACCTCCTCCTCTCAAATGATGATATCTCTTGCTATAGAGAAGCTTTTTTTAGTTTCATGAGGTCCTATTTGTTAATTGTTCATCTCGATGCCTGTGCTGTCTGGGTCCTGTTTAAAAAGTCATTTCCTGGGGCTGGAGAAATGGCCCAGTGGTTAAGAGGGGTGACTGCTGTAGCAGAGGACCCGGGTTCGAATCCCAGCACCCACATGGTGGCTGAGAACTGTCTTCAACTCCAGTTTCAGGGGAATCCGACGCCCTCTTCTGACCTCTGCAGCGTTGCACGACACGGGTGCACAGACCTATATGCAGACAGTACACTCATACACATAATAAATAAATTAAAAAATATATTTTAAAAATTCATTTCCTGAGCATATAAGTTTCCATATATTCCCTATTTCCTCCTCTATCAGATTCAGGATATCAGTAATTGTGTTGAAGCTTTTGATCTATTTAGAGTTGAGTTTTGTTACAGATGAGAGATCTGGGTTATAGTTTCTGAAAATGGTGATCCTACCAATAGCAATTCTAATCAAAATCCCAACCCACTTCTTCACAGAAACTGGAAAACATAACCTCACCTTTCATGAGAAGACTCAGAAAACCCACGATAGCCTAAACAATCCTGAACAACCAAAGAAGGGCAGGAAACATCACCATCTCTGATTCCAGATTATACTACAGAGCTATAGTACTAAAACTGCTTGGTATTAGCTTTAAAAAAAGTGGTCAATGGAACAGAATTTTAAGATCATATTTCACCCATGCTCTCACGGCCTTTTAAGTTTTGACAGAGGAGTCAAAATTACACATTGGAAGGATGATAGCATCTTCTTTCATTTTTAGAAGCTAAAAAAAAAAAATCTTCCCAGAAATCACATTACCTGGTCCAGTTTATCATGTGAATTTAGATATCAGCATTCTCTGAAGTCACAGCATGGGCAACCTTTCTGTCACTATCAAGTGCATCCTCTTCACTGATTTTTAGTAATACTTTTTAATCTCCTTAGCCTCACTCACTACTGTTTAAAGCACATTGTTCTTTCCCACTGCCTGATCACTAAGTCATGGGTGTTGTCTCAGTGTTAGCTGCAGATATATAAAAGGCCACTCCAAATTTAGTGGCAATGACATCTCTTTAATTGTGGACATAGTAGTGTTTCTAGAACACATTTAATTAGGGAAATCCACGGAACCTCTATCATGCACAAAATAACTGGGTTTTATGAGAGAGAGACTGCCTAGTTCAGTGTATCAGTGGCTTCACGACTTTGACAGCTCTTTCGAGGAAGTTTGTATTTTTGCTTTGATGTCATAATTATCCTTAAAAATCAGGACATAATGATCAGCAAGAAAAATTGAAACATGAATTGTTAACAGGTAGAACATGCTCTTTAAAAAAAAAAAAGTGCTGCCTTGCTTCCCTTAATTTTCTACTTAATCTCTCCAAATTGTTTAGTAGTTCAAAGTTACACACAGTTGTCATTAAAATCCAATAAAAACATCCATTATTGTTTATGATTTCTGGTACCATTTATGCATAAGTATGCAAGAATATTCACCACCATAGCAGATGAGGCATTTTTAATGTGCTAGTAAAAAAGAAAAGTGAATATTAAGAAATATTAACCACTTTCCTTCTCTCCATTTACTGTTCTCTCCATTCTATTGTTTCAGTAGTAAAGCTGATCTTATTTATTTATTTTTAAATTTATTTATTTTTATGTGTATGAGTGTACTGTCTGCATGCAGGTTTGTGCACCCGTGTCGTGAAATGCCACGGAGATCAGAAGAGGGCATCGGATTCCCCTGGAACTGGAGTCAAGGACGGTTCTCAGCCTCCATGTGGGTGCTGGGATTGAACCCAGGTCCTCTGAAAGAGCAGTCGGAGCTCTTAACTGCTAGGCTATCTCTCCAGCCCAGCTGATCTTATTTATAAGTGTGCAGAACACACTACAAATTCTACTAATCAAATTTGAAGAGTAAACTTCATCCTTTGCTATGATTAACTAAAATTAAATTAAAATCTTCCATCTTAAAGTTACTAGTTATTAATCCATATTTGAATTATATCTCATTTGAAAAAATTAACATTTTATTGATCACTCTTTCAAATGTTCAGATTTAGCTTTGTTGTTTATTAGTGAATTTTGAAAATTCATTTATTCATTATATGTATACTGCTAAAGGCAAAAGAAATAAAATGGAACATTGATATTTGTGTAAAAAATCATTTCCTTGTTTCAGTTATCTTCCTGATAAATGAGTAACAGATTTTACTTAAATCTTACATTTCACTTTTCTCAATTTTGTTCTTCAAAGATTATTATATTATTTGCTTAAAGACTTCATGTATAAAATAACCAATGCTTAGTGCTCTGTACAGATAGTTTTTATTTCTCTTTGAATTATTTTTGTTCAACTGTCTATTTGACAGGAATGGAAATAATTTAATATTGCCAAAAATTAAAGTGTGTTAAAATTTTAAATGTCATGTTTATTTTAAATTCCAAGTTTATATACTTTTCTTTCAAAAGTGGAGGGTTGGGTAATTAATTGTTTAAACAAACTTTTCAACATTACTACAGAAAATGCAATTCAAAGGTCTGAGACATTCATGAAGCTAAAATGCAGAGAATAAGTTATATAGCTGTACCCATGCCAACTAAATAAATCCATTACATAAAGTTATCTAAAATGGCCTAAGACTTTCATGGTACAGGAATCACTGAATGTTTTAAACATTGTCCTGAACAAAGTCTTCTGATTAAACAAACAGGCATACAAAGAAACCTCCTCCTCTTCATATTTTCTAAAATTATTTGTAAATATTCCAATTCTTTTGCTTAAGCCTCAATTATTACTAACAGAAATTTTTCAGAGAACATTAATACTCCAATATAATAGCAATGGCTTATAATGTGTTATTTTATGTGGCATTAAAATATATTATTATCCCATTTAAAAAAAAATAAAATGTGTTTCCTGGTATTCTGGAAAAGAGTGTACAAACAGAAGACCCAAAGTAGTAAGAACCAGTCCAGTGTTTTGTTTAATGTCGATGTTGCTTTCATAAGCCACAGTGTATGACACTGAAGACATAATCTAGAAAACTATACTTCTAAAATGACTGATATTCTTACAGCAAAACAAGAGATATAGTGTCTTTTCATCTTTCTAATGGACTGAAAACTACCCAGAAATTATACCTGTCCTCTAATATACATTTAAAATTGCCACTGATGTGGAGCTAAGGACATAACTCAGATGAGTGGCTGCTGATGCTAATTCAGGAAGACCTGGACTTGATCCATACTGAAAACACACACACATACACACACACACACACACACACACACACACACACACACACACAAACTCCTTTAATCCCAGCACTCAGTAGGTGGGGGCAGGAAAATCAGAAATCCAAGGTCATCCTTTGCCCTTGGTGGCACTATTAATCCAAGGCCAGCTTGGGCTACCTGAAGCTCTGATTCACAAGACAATAAACAAACAAACAGCAACAAATACAAATATCCTATTATATATATATCTATAGATATTATATCATATTATATATATTCACCTGTGTAAGCATGTTTGTGTAACAGAATTTAAAAATGAGGTTTTACATATTTCAATGCAGTCCTCTAATGTGTTCAATTAAAACAAAATATTCTTTCCCTCCCTCTGTCCTGAATTTTCCTATCTACAATGTGCCCATAGGATTCTGAGAGCCAGTGTGATCAGATGGCTGGGCAAGTAAAGGTGCTTCTTTGATCCAAGTGCAACTCAGGGGGACCCATTTGAGTGAAGGAGAGAACTGACTCCACAAGTTGTCCTTTGACCTTCATATGCACTCCATGGGCTGCCCTCCAGCTCCCCACATACACAAAAATATTTTTCATATTTTATTTATTTTTATTTTTTATGTGTATGAGTGTATGCCTGCATGTATGTGAAGTGACCCTGTCAGTGTGCAATAGTGTTCGCAAGAGGTAGAAGAGGTGGATCCCTTGGAACTGGAGTTTACGACACTTTAGCTGCCATGTGGGTGCTGGGTTCGAACCTGGGTCCTCTGAAGAGCAGTCAGTGCTCTTAATCACTAAGCCATCTCTCCACCCTCCTATTTTTAAAAAATACTTTTGTTTCTTTTTTTTTTTTTTTTTTTTTGACAGGGCCCCTGTAGACTCGCCAGCCTGGAAGACATTATAATAGACAGACGTAGCCTCTGTCTCACAGAGATCCACCTGTCTTTGCCTCCTGAATGCTGGATTAAAGTCATGCACCATGATGCAATGCTAACCCTTATTTTTTTTCAAGTCCTGATACAAAGAATATGGAATGCAGTTCACGTTCTAGGCTAGAGTGATAGAAAATAATAGTGAAAGGTCATCTAGAGAATGACTTGATGTGTAGTGAGAATGGAGTTTCACAAAAATCAAGCATTGTTTTTCCTCAGGCTGAGATTGTGAGGTCAAAGAGGAGGTTATTTTTAAAAGGCAGAGAAGCCAGGTTGAACATGGAGTTATATCCCCTTGGAAAAGAAATGGCCAATTTGGCCCCTGAGAGAGAAAGCAACGAAAACCTTTTTTATGACAGAATTATAACTATCAACACTTTGGAATACTTTGCTCTTTATATTTTACAATATTGAATTCCTCAGTATTATTGTCCTAATGTATTCAACTTTGACACCCTAGTTCTTAGCATTTGTTTTGCCATTTGTTTTCTAAGCTTTCTAAGTTCTTTAATGTTTTAAAGTAGTTTTTACTTTAGCTCTTTATAATTTCCACCAAATTCACACTGCTCATGTAGAAAGAGGAGAGGAAAGAGGTAAGACAAGGAAGGGAAGTGTATTACTCAGGGTTCTCTAAAGAAACAGAAGTATATATATATAACTATATACAATTTATTGATTTGCTCATGTGACAGAGTCAAGTATCCAACAGTAGCCACACAGAACTGGAGAGGCTGAGCATCCAGGAACTGCTCACGTCCGCAAGGCTGGATGTCTCAGTAGTCCAAATCTGGTGCTGAAGGCCTCGGTGAGTCCAGGAGATCTTGCCGGTCTCAGTACCCAGCTGGGACCAAACAGTTGATCACCGCAGCAAGACAACCCACCAGTGAGAGAGAGAAGGCGCAGGAAAAAGGACAGCTCCCTCTGCCATGGCCCTTTATACTGCCTGCCGGCAGAAGGAATGCCCACAGTTGGGGTTGGGGCTTCCGGGTTGAGGTGCTCAATCCGAAGACCTTTCTCTATTGTCCTTCGTCCAGTCAGGTTGACACCCAGGATTAACCTCACAGGAAGAAACTGAACAAAGCAAGGCAGGTAAGCCAACATTTTCACAGTCCTTCCCACATTGCCTCTGATCCCCACCTCCCTAAACTACTGTGGTTTCCAGGTTTCAATCCTGCCTCCCTTCCATGTAATCTTCTTGTCTAGAAAGACTTGAATCATAAATTTAAGTCAATTTCACATTTACTTTCAAAATGTTACCAAGCTATTGTGTTTAATTTAGTAACCATAGGTTCTACTTTCCTATTGAAAACGATAGAACATATAGTTGAATTTGTTTATTCTCCCGACGCCCTTTTTGTCCACTTCCCAAATATCAAGCTATAGCTACTTTTTCTTTTTTTAGGGGGGGGGGGAGGTCTTTTTGAGACAGGGTCTCCCTTTGGTCCCCAGCTGGGCCGGGCTTAGAACTCGCAGTAGTCGACCAGGTGGCCTGAATACGCACCACAGGAAATCGGCCTTTGCCTCGCACCTCGAGCCTCCTGAGTGGCTGGATGATAAAGGTGTGCACCTTCCACGCTGCGAAGCAGATGTAATTCAACGTTTTTTTGCGTTTGTGGTATATGCTTTGGTATGGGGAAGTAACTGTTAATACGTTTTGTTGCTCATTCCTCTTACTCCTCTTTTTTACCTAACCCCATAAAATAATTCTTCTTCTAACCCTCTTCTCACCCTCCTTAGTCTCTCCCCTTTTCTCCTTTGTTAATGTTTCTGCAGCAAAAAGCACAAAGAGAGTGGAGGAAATATTTGCTTTGAGTCTCTCCGAAGATTGCAAAACATCTGCTGACAAATAGGTTGAGTAGGAAGGATTTTGCACCTCTTATTCCTGGAGGTTGTATTGACAAAGCTGAATTTATGATGATGAATGTACTACATGAATCTAAAGTTTATAAGATTTGTTCCATTGTATTTCAATACACTTTCTCAAGCTGTCATGATCTACTACATAGTTTAAAATAGAGTAGCACATTTTAACTAATAAATCATATATAACCACATGTATTACAAAATATAATTGGACATTTTAATGATGTACAACTCATTGGGCATAATAACAAGTAATATGGACTTTAATAATAAGGATCTCTTCATCTTCAATAGTCCTCTACATGCTTCCTGTATGAACAACAGTCCCTCTTATAAAAGAAAAACATTAGTCTCACTTCATTATCTGATGAGAGGTGTTTTTTCATAATTTTTGTTTTGTTTTTGATTGTTTTTTTTTTTAAGAAAGGGTCTTCTATATATAGCTAGTTGGTCTGTAACTTGTTAGGTAGACCAAGCTGGTCTCAATCTCACAGAAATACTGCCTCTGCCTCCTTAATGCTGGGATTAAACCCATCTGATACCATGCCAAGAATAGATCTTTGTTTGTTTGCTTGTTTTCTTTGCCTGGTGGTGCTTGGGATTGAATTTAGGTCTTCACCCATACTAAACATGCATTTCACCATAGAGCAATGCCTCTTTAATCTTTTAGATACTGGGGTTTGTTTTATGTATGACTCAGTGTGTGGGGGTGTGGAGGTGTGAACACGTGCATGTGGATGTCTGTGAAGGCCAAAAGAGGTGTGGGATCCTTTAATGCTGATGTTACAGGGAGTTGTGACCCACCCTAATGTGGGTGCTGGGACCTGAACCAAGTTCCCTGCAAGAACAATCAGTCATCTTACTAGCCCTCCTATTTTAATTTTTATATTAAAAATTGGCATTTATTTATTTATTTATTTATGATGCACTGAAGTAGATTTTTAAGTTTATAAGATGCACAGGATCTTCTAGACAAAGTTAGTGAGAAAACTAGGGTGCTATCAAAGGCAGAATAGTGTTACTGTTTTCATTCCATGGATAGTTTTCCTAGTGACACTTAGGAAAGTAATTTATTTCCAATTAAATAATGATGGTACTTCTCAGAGAGGTGACACAAAAAATTTGAAAAGAAAGAGAAAGGGAAAAGAAAAATCTTAAATCAAATGCTAAGGAATGTGTGATTGGTGACCCAGGCAAGGTAAGGGTGCCTTGATGCAATGGGTGTTCTAAAAGCATCTTTGGGAGATGAGGGCTTAATACAAAAAGCAGGTGACCCAAATAGAGAAAATGAAGCATGAGGAAGGTGAGAATACCTTACCATGGGGTCATCACAGCACTGAAAACATAGGGGAAAGAGCAGCAACATGAAAATAATAGTATGGAATTAAATAATCCTCAGTGCACGTGCTGATCATGACTGCTTGCCACAGGCAAGGATAGATCCACATACTAAGTTAGTTTAAAATGAATTATGCGGCATCCACCTGCGCGTCTGCCACACCCACTCCAGTGTCGCTTGTGTAAAGTAATATGAGAAATCATATTTAAGACAAGCGGGGGAGATGTGTCCTGCGGGGCTGGACCCCCTGGAGGTCCCTGGCAGAATACCCGGCTAAGATCACCCCGAGATTGAGATGCTTTCCTAGGATATTACGTTTTTCTGGTGTTGGACTTAGCATAACACTGAGCACAATAAAGATCTTTTCTTAGGGCCAGCTTATAGATACAAAACAAACTGTTTGAATGTGCCAGTAACTGGCAATTAAAATGCCTCTCTTGGGCACAGGGCTTTTTCCTGGCAGCAAGAATGGTCTGTAAGTCTTGAGTCAGAAATAGACTTAAAAATAGACCTCTCTCACAATACACATTACAATGTAAAGACCTATGACAAATTGGAAAACAGAACAATTATATATGACTGTCTCTAAAGAAAAACAAGTTCCAGTGATATGTGTAATAAAAACAAAATATATCATTCCATTTAAAATAAAGTAAAAACTCCTCTTTAACAATTAAAATAAAAAGACTCTTCAATCCCATTTCCCTATTTAAGTAAAGGAACAGGTTAAACAGTTTTCCTAGTTCTATGCAGCCACTGAATGCCTGAGTCCTGACACTCCCAGCAAAGTTAGACAAAAGATAAATTACTTTACACCAGCCAATTGTCTTACAAAAACAAAACTGTTAGTTGAATCAAGCAGTGGAACAGCTCTTAGTTCTCAGTAAAGATTGAAACTTTAGATTAGCAGATAGAGTTAGAAAAAACTAATAAATAGTTTAGGATGCTATAGGAATAAGGTCTTTACTTTAATAAAAACTTAAAAGAAACTATTAACCTTAGGATATTAAGATATATTTACTCTAGATTTAGGATAGAGATATAAGGCCAATATCTACTGCCAAGAAACTTCTACTGTGACATAGCAATTACTACTCAGTGTCCTGTAACTTTTCAATTATGACTTGTAATTAAGAGCTAACAAGTAAAAACTAATTGATCATGTTAAAAACTATTGATGCTCCTTTTTTCTTAAATGTTATTTCCTTGGTAAAGGTTATCTTAAGATTTCTACATTTTTACTTCAAAGAAAATTCATTTCCTGACTAAACTTTGTAATGTTTTAGTTTCCTGCTCTGCGTGCCCCGTATCTCGTCAATCATGAAATAGATAATGAGTTCTGGTTAATGTATGAGTTTTGACCTATTAGTAACATATGTAATTGTAAAGCTCCACCAAATCCTTTGTTCTGCCTTCTCCTAAGACTGCTATATAAGCACTGCCCCTGTTCAATAAAGTTGCTGTGGATTTGGGAAATTTGTCTCTCATTTCTACAAGCCATCAGCTTCCTCGTGTTCTCCTGCCAAAGGGACTCTCCCACAAACCCACGACCCAACGGAGAGCTAGCCAGGCGGTAACAGAATTATCAGTATATGAAGATACAGTTAACGATGTTTAGTGCTGTTTAAGAGAGGAATTCATTCTGTAACCCAAGTTAGCCAAGGTGGCCTCAAACTCACAAGCAACCATCTTCCTGCATCAGTTTCCCAAGTGTTGAGATTAAAAGCCTAGCTGCTCATTGCCTTGTATGAGCAGGTTCCAGAGAAAGGACACTTGATGATGGCTAAAAAGCACAAGCAAACTTCAATACCGTTATGAGCGACAGAGGAAAGAAGAATCAATAGAAGCTACAAGTTTCCAACAGGTAAAGTGCTCAGATAGCACACACTGATAGCAGTGAGAGTGTAGGTCTTCTGACAGTGGCCTGTATGTCTAACCCCAAAGCAACTTGGCCTTAAGTCGGGGGAGGCAAAATACTGCACCACTTTGTCTCACCTGGTGCAACAATTTAATTCACACAAAGTTCTAGTTTTGTTGACTCAGAATGCCCCAAAGAAATGGCTGTAGGGTGATGGATTTCAACACAGGACATTGTTCCCTGAGGGGATAAGGGCAACTGAGGTTTGATAAGTAAGGCTACTGACATCTAGTGAACAGATAGTAGGAATTCCAACAAATATGGTATAATGTAAAGAATATTCCCCTCAACAAAGAATTATCTGGCCCATAGTATCAACAGTTCATTGTTAACAAAACCTGTAGTATGGCTTCATTCATTATACAGTGTTGAGAGAAGTTCTATGCTGAGAATAGCCAAGCCCCACACCTAGGGTTGTCTGCATTAAGCAGACAAAAGCAAATGGGCAGGCAGTCAAAACCTTAGCTGAGGAACTGTTGGCAGATTAGCTGGGTGAGGGAGTTTGTCTTCGTTAAGGTTATGATGCTAGATAACCTAACGAGAATTCAGTGGATGAATTCATATCAAGGAACATCTGGGGACACAAACATGACTCAATAGGCATTAACATATATGGAAGAATGCATGAAATCTGGTGGGGAGGTGGGGAATGGGGTAGTACAGGTAGAGGATGATGCCTAAATAGAATTAAAATCTATTCTATTAAATGCACAGTAAAAATAAAACATGGTTTCAATATTTCTCATTGTATACCTGTATCAATTATTACATTGACACCCATAAAGGCAACATACAATTAAAATAACTAAATCTTCAGTAATTTAAATAGTCTGTCTTGGGGTCTGGAGAGATGGCTCAGTGGTTGAGCACTAATTGCTCTTGCAGAGGACCTGTGTTCGATTCCCAGCACTCATATGGTGAATAAGAACCATCTTTAACTCCAGTTCCAGGGGAATCCCACGCCCTCTTCTGACCTCTGCGGCTTTGCACAACACAGGTGCACCAACCTACATGCAGATGGTACACTCATATACATAAAAATATAAATAAAAAAATTAAAAATAAATAAATTGTCTTAATTGTGGTACTGCCTAATTATCGTGCTGCCTGACAAACAATTGTATATCAATGAGTATTATACTCAAAATGGATATCATTCATTGCATTTAAATTATGCCTCAATAGAATTGATTTTATGAACAAATTCACAAGTTCACACACATGACATAATGTTTTATTTAAATTCTGATGGCTATCTTTTTTAATTAATTTATTTTTTATGTGTATGAGTGTACTGTCTGCAGGTAGGATGGTGCACCAGTGTCATGCAATGCTGTGGAGGTCAGAAGAGGGTGTCAGATTCCCCTTGAACTGGAGTTAAAGACAGTTCTTAGCCACCATGTGGGTGCTGGGAATCAAACCCAGGTCCTCTGCAAGAGGACCGTCGTTGTTGTTCACTCCCATTTGTATTGCTCCAAAGTATGCCTATATCTCTGTCATATATATACCAAAATTATGACCTCTGAAAATAAACTGTATGCTAATTCCAAAATATGTTTAGTTTACATTTCCCTTTAATTTTATATTACTCTAAAATATGAATACATACCTTCCACACATATGCTACATTACAATATCTGAAAATAAGTGGTCAGTTAATTCTAGAGCCCATTAAGGGATTCACATTATAATGGTATAGCTGCTTTTAGATGAAAAGAAATATAACATTAACTTTGCTCAGCTTGCCTTTCAACTAGGGATTTGATGAGGGATACCATGCATCATTTGTTTTTCTGGGACTGTGTTACTTCACTCAGCATTATGGCTTGAAATTCTATCCATTTACCTGCAAAGTTCATAATGTCATTTTTCTTTACTGCTGCATAAAATTCCATTGTGTAGATGTACCACATTTTCTCTGTCCACTCGTTGAGTGAGGGACATTTGTGTTGCTTCATGCTCGTTGCTATTGTGAAGAGAGCTGCAATAAACATAGATGTGCATGTATCTCTGCAATTGGATGAGTCTTGTAGGTATATACCCAGGAGTGGTATGAGTGGGTCAGGTGATAGGATTATTTTCAGTTTCTTGACAGTTCTCCACACTGCTTTCCATAGGGGTTGCACAAGTTTGTATTCCCACTAGCAGTGGATGAGTGTTCCCCTTTCCCCACAACCTCTCCAGCATCTGGCGACTTTTGTTTTCTGGGTCATAGTTAGTGTTACAGAAGTAAGATGAAATCTTAAGGTGGTTTTAAATTGGATCTCCTTAATTATTAGTTATGCTGAACAATTTTTAAGATGTTTCTCAGCAATCTTTACTTCTTCACTTGTGAAGTCTCTGTTCAGCTCTTACCTCTATCATTTGTTTTCTTCCTCCTTTGTTTTTTGAGTAGTTTATACACTCTGGATGTTAACGCTCTATCAGATGTGTCACTGGTGAAGGTTTCCTCCCACTGTGGGTTTTCTCTTCACTTTTTTGTTTCTTTTGCTGTACAGAAGCTCTTGAGTTTAATAAGGCCCCATTTGACAATTGTTGACCTTATTTTTAGCGCAATTGCTGTCTGATTTAGAAAGACTTTTTCTATGCCTAACAATGATTTTTTTCTATCATTCTCAGAGTTTTTGGGTTTCACATTGAAGTTTTTGATCTATTTGGAGTCGATTTGTGGACATGTTGAGAAGTAGGGGTTTAATTTTATCCTTCTGTAAGTGGTGATCCACTTATGCCAACGCCATTTGCTGAAGATGCTGTCTTTCCTCCATTGAGTCTTCTTGGCCCCTTTTTCAAATATGAGGTGGCTGAAATTGGATGTGCTCAGGTTTGGATCCTCAATTTTGTTGCATTGATCAACAGTCCTTTTTTTGTGCCAATACCAGGCTGTTTTTATGACTATAACCCTGTAATATAGTTTGAAGCCTGGTATGGCAATCCCCCCTGTATTTCTCTTTTTGCTCATGGTTGCTGTGGCTATCCAGGGTCTTTTGTTTCTCCATATGAACTTTAGGATGTTTTTGCTAGGTCTGTAAAGAAGCTTGTGGGGATTCTAATTGGGATTTCCTTGAATCTGTATATTACTTTGGGTAGAATGGTCATTTTTGCTATATCGAGTCTTACAATCCATGAGCATGAGAGGTGTTTCCATATTCTAGTATCTTCCTCAATCCCCCTTTTGAGAGATGTAAAATTTTCTTTGTAGAGATTTTTGGTGTGTTTGGTCAGGTTGTTCCTAGATAATTTATTTTTTTGGAAGCTATTGTGAGTGGGAAAGTCTCCTTGTATTACTCCTCCAATTGCTTGATACTGGCATAAAGAAAGGCTACCGATTTTTCTAAGTTAATTTTGTATCTTGCCACTTTACTGAAGCTGTTGATGGTTTCTAGAAGTTTTCTGGTAGAGTTTTGGGCGTCCCTTAGGTATATTATCATGTGATCTGAAAAACGGGATAGTTTGACTTCCTCTTTCCCAATTAGTACTCCTCTTCTTGTCCTATTGCTCTCAGGAGCATTTCTAGCACTATATTGAAAAGGAGTGGGGATGGGGGCAGCCTTGCCAGGTTCCTGACTTAAAGAAGAATGTTTCTAGTTTTTCCCCATTTAGGATAATGCTGGTTGTGGGTTTATTGTGTATATGGCTTTAATTGTGTTGAGGAATGTTCCCTCCAGTCCCATTCCCTCATTCCCTCCAGGACTTGAAACATGAAGGCATGCTGAATTGTATTGAAGGCCTTTTCCGCATCAATTGAGATGGCCATGTGTTTTTTTGTCTTTCATTCTATGTGCTTTATGATGTTTATCGATTTATGTATGTTGAACCATTCCTGCATCTCTGGTATGATCAGCTTGGTCATGGTGGATGATCTTTTTGTTTTGTGCATGCATGTGGTTTGTAAGTATTTTCTTGAGAATTTTTGCATCTATGTTCATTAGTGAAATGGGTCTACAGTTTTCTTTTTTGGTTGTATCTTTGCCTGGTTTGATATTAGAGTGATTTTTGGCTTCATAGAAGGAATTTGGGAGATTTCTTTCTGTTTCTATCCTTTTGAATAATTTGAGTAGCAGTGCCTATAGGTCTTCTTTAAATGACTTAGAGAATTATGTTGTGATTCCATCTGGACCTGCGCTTTTTTTTTTTTTTTTTTATTTTTTTTATTACAGTTTCTATTTCCTGCTTTATTATGGGTCTATTTAAGCTGTCAATCTCTTCCTGGTTAAGTATTGGTGAATTCCATGATGTCAAGTATTCATCCATGTCTCTTAGGTTTCCAAATTTAGCAGACTATAGGTTTTTGAAGTATTCCCATAAGATTGTCTGAATCTTTCCACTATCTGTTGCAATGTTTCCCTTTTCATCTCTAATTTGGTTGATTTGGGTTTGCTCTTTCCTTCTTTTAGTCAATTGGGCTAGAGGTATGTCTATCTTGGTTATCTTTTCAAAGAAGCAACTTTTGGATTCATTGATTCTTTGTATTGTTTTCTTTGTTCCTATTTCATTTTTTTCATTTATTTCTGCTCTGATTTTTGTTATTTCTTCCTGTCTTCCTGGTTTCAGATTCATTTGTTGCTGCCTCTCAAGTGGTTTTAGTTGCAGTGTTAAGTCATTTATTTGTGCTCTTTCTGTTTTATTAATGTAGGCACTTAGGGCTATGAATTTCCCTCTCAGGACTGCTTTTAAGGTTGTGTTGTATCATCTCTTTCATTTATTGCCAGGAATGCTTTTATTTCTTTCTTTATTTCTCCTTTGACCCATTCATTAGTCACTAATGTGTTGTTTAGCCTCCATGTGTTCTTGTAGCTAGTAGGGCTCTTTCTGGTGTTGATATTAAGCTTTATTGCATTGTGATCTGATAAGATGCATGAAATTATTTCGTTGTTTTTGTATTTGCTAAGGTTTGCTCTGTGTCCCTGTATATGGTCAATTTTGGAGATTGTCCCATGGTGTGCTGAGTAGAAAGTACCTTCTTTGGTGTTTGGGTGGAATATTTGGTAGATGTCTGTTAAGTCCATTTGGTTTATCATATTGTTCAGTTCAGATGTCTCTCTGTTTATTCTTTGTCCAGTTGATCTGTCTAATGGGCTCAGTGGGGTATTGAAGTCTCCCACTATTAGTGTGCTGGGTTTGGTCTATGTCTTGAAGTCCTTCAGGATTGTGTTTACAAATTTTGGTGCTCCAATGTTTGGTGCATATATCTTTATGATTGTGAGATTGTCATGGTTGATTGAGCCTTTGAAAAGGATGTAGTGACCTCTCTTCTGATTACTTTTACTTTGAAATCTATTTTATCTGGTGCCATTTGCTTCAAATATTTTTTGCACCCTTTCATGGTGTCTGTCCTTGAAGGTGAGGTGTGTTTCTTGTAGAAAGCAGAAAGATAGATTCAGTTTCTTAATCCATTCTCCCAGTCTGTGTCCCTCGATTGTGGAGTTTATTTCATTAATATTTAGGATTAATATTGAGAGATGTATATTGCTTTCCTTCAGTTTACTTTCTGCTTGCATCTTTGATCTGTTTGTATTTCTGTGTCTATAACTTCATTAGTTACTCTCTCTTGCTGCTTGGGGATAGCAACTCCTTTCCTCTGCCCTCTGAATTGCTTTGAGTATTTTCTGGATGGTTGGATTTCTAGACATGTATTCTTTCATTTTGTTCATGTCATGGAATATTTTCCTTTCTCCTTCAATTATAATTGACATTTTTGCTGGGTGGAGTAACCACGGTTGGCATTAGTAGTCTTTTAGTACTGGAAATACTTTTGTCCAAGGTCCAAGCTCTTTTGGCTTTCATCATTTGTGTTGAAAAGTCAGCTGTAATTCTGATGGGTTTTCCTTTATATGTAACTTGTTTTTCTCTTGTGGCTTTCAGTATTCTGTCTTTGTTTTGAGCACCTAGAGTTTTGATTATGATATGGTGTGGGGAGTTTCTTTTCTGATCTTGTCTATTTGGTGTTCTATGTGCTTCTTGTATTTGTATGGGTATGTCTTTTTTCAGTTTGGGGAAATTTTCTTGTATAATTCTGTTGAAGATCTGGTGCATACCATTATCCTGGGATTCTTCTCATTCCTCTATACCTATAATGTGGAGGTTTGGTCTCTTCATGGTGTCCCACATTCCCTAATTATTCCACTCCTGTGTTTGTTTTTTTTTAATTTTTCATAGTCTTTGCTTGAGCTCTTCATGTTATCTTCCAGGGTTGATATTCTATATTCTGCTTCATCCATTCTGTTACTGAGGCTTTCTCTTGCCCTTTCCTGTTGACTGGATGAGTGTTTGATTTCCTTTTTCATTTCATTTCAGCCTGAGATTCCTTTAGTATTTCCATTTCCTTCCAGAGTTGACCATTCTCCCTTTTAGTTTTCTAAAAAACTAAAAGGTTTCCTTTTATATTTCAGCCTGAGACTTTTTTAGTGTTTCCATTTCCTTCTAGAGTTGGCTATTCTCTCCCTTTAGGTCATTGATTTCTTTGAGTATATCTATGTTCTTTTAAGATCTGTGTCTAGGGTTACCTCCCGGGATATCTCATTGTTGGGGTCCTCTATAAAACTGAAAGAGTTTGGTGGAGATTTTCTTATTTACTTTTCCAATGTTATTGATTTTTCTTTGTGCTTTTGGCATGTGGGTTTGATTTGTTTTGTTTGTAATCCGATGTGAAATTCAGGTGTTTCTTCATTGTGATGTAAGACCTGTTCCTTTAGTTTGACTGGGGTGGAGGCTGGGGGGTGATTTGGCCTCAGTGCCCCTGAAGAACCGAGCTCCCAGTGGGGTGGGCAGGCTCTTATCCAGTCAGGCTTGTGGTGGAAGCCTAGGTGCCGCTTGTTGTTGCCTCAGTGTTCCTGAAGACCTGAGTTCCCAGTGGGTTGGGTGGAGTTTTATAGGCCTGCTGTGGAAGTAGGGAGGCAGCTGACTACCTCCTCAGTGTCCCTGAAGAACTGAGCTCCCAGCAGGGTGGGCCCCCTCTTACTGACCCGGGTAGGAAGCCAAGGTACAGGTGGCTGTTGCCTCAGCATCCCTGAAGATTCAAGATCCCAGTGGTGTGGGCCTACTCTTATCTGGCCCAGCCTCCAGCAAAAGCTGAGGTGCCACTGCCTATTGCTTCAGTTTCCCAGAAGATCCAAGTTCCCAGTGGGGTGGGCTGGCTCTTATTGGTCTGCTGTGGAAGCAGGAAGGCCTCTGATGCCTATCTTATTCATTCATTGTTTCCAGTAAATATTTCTTGGGTGAGTTTATACAGGATACTTAGAATATCAGTCATCAAAAATACTTAAAATTCCTTACTTCTAAGAATTTATATTCTAGTTTCACATCGGGCATTTTGTATTTATATATGTATGCATATAAGTGTTTATCTATTTCTAGACAGCCTCTGGTGTATCACAGTTTGGCCTTGAGCTTGCTGTAATAGCCAAGAATTACCTCAAACTCCTGATCTTGTCTCTGCCTCCTAGAACTGGAAGTCTACCATCATTCCCAATCTATGCAGTGCTAGGTGTTCAATCCAGGTTCCTGCATGCTGGAAAATCATGCTGACAACCGAGCTACATTACCTTTACCCCTATTTTTCTATACTTTAGACCTACATATTTGAGTCACAAACTTGTTGAACAAAGAAAGCATTAATGAAAAAATGGTATATGTGAGGAACTTCAAAAGGGGATTATCCTGGGATATTTTCTAGGAAAAGTGTTAAATATTCCTATTAATCTGCCTAATGAATGTTACCAATAAAGCAAGCAATACTATTGTTCTCATTATAAAGCAAAAAGTCTTTACTTCAAAATTTCATTAACTTCATAATGCTTGCCCCAAATAAGTTGCTAATGGTAAATGTTGGATATGAGCCCTGATCAGTAGTCTCATTTGAGATTAAAGTGTGTTGTTTCCCTAAGAAATGTGTAGAAGCTAGAAAAGCCACCCAAAATAATGATGGATATTTGAATCCATTGTTGCAAGTCCCAAGGATTGTATTTTGTCACTCCAGAAAGAAAATGTAACATCTCTTTGGAGGAGATGATATGTGTTTAGCCAAGCCTTTCCTAATTTGCTCTCAAACACACAAAAATTGCCTCTTCTTCAGACTTCATGCATGTTAGTTATAGTATGGTAGATTTTGACTAATGAAATGTGGGCATGAGTTGTGTTCATCACCTTTAGACCTGCCCTGAATCCACTACTAGAGTCTCCACATTCTCTTTCCTAGTGCTTTGGCAGAGTTAGCCAGAAGACATAGTAGACAACTCCTGGCATACTGACTGTCTGATCCAGATGGTCACATCATCAAGAATGTAAGCTCTGTGGGTTTACTCTTAAGCCACTAAATCTTAATATCCATTGCTGTACCAGCTAGCTATAATTATCTGCCTGGCCTAAGCTCCATAAAACAAAGAGAAAATTTGATAAACAACACTGGAACAATGTTTTATGTGAGGAAAATATATGATTTGTTATTTTATTTGCATGCTAATATTGTTCCAGGAAACATCTGAAGCACAGAACAAAGACACCTACTATAAAACAAGATAAAAACACATTTAAAATTCAGGAGAAAAGTAAAGCAAAGATAAATAAATTAGGAAAGAAGATAGAACCGGGAGTAAAGAACACAAAATATATCCATCTCCCACTGGAGGTGGATCCATGCTTGCCTCCAAGCTTTCTAGGAACCAGTATAAAAAGGGAGTCAGAGTGAAGTTTGTTATTCACAGTACCCATAAGGCTAAAGCAAATCAGCTACCCCAAAGAAACATGCTTATTTTAGTATGAAGACCGGAGAGAGATTGTTCCTGTGGGTCTTCATAAAAATGACATTGTAAAATGTATTAAACCACATTCTCAGGAAAAAAGCTCAGGGTATACCCAGCAATGGGTTTTATGAGTCTGTTATTTATAAAATCCTTAGGACAAGGTGGTAGGAAGATGGCTAAGCCCAATTAAGGGAACATGATATAGTTTTAAATGTTGTTCATTGAAGAATGTGAAAAGAACTGGCAATTAAAACTAATCCAATTTGTATAATAATTTTATAATTAGTTGGCATGCTTAAAACATCTCTAGTGAATGCAGCAATAATTTACTCAAAGGGCATAAATGTTTCCCTCAAGTAAATCCTATTTTTTTCTTAATCTTGTAAGTATAACTGAAAAGACCAAATACAAAAGCCATTTTAGTGTGAACAAACACATTTTTATGGATTATATTAACTGTGTTTTTGCACCCTTTTGTGGAGAAGATCAGAGTGCCTTCATTTGGGTTCTTGCAGACTCATCTACATGATACAAACATAGTAGCAGCAATTATTTTAGTTAATAATTTCAGGACCATTATAAATCTAAATTTCAGACAATTATTTTCACAAATATTTACATTTACTATACAGGATGAAAAAAAATCCGTTCAACTCTCCTAGGAGTGATGGCTTAACTTGCTCTGGCATCCTGATTCCTCAGTTCTTTTCTGTCTTACTTGCCAAGACCTGAGATCAGAATTTTGAAATCTATATAGAAGCATCAAGATTCTTAAGAAAACCCAGAGTCTGGTGCTGGAGAGCTGGCCTAGTGGTTAAGAGTACTGACTGCTCTTGCAGGGGACCCGGGTTCGATCCCCAGCACCCACATGGTGGCTGAGAACCATCTTTAACTCCGGTTCCAGGGAAATCCGAGACCCTCTTCTGACTTCCGCGGCATTGCACGACACGGGTAAACAAACCTACATGCAGACAGTACATTCATACACATACAAAAATAAGAAAATTAAAAAAAAAAAAAAGAAAACCCAGAGTCATGCTTCATTTCCTTGTACCAAGTGTGGCCATCACTGTCATTGCTCCAGGGACTGCACCCAAGTTGTCACCACCTCTTCCTGCAGTTATTTTCTTTCTTACTTGTCAAGTCCTGAGTTCAGGATTTTGAGATCACCATAGAGCATCCATGGTCAGGGAACTGTTTATATTGTGCAATAAGGTTCCTCATATGGTCCGAAACACATACTCAGTGTCTCCAGAGCCAACACATCCCAGGTCCTCAGGCCAACTGCCCAGGAAGAACTCCATTCTGCCATCATCATTTTCATTATCCTCTCATTTGAAGAGATTTAAAGAAGCTGCTTTGACAATTCAATAAAAGATTAAAGTCTAGAAGAAAACAATAGGGGAAAAAAAGAAAATGGAGGTCATTTGAAAAGAGAAGGGCCAGGTGTGGTTGCACATACCTTTAATCCTAGCACTTGGGAGGCAGAGGCAGGTGGATCTTTGTGAGTTCAAGGCCAACCTGGTCTACAGAGTGAGTTCCAGGACATCTGGGGCTACAGGGAGACCCTGTCTCGAAAAGATGAAAGAAAGAAAGAAAGAAAGAAAGAAAGAAAGAAAGAAAGAAAGAAAGAAAGAAAGAAAGAAAGGAAGGAAGGAAAAGGATGATGGGTGAAATAAATTTTTATCATAATCATTTTTGTTTCTTCTGAAAACTTTACCTTCCAGTGGGTAATCACTAAGCCATTCAAAAACTGGCATGATATTTGCAAGCCTTAATTGATCAGATCAACCATATTTTCTCCTTTTTCTAATACTAGGGTCCCCCCATCCCATACAAATATAAAATTACAAATAGGAATCACAAAGTTTAGCTTTTAACACCACGGTTTCAATAATTTATATAAATTCTAGAGCAAAAGAAATTTGCTTATTTGAATTCTGCAATACAAGTTGGAAACAGTTTCTTCTTTCTTGAGTAAATAATTTATTTTAACTAAACTTGAACTGATTCCTTAAAGTCTAATACAGTATCAACTTTTCAATGAAATGACAAATATTTCATTTTAATTTTTAGTCATACTGTACTATACAATGTAATTTCAGTCTCTAAAGACTTGTCGGTCTAGAAAATGCATTACTCCCTTTATGATACATACTTTTCTCACTACTTAAAATAATTAGATTTTATTTTTACAATATAAGTTTGGAGTAAATCTTATATCCCTAAAGATCTTCTCTATTTTATAGCAATCTATTCATGAAATGTGTCAATTCTCTTTAAATGAATTTTATAATGAAAGTATATCATATTGAATCCAAAGATTTCCATGATGAAATTTTTTTCTGCCAGCTACTATAATATGAAAATGGACTAGCAAGCTTCCTGTAAAAGAAACAATACATGGTCCTTGCTGCAGATCCACACATGACAAACTATAATGATAGCTGAAGCCAGAAATGTGTAATGTTTTCTGTGATTCTGGGAAATGATGGGCTTATATGGGAAATTCTTTTTTCACATGCTTCATAAATTTGAGCATAAACATGACAGCGCCAAATATAACCTGAAGGCTCCTTTACCCATTAGGCCTGATATTCTGGCTGGGTGGTGAAAGTGTCTGTCCCTCTCAGATTCTTAGCGCCTGGTGTACGGAATGTCACCCTGTCTGGCCATGATTCCTTCACCAGTCTAGGAGCTGATGGCTCCCAGGACTGGAATTTCACCCTGGCTCCTGATTGGCTCTCCCCAGGCTACATCGCCCTGGCAAACCACACTCTAGTCATGGAGGTGCTAACTCTGATGTTGTACATTTCAGGTTGGTGACCTAATAGGCCTCCTTCCAGCCACATGCTAGCACATGACACTCAAGACTTGGACCTGCTTTGGCCTACACATACATAAAGTAATAGACCTGGAGATCTTGTCACATGGTAATGAACATCCAATTTATTGTATGCAGCACATCCCTTATATAGCCAAAATGATGTCATCTCTCAGGGCCAATCCCAGACCCCTGTATACATTAAGCTGTTGCTCTGTCCCACATTATGTGTTGGGTCACAATTTGAGTTAGGAGCTGCTGCTCGTTCAAGGGGTGGGATCATAGAGGTCTCATGACCTACACCTGTGCCTCTGGGAGGTGATGGCTGGGTAATTAAGATAATGCCAGCAGCCACATGTGGCCTGCATTCCCCCACATTCAGCAACTTAAAACAGACCCATAACAAATAAGGAGATTGAAACAATAATACCTGTTTGGATTAATAATACTGATTGAAACATTAAGCCTCTTGACTAAAAAAAGCCTAGGTCCAGCTGGATTTACAGCAGAATTTTACTAGAACTTCAAAGGAGAACTACAATCAATACTGCTAAAATTATTTAAAAAGAGATAAAACAGCCGAGTGTAGTGGCGCACGCCTTTAATCCTAGCATTCAGGAGGCTGAGGCAGGCGGATTTTTGTGAGTTCAAGGCCAGCCTGGTCTACAGAGTGAGTTCCAGGACAGCTGAGGCTACAGGGAGACCCTGTCTTAAAAAGACCAAATAATAATAATAATAATAATAATAATAATAATAAAATAAAAAATAAATAGAGATAAACACAGGGAGAATTCACAGAGAATAAGTGACTGTGTGGTCCCAGTCTTATGTGACACACCTATAATACAAACTCTACACCTAGGGCTTAGGGAAAATCAGAGAAAGGGGGACAGAAAGAATCTAGTAACTACAGAGACAAGCCACCTACTGTTAGTTAATGTATTCTAGATATCATAGAGAAGGAAGCTAAACCAGTGAAATCTCCACAGTATAGTAGTCTAACAAGTTCTGAATAATGACAATATCTATAAATGTCAATATTTGTGTGTGGGGGGGGAGGGGGGTGTCAAGGACTCCCAACTCAAGATGAAGAGCTGTAACAATCAGTGGGTGCTTGGGAAGGAAGAATCCATTTTCTCCAGTGACTGACTCTAAGGGGTTATCTAATTGCAAATGGACAGCCCTAATCATGGTGCATATGGGAAAAAAAGATATGGAGATGGAGTAGAGGGACATGAGAGTAATTGCTGTGAGACCAGGAGGAATGGAAATATTGCAAATACAATACTAATATTTAAAATTCTCAAAAATAATTTAAAGAAATAAGATGCCCAGGAATGGAGGTCATAACACTTAAAATTTTTTCCTTATGATAAATTTGTCTTATTGGAAAAATACCCTTTATAGGGCTGGGAAAATTGCTCAGTGTGTAAAAGCTTAAACTCTGCATGTGTGCAGCCCTGAGTTTGGAGCCTCAGAACCCATATAAAAGCTGGACACAGTAGTACAGGTATCTATAATCCCAGGATGCCCTTATACAGAAGCATGAAACAGAGATAGAGGAGTCTCCAGAAGCTCATGGGCCAGATAGCCTGACTCATACAGAGGTGAAGAAACCCTGGCCTATATAGAACTGAAGATACCCTGTTTCAAATTAAAATCCAAAGGCAAGGACTAATATACAAAATCATCCTGTGACTTCCATATGTGCATCCTGGTACTCATTGACCCCTACACACGTACACAGTCACACTCACACACACATATGCTCACACAAAACATACATAAACAAACACTCTTCCCACTATTTTGAATTATCATGCATGATTGTACTCTATTGGTGATATGAATCCACTAATGCAAAAGGAAGTTATGCCAAGAATGCTTGAGGTCCACCACTTTTAAGCTTACTTCCATTTCCCTCAAATTACTAAAAGCATCAAAAAGCTGCAACATGCACTCTGAGCATACTCTTCAAATATGCCAAAGCTGTTGTAAGTCTATCAAGTAGAACCACTTCATTTCCAATTCTTTCAGTATTTTGATAGGTTCTGGAAAACCACCTTCTTTAGAGCTAGAGAATTATAAGAACTGTATTAATAGACAAGAAGACATGTATTAAGATAGTATAAATGAGCTGGGCATGGTGGCTCATGCCTTTTTTAATTTTCATTTTT
>VZQC01007749.1:193907-245892 GCA_009823505.1 Rhizomys pruinosus | reverse complement strand
GACCTGGAGATCTTGTCACATGGTAATGAACATCCAATTTATTGTATGCAGCACATCCCTTATATAGCCAAAATGATGTCATCTCTCAGGGCCAATCCCAGACCCCTGTATACATTAAGCTGTTGCTCTGTCCCACATTATGTGTTGGGTCACAATTTGAGTCAGGAGCTGCTGCTCGTTCAAGGGGTGGGATCATAGAGGTCTCATGACCTACACCTGTGCCTCTGGGAGGTGATGGCTGGGTAATTAAGATAATGCCAGCAGCCACATGTGGCCTGCATTCCCCCACATTCAGCAACTTAAAACAGACCCATAACAAATAAGGAGATTGAAACAATAATACCTGTTTGGATTAATAATACTGATTGAAACATTAAGCCTCTTGACTAAAAAAAGCCTAGGTCCAGCTGGATTTACAGCAGAATTTTACTAGAACTTCAAAGGAGAACTACAATCAATACTGCTAAAATTATTTAAAAAGAGATAAAACAGCCGAGTGTAGTGGCGCACGCCTTTAATCCTAGCATTCAGGAGGCTGAGGCAGGCGGATTTTTGTAAGTTCAAGGCCAGCCTGGTCTACAGAGTGAGTTCCAGGACAGCTGAGGCTACAGGGAGACCCTGTCTTAAAAAGACCAAATAATAATAATAATAATAATAATAATAATAATAAAATAAAAAATAAATAGAGATAAACACAGGGAGAATTCACAGAGAATAAGTGACTGTGTGGTCCCAGTCTTATGTGACACACCTATAATACAAACTCTACACCTAGGGCTTAGGGAAAATCAGAGAAAGGGGGACAGAAAGAATCTAGTAATTACAGAGACAAGCCACCTACTGTTAGTTAATGTATTCTAGATATCATAGAGAAGGAAGCTAAACCAGTGAAAACTCCACAGTAGTCTAACAAGTTCTGAATAATGGCAATATCTATAAATGTCAATATTTGTGTGTGCGGGGGGGGAGGGGGGTGTCAAGGACTCCCAACTCAAGATGAAGAGCTGTAACAATCAGTGGGTGCTTGGGAAGGAAGAATCCATTTTCTCCAGTGACTGACTCTAAGGGGTTATCTAATTGCAAATGGACAGCCCTAATCATGGTGCATATGGGAAAAAAAGATATGGAGATGGAGTAGAGGGACATGAGAGTAATTGCTGTGAGACCAGGAGGAATGGAAATATTGCAAATACAATACTAATATTTAAAATTCTCAAAAATAATTTAAAGAAATAAGATGCCCAGGAATGGAGGTCATAACACTTAAAATTTTTTCCTTATGATAAATTTGTCTTATTGGAAAAATACCCTTTATAGGGCTGGGAAAATTGCTCAGTGTGTAAAAGCTTAAACTGTGCATGTGTGCAGCCCTGAGTTTGGAGCCTCAGAACCCATATAAAAGCTGGACACAGTAGTACAGGTATCTATAATCCCAGGATGTCCTTATACAGAAGCATGAAACAGAGATAGAGGAGTCTCCAGAAGCTCATGGGCCAGATAGCCTGACTCATACAGAGGTGAAGAAACCCTGGCCTATATAGAACTGAAGATACCCTGTTTCAAATTAAAATCCAAAGGCAAGGACTAATATACAAAATCATCCTGTGACTTCCATATACCCATAGGGGTACTCATTGACCCCTACACACGTACACAGTCACACTCACACACACATATGCTCACACAAAACATACATAAACAAACACTCTTCCCACTATTTTGAATTATCATGCATGATTGTACTCTATTGGTGATATGAATCCACTAATGCAAAAGGAAGTTATGCCAAGAATGCTTGAGGTCCACCACTTTTAAGCTTACTTCCATTTCCCTCAAATTACTAAAAGCATCAAAAAGCTGCAACATGCACTCTGAGCATACTCTTCAAATATGCCAAAGCTGTTGTAAGTCTATCAAGTAGAACCACTTCATTTCCAATTCTTTCAGTATTTTGATAGGTTCTGGAAAACCACCTTCTTTAGAGCTAGAGAATTATAAGAACTGTATTAATAGACAAGAAGACATGTATTAAGATAGTATAAATGAGCTGGGCATGGTGGCTCATGCCTTTTTTAATTTTCATTTTTATTGATGATTTGTATATTTCATACATCATTTTCCAATTTAGTTCAGGCATATTTCCCTTTCCCTTCCCCCCACCCCACCCCACCCCATTCCAGATGGCTCATGCCTTTAATACTAGCACTTGGGAAGCAGAGGCAGGTGGATCTCTGTGAGTTCAAGGCCAGCCTGGTCTATAGAGTGAGCTCCAGGCCAGCTGGAACTAAAGGGAGACCCTGTCTCAAAAATACCAAAAAAAAAAAAAAGATAGTATAAATGTTTTAAATTATACAGCCAAATTGTCATCCACAGACTGACTGCTACTTAAAAGACTGACTTCCTTAAATTCAGTACCTATCAGTCCTAGGTAGTAATTTATTGCTGCCTAATGAATTCCCTCAATCTTAATAGATTACAAGAACACCCATATCATTCTATAACACAAATCTATAGGTACAGATTTGGGGCAAGTCTCAGCTAGACAACTCTACACAGCACTGATTACAGTCATTAATTTTCAAGCTGGTAGCTAAGCTCAGCCATGGGAGCAAGCTGGTTTCATTCACATTCTTATCCTCTGAATGTGAATCCCCTTTTGTAAACTCTATGGAACTCTCCAAAAGGAACTGTGACTTGAGTAAGTTCAGTGTTCCACAGGACAATGTTCTAAGAGACAGGAAAGATAGCTGTCAATATTGTCACATATAGGACGCACTGGCACACTCTCTCTTCTGCCACACTCTCCTAGTAAATGGAGTCCAGAGGATAATCCCCAACTCTTTAAAAAAAAAATTTGTATCTATGTTCAATTCTGAGGTCATATTCTTTAATCTTGTCTGTGAGTCTCATAAAAGTTGGCTCAAAGCTAGGTGCACAAAGAAGACTCAGTTAATGTGATTAAAATCAACAATGGACCAAAGCTACGAGTATCATTACTTATAGTTGATTAAAAAGAAGGCTCCAGCAAGCTAGGGAGAAGGCTCAGTGGTAAAGAACACTTGCCGTTCTTCCAGAGGACCTAGGTTAGATTCCCAGAACCCACTTCAAAGCTATCAACTGTCTGTGACTCCAGTTCCTGAGGATCCAACCACCTCTTCTGGCTTCTGTGGGGCATTGCACATATATGGACTTTGCATAAATGTAGGCAAAATTCATACACATAAAATATTAAAAAATAAATAAAATATAGAATCCAGAGTATGAAAATCCTTCCTGATTAAGGTCGGAAGGACATAGGCCTTGGGGAGGGGGCACCTACTAAAGCTAATTTGGGAATCAGTCATGGAAAACTGATCTCTGAATATTTGCTTATACCCAACAATTTGTGCTACTCTCAGCGTTGGGCAGAGAAACTTCTTTTTTGCAGTGGGAAGCAGGTAATGGAGAGACTCCCGACTGGCTAAAGTGTTGAGAATAAGGGACTGTAAGTACTCAGGCCAAATGAGACATCTAATGTCAACTGCTCCCCCCAAGAGTCAGGGAACATCAAGGACAGGGGCAGAAAGAATGTAAAAGCCAAAGGATGGGAAGAATACTAAGAAATGCTGAACTCTGCTATGACTTGGAAATTGCACTCATGTCCTCAGAGCAGTTGTGATTACTTTCACAAGAATGTCAAACAATAAAGCCAGTCAAAATTTATGGGTACAGGAGACCCGATCCCTAGATGAGGAGCTACTGGCAGTTGATGACTGCTGGGGAAGGGAGAGCAATTTTGCCTCCGGTACATGGCCAGCGGTAGGTTGCCCATGATCCACAGGATGGCCTACGTCCATTCAATATGTGCAGATGGGCAGCACCAAGCAGACTCAGTGGGATATTTAAAAAAGAAATAATGTGTGGAGGGGGCATATTGGTGGAAGTCTGTGGGAAGTTGGAGGGGGAAGTGGTAGTAAGATATGATTAATCTACATTGTATATGTGTATGAAATTCTCAAAGAATAGAAATGTTATTAAAATGTTTTAAAATGGAAAGGCAGTGAATGAAACTTCAAAACAAAATTGAAGAGCATTGCTATGGCTCACAACTGTAATCCAAGTATCAATGAAAGCCTGCGGCAGTAGGGTTTCTTCAAGTCCAAAGCCGCCTGACCTATTGAATGATTTTCACACTGGCCTGGACTATATAATGAGAGGGTATATTTATATTACCTACCTAGGGTAATAGTGCACTGTGAACAGAGACATTTTCAGTAAAATTTTATTGATTATAGAGACAGGTTTTAACCAAACTTGATTTAACAGTGACTTGGATAACATTTATATTTGTATTGATGTTCTGATATGATTACACAATGGCCTTTAAAATTTTTTTTTATAAATGTCTAGTGGCCTTGTCCAATGCTGATCCTCTGCAATATTGTTTATGTTCAGCAAGAACACACCAATTCCTAGGTCCAGATGACAGAGACTATCTTTCCCACATCCCAGACAGGCTATGTGTGTGTGTGTGTGTGTGTGTGTGTGTGTGTGTATTGGAATTGAATTTTCTAGGTCTTCTGGACTTCCTCATATTAAATTTCAGTATTTTCTTTTCTTTTTTTTTTTTTTTGAGACAGGGTCTCCCTGTAGCTCTAGCTGTCATGGAACTCACTATGTAGACTAGGCTGGCCTTGAACTCACAAAGATTCGCCTGCCTCTGCCTCCCAAGGACTGAGATTAAAGGTATGCACCTCCATGCCCAGAAAATGTCAGTATTTTCAAAAATCCACCTCTTCTAGCCAAGATATAGAGAATAAGAGACTGCAGAGAACATGTCCCTGGATAGGTCTCCTATAGGAAAACCTCACCCACTTAGGGCTCAGGGATCAATGTGGAAGAGGAGGTGGAAAGCTTGTAGAGCCAGGGTTGCTATATTGAACATAAGGAAAACAGGCTTTCAGGCCTCTGGGAATTTGCTCATATGAACTTGCAATAATGTTGACACCATGCACAAGACCCATGCTGGCTCAATCAGGGAAAAAAACAATCAGCACAGAACTGAGGAAATGGGCAGCAGGCCCTGACCCTAGCCAAAAACTATTGGCAAATGACTGCTGCAGGCTGAAGGAGAATTGATCTTTTGGAGAGTGACTCTAGATTGGCTGACTAGACTCTCCAGTGGTTGAACTTGCACCTAGGGACATCTAGGACCCTATGGACCTTAGCATATGTGACAGAGTGCATGAAATACGGTGGGAGGAGGATATGGAGGGGTGGTAATGCGGGGGAGGCTCTAAATTTGATTAAGATCTATTGTATGAAAATGCACAAAAACTCAATTAAAAATATACGAAAAATATCCACCTCTTAGCCATTTCAACTTGGTTTTCTCCGTGACATCCTTTGTGCTCCATGTTGTCTGTTTGCTTGTGTCTCCCATGTTAAAATCAAACCACAGAACACCCAGGTAGCCAATTACTGCAACCCTAGAAATGTGTAATAAACTCACACTTTATTTTCTTGTTCCATATACGAACACACAAGGTGTATGTGCTCGACTTAAATCAATAGAATCGTTTCTTCAAACTGGCTCCACCCAAACCACATCTAAACTTTAGTCTGAAAGAGTTACTGGGGGTAAGAAATTGCTTCAGGATGGTCCCAGAGCTAGACTACATTTCCCACAATCCTATCTGGGCCGATATGGCGCCTGATACATTCTGGACTACAAAACCCATAATCCATAGAGCCCGCTGTTCCGTAGCGTCAGGAAGGAAGACGCTGCGGTTAGTTCCCATCTTCCCTTTCGGTTTTTGCGCCCAGGAACAAGGTCGTGAAGAAAGGAGACTGGCAGAGAGGCCATTTCTTCCGCGTTAGGTCTCTGCGTCTTTCGCAGAGCTTCCAGCAGCACCATGTTGGGCCAGAGCATCCGGAGGTTCACCACCTCTGTGGTCCGCCGCAGCCACTATGAGGAGGGCCCCGGAAAGGTGAGTGGGGCCGGCTGCGTCCAGGCGGGTGCTGGCCAACCGTTCACCCCCACGGCTGGCCCGTGGCTGTGGAGACAGGAATGGGAATTCAGGAGTTGAGATGCAGGCCCGCAGTCCTTTCATGGACCCAGGAGAAAGTGCGCGGGAGGCAGCGCAGCCTCGCCCCGGCCTATCAGCCAACTCTCCTTGTCCGGTTGCCGCCAGGTCGAGCCGACCACGGCCCGGACACTGTGGGCTCAAGCGAAAGAGGAAGGCGTCTGCCTAGGAGGGAAGGTCGTTGGAAACGCAAGGAAACGAGGGCCTGTGGCTATGTGCTAGATTTTCTAACGGGCCACTGTATTTATTGGAAGTACTTTGCCTCCTTGGTTAAGGCCAGGTTTAGCGTTCGGGGTAAATCGAGGGGTTAATGGTAACAGCCCCGTAGCGTTAATGCGAGGCCTATTGAAGGGAAGAGAAGGGGTGCATGGCTAACTAGGAAAAAGATCAAATTCGATGTTGATTGATACTGCCATGTGTTAGATAACGTGTTCTAAAGTGATTCAGTTTTCCAAAATACACAACTTTTAGGTTATTTACATTTCTTAAAGTAGGTTTGCCTGGTGTTCAGTAAACCTACGTGTTCATTATGTTGTGTTTTGGAGCACCTGATTATGTAAAGTAGGCACGTGTGCATACATGCTTATTCCATCTTCATAGGTGAAATAATATGATAGGAAGTTCTATTTTTGATGCTTGTTCTCTTTCCCAACAGAATTTGCCATTTTCAGTGGAAAACAAGTGGCGGTTACTGGCTATGATGACCTTGTACTTTGGATCTGGATTTGCTGCACCTTTCTTTATCGTAAGGCACCAACTCCTTAAGAAATAAGGATGTTTTGCTTTATCCATTTAACAGGTAATTATCGGGTTTTAATTTTCCTAAAGAATGGATTTCAGTTCTGTCTGTATATAATACAACACACACACACAAATGGATGGTGTATAGACCTGATTTCTGAAGGTAAGTGTAAATGTGGTATTGGTGGAGAAAGTTTGGCAAACCCATAAACATTGTTTTGATCAGTAAAGGTCATTGTTTATTGACCACCATGTTACATTGGTATTCTGAATTAACTTTTGGTGTTGGTGGTTTTGAAGCCCTATTGAACACACAAGGTGAGATTCCATAGCTTTTCAGATTAGCCTAAGATTCCCATAGGCAGTCTTGGTCCAAATTTAACACTTTATAAACTATATTAGGTTCTAATTCCTCAGTCGTGAGTCTTACACTGGAATAACTTTGAGAACATATATGTCTCTTAAAATACACTATGCTCTTCACATTATAGTCTAGCATTGTAGTGTATAAAGTTAACACTGAGATCCATACAGTAGAGTTGCAAAAGAAAAATCTTTATGTTCTAAGTAAGCGTAGAATTTTGTGTTGGGCTGTACTCATAGGTATTTGGGGATGCATAAAGCCCATCCATGGACAGCAAGTTGAGTACACCTGCTGTAACATTTTGGCTCCTTTTAGACAGTGATCACATTGCTACCCATGTTAACAGCTATGCTTGCAATGCTGGTGTAATATGTGAAAACCCTCAGGAGAGAAAATGCTTTAATTTGTATCAATCTCAGATACCTGTGCTGTGTTATTCGTAAATCTAACAATTTTGCACCTTAGTGGTACATTTGGCTGGCTGAGGAAGCTTTTGATTGTTCCAACTCTGAAACAGAAATACCAGTGGTCCTGAGGTTGGGAAGCCATGAATTGAAAAGGTCCATGTTATGTACATGCCAGTCCTGTTGCATGCTGGTTGAAGATCCCTTCTATGTAAATAGATATGTAGCACAGCTGTGAATTTCCCAGGGTAGTATCATGAAAAGTTGGGTGGAGTTAACTGGAATACATTTCAAAATACATCTTAAAAATTTATTTCTGATCATTTTAAAGGAGAATGATTTACTCAGGCCATTAATTTCAAAGATTTTGATACATGTGATGAAGCAAATCAGTATGAATAAACTCATGATACTGTAAACGCTTTCTGATGTATCAAAATTGATGGACTATGTTAATGAAATTACAATGACTTACATAAAATGGATTTTTAATGCTATTACTTTTGCTTTTGTTTTTCAGATATGAAGAATGTTTAAGAGATGCAATCTGAAAAATGCACTAACCTCTTGAACTCTTACCAGATATGTAAATAAAGTAATGATGTGAACATTTCCTGCCTCGTCTCTAAAATGAAGGAATGTGACTCAGCATGTTAATGTTAGTTTTGGGGGGATTTGTTTAATTTAGAACTTTATATTGGAGTTGGGATTATGATAGCTCAGTGGATAAAGTGCTTTCTGCACAAACTTGACCAAGTTGAATCCCCAGAATCCAAGTAAAGAGTTGGATGGACATGAGTGCCTTTAGTCCCAGCACTCAGGATGCAGGGAATCCTCAGACATCTGACCAGTTAAACTGCAGTATCAGAACTGGCCGAGAGTTCCAGGTGTAAGAGACCCTGCCTAGGAAAGCGAGAGAGGAATACCCCAGAGGTAAACATCGAGCTTTCACCTGTGTGATTACAAATGTGAACTCGTGCACCCACAGCACATGTGCACATAGTAAACACTGTATATAACTGAGATTTTGTTTTCATTTTTGAGGCAGGCTCTTCCTGTATCCCCAGCTGGCTTGAAACTCACTGTGAGCCCCCCACCCCTGCTCTTAATTTAGGTTTTCAGTAGTCTTAACTGATTTTATTTATCTTGATTCTTGGATCAGAATCTTGTTTGCAACTTAAGTTTTGGGGAAAAAAAAAAAAAAACTGGTTATCCTAGTAATTCAAAGGAATATAAAAGTGGTTATTCTATTTACTTTGGAGAATAAGTTCTTTTCTCCATGGAAATTCTGATTAATCATACTTAAGATGCTTTGCTTTTTTCCCCAAAAATCTGTAACATAAAACTGAAGATTTTTGTCTCCATGTTTGTACTTCTGATCAGTCTTATTTACACAGAACAAGGGTAGAATATTGAAGATTTATATAACAGCATATAGGACAGGATAAAGGAACTATCTCATTTTTTTTTTCTTCTGACCATAATCCTAGAAAGGTCTGAGACAGTTCCCACTAGTAAAACAGTTAGATGGGGCTTACCACTTGCAATGTACTTTCCAGGGTTTTGTAGTAAACAGGGAAAAGTAGTTACTGAATATTTTAGTCTTGGTTTGTTTACTGTTGACATACTAGATAGAGAATACTGTAAAAGGATGGTGAACTGGTACTCTTCATCTTTCAGGTGGTTTGCTGAAGGGGTGCTTGCACTGTATTTAATGCAGAATTTAAGTAATTAAACTACATTTCTACAATCTTCCAAAATCACTGAGTCTGACATACTGAATATGCTACAAACTGGAAGAATCCATGGGCATCTGGTGGCACAGATCATGACTTAAACAGTTAACCAGTAGCTGATACAGTGTAGCTTAGGTACCATATAGACAATAACCAGCTGCTTTCCAAAGTCTACCAGTTTATCCTAAAAACATCTTTGCAGAAATGTTTGTACAAGTAACTTGAGCATCATAACCAGGGGGGGGGAAAATAAAAACGAAACAAACTGAATTAATATTTTTCACATAGCTGTGATTTGGTTAGAACCTAAGGTTTGTTTTCCAGACAAGCCACAGTTACTTCCACAATGATTACTCTGAAAGTGGAGTAGGGTAGAGTGCTGTCCTGCATTTTGCTTTGGGGGCACACACAATAGAAGTTAGCCATATGAGTTTTGGACTAAGATTTGCTGGGATTGAAAATGAGGCTCAACTCAGCTTCAACATTCCTTAAATTCTGAGTATTAAAACTAATTGTGACTCAGGAATGAAATTACAGGGATTAGGTGGAGATGTCGCTGTCAGTAAAAGTGTCTGCCTTGCAATGTGGAAGGACCTGCGTTAAGATCCCCAGAACCTACACAAAAGTAGTCTTTGAAGTAGGGGACGGAAACCAGTGCATTCCTGAAGCCAGCCCACCCGCCCAACTGAATCCATGAATTTCAGGTTTCAAAAATAACTGGTGTAGGATGGGGAGAAAAGGAAAAACAAAAACATAAAAACCTGGCAGATCAGAGGTCTCCACACATCATCGCACACAAGAATGAAAATATGAAATTCAGATATTACTAGGGTTTGGGTATACAGTGCATAAACACTTTGGAGGAAAACTGAAGTGGACATGATGTACATTGCATCTTCATTCTGCAATAGAGATAAGTATGTCTAATTGCCTGAGCTACAGTTCTATCACTGCCAAGAGACTTTAATGTTACCGTGAATAAAGGTGATGTTTATATTAATCAATGAAGTTTCCTGTAATCCTTTTCAGAGTAAAAAGTCCACTTTCAACCATGGCCTTGAGCCTCACACTGACCTTTTAGCTCAAGGTTTCTGTACTACTGTCATACCTTTTTCATTCTGATGTAACCTTTTCTATACGCTCTGTTGAGGCTTTCCCTAATTCTAAACACTACCCAGTAAGTCTCCAACGCTGGCAGTAGTTTTGTAATTAAGCATGCTTTGAAAGTACTAATTTTCTTACCAGTTTGATACCTTTTGAGGTTGGAGAGGCTTTATTCATGTAACTAAGTGGCAAATATTTTTTCAAAGAATTATTAGAGTAAAAAATGAAATTACCTAAAAGGGCAAACTTTAGGCCTATGTGTGTTTCAGTCTGCCCTGAGTAAAAACTACACATGCCCCCTCCTGCAAATGGCTGAGCTTGGGGCTTCCAAACATGTACCCAGCTAAGTGCCAAATAACCAGAATAACCCAGAAAATGTGCCAAAATATTCAGTTTTGCCACGTTTTATTCCATCTGACTTAATTTTTATTTGTGCAAGCATCATTGATGAAGAGAAGATGTGTTGATTTACATTTTGTCAGACAAAATGGTAGGAATTTGTTTGTTTAAAGAGAATAGAGAAATACCACTGAGATTCATGGCCAGCCAGCCTAACCCCCGCCCCCCACTTCCACTGACAGATGGCAAGCTGGTCCAGGTTCAGTGAGGGACTTTGTTCTCAAAGAAATGGAGCAGAGAAAGAGAGGAAGCCATCAGATGTCCTCTGTCCTTGGTGTATGTGTACTGGACACTCACGTGCACAGATGCATATGCCACCACACACAAATTTAAAGAAATTAAAAAAAAATAGGCCTCTGCAAGAGCAGTACCTGCTCTTAACTGCTGAGCCATCTCTCCAGTTCCTAGCAATCTGTAGTAAATAATAAACATTTCTATGATTTAAGCTGTCCCTATATCAAAATCTTTAAATTTTTCATATATTATCAAATTATAATTTGTTCTTACAGCTATTGCAATTTTAATGCCAAGAGGTGAACAGCCACTTCATCTACACTACCATATTGAAGGATTTTTAGTTAATATAACTCAAATTAATTATAGCTTTTAGATAGGCTTCTTTGGTAATCTGATTGATAAGTCCTTAGGGTTTTTAATAAACATGACAGAATTGATCTCTACCCTCTGTTGTGACAAAAATAAAAATGAACAGAAGTGATATGAAGCTGTTGAGAGGCAGTGCAATATCCCACTTCCTGTTTCAGGATGAAGTCCATCCCCACTGGCTAGGTCCCTGTAGGACTATGTGGATGGAAGTGGGGGAGAGGAGGACAAGAAACATTGCTTTAAACCTGTGGTGTTTTCTTGAAAAAGATGAACTGCTATACATCTCGAATTCTTTTTTTCCCTTTTTTGAAAATTTTATGTGTATGTCTGTTCTGCCTGCATGTGTGGAAGTGAACCCGTGTTGTGCTGTGCCCAAGGAGAACAAAGGAAGGTATCGGATCCTCTGGAACGCGAGTTACGGATGGTTGTTAGACTTCATGTGGCTGCTAGGATTTGAACATGGGTCATCTGCAAGAAAAGCCAATGCCCTTAACTGCTGAACCGCCTCTCCAGCCTCACATCTTGAATTCTTTAATACTGAATTTGACAAATAGACTCCCTCCAAAGCAATTTCCAATTTAAAATAAGTATTTCTCCAATTAAAACTATGGATGTCATAAGAGACTGAGTCAGACATACTAAAAAAAGAAAAACCTCTTAAACCTTTCCTGTGTGTGGACAAGGACAAGAAAAATGGAAGGTAAACAGTTTGGGACACTAAAAGTAGTTTTTGTTTTAAATAATTACTAGGATTTCTACACTCTTTTTGCTGGACTCTACTCACTTATTTTTCCCCTTTACAAAAATTAGGAAAACGAGTCCTATTGTTCCTGGTGACCCAGCATCATGCTAGAGCGTGTTTGCCTCCCCATCCAATGACTTGTACAATGGCAATCAGTACAGATCTATTTTGCTTTCCTGAGTAGTTATTTCAACCTTGAGGTTTTTTTTTTTTGTTGTTGTTGTTGTTCCCATTAAAATTCACTCTCCAGTCTCAATTTTTTCATATCTAATAAAAGGTGAATATAAATTATTGAAGGTTGTTATAGCAGTCTATGTATTTTAAAATATTCTTTGCTAGATTCACATAGTACTATGTTAAATATTAAGGTTTCAACAAACACAATTAGATACATGACAACAATGACAAATACTAATTGAGTTCAGTGGCACCTCTAAATACATGTGAAGCAGACTAAGATGGTCTCAACCTAATCCTACCTTCTCAGGAAGAAACAGAAGTCTCCATTAATATCAGTGTACTGATAACTTTATCAGTCTTACATCTTAACTGTAATTTGTCTGGCTTAATATTTGCAAAATTTCCTATATAGCCTTTTACAAGGACTTTTTCCAATGTGATTCTATATCCCAAACTGCCTAATGTGAGACCTATATCTAATCTCAAGACTTTCTCCACCCAATTTTCTCCACTTGCATTTTCCACAGATGAAGTAGGAACTTGAACCATATTAAACTACCAGCATTTTATGTTCTGCCTAGAAGACAATTTCTGATAGTAGTGAAGGGTTTGTTAACTATTGTCCCATTCTTTGCATCGTGTATGTTCCTGTTTTGGAAAGCTATGTATTTCACAATGAAATGTTCAAATGTCATTCTGAGTCAGCTCAAGACCTGGTGGACGTCTGGGCAATGAAAAGATCTTGAAAATGAGATGTTTCAGGATGCCCCCACTTCCAAGCAAATCCTAGTGTCGGGGAGATGGTGCCCTTACAGGCCTGGTGATGAAGAAGAAAGTGGGAATGGAATGAATATCACTGTAAAAACCAAAGGATATGAAGTCGGAAGACACAAAAAGACTATGTCAAAGAACTGACTGAAACGGTAAACTTCTGCTTGAACAGTCAACTTCTACATCGAGAATTTTGAGAAAGACTGACAAAAAGATGAAAAACATGTTTGGCAGAATGCATGAGCTCTGGTGGGTTGGGGGGGTAGGAAGGGGGACATGGGTCTAGATTTGATTTGTAACAATCCTATACAAAATATATGTGTGTGTGTGTGTGTGTGTGTGTGTGTGTGTGTGTGTGTGTGTGTATATATATATATATATAGAGAGAGAGAGAGAGAGAGAGAGAATAACTTTTAAGGATTCTATTTAGCCTCCTCAAACTCAAAGGCAGTTTAATAATTGTATTACTAGCACATGAGAAAATATTAAAGCAAACTCTTTTTATATTGTAACTAACATATATGACTGTAGAAAACTCAAGACCAGTGTATGTGAAATGTGTTTTGGCTTTTGTATTTCCATAGCTAGTTTCATTTCTGGTTTTAAAATCTCTAAGTAACTTTACCCATGGAAAAGTCTTGGTATCTGGAATGCTTAGCACTTTCTCTGGCATTATAAAATAACTTTATAGTGCAGTTAATCAAATGACAGAAAGAGCCAGTACTCTACAGATAACTCATTTTAATATTTAATAAGATGAATGCTGAACTCTAAAAGTTGAAGGCAGTCCATTTGCATATGTATACAGGATGTCAATACTCCATCAAAGCAATAACTATCAGTCCAGTATGCAACATGCCTTGCTGAACCAAGTTACTTGACAAAGACATATTCATTTCATCTAATATCTACTCACCTTTCACATTGAGGATACTATAAGTAACCTTTTGGAACAACACTAAAAAAAGTAAGATGGTATTCTCTATCTCTTAGGAGTGCAGAAACTTCAAATACAGATGCTTACACACACACCACGTGAATATAAATTAAAATGCAATAAGTGCTGGTAAAGAAACTCTAGGAGGATAAAAAGAACATGATTGAGCTGGAAACCTAGTACAACTTACGCAGTTTTGGATGTTTAATACAGAAGGCTGGACAGTGAGCTCCCAAATATTTGGAAAAGAGTGTATATATATATAGATAAAGAATATGTATTTACAAATATATTAAGTGCATGGATACACACGTAGGGATATACAGATATGAATTGCATAGTTTTATTTTCATGAAATTTCATGAGCATTCACTTGTGCATTATGTCATAAGCACTATTAATGTTATAGCTAGTTTAAAGCAGTACAGAGAAATATTATCTAGGAATATTAATTAAATTTGGAAACTTGGAACAATCTGCTGAGTTCTGGTTGATATGATGACAACTTATAAAGTTTTAAAGTAATGGTGATAAGTTCCAAAATATCAGATTATTAGGAGGAATATTTATTAAATAAAATATTTGAACTTCAGTACCCTAGAGTCAAATCAACCACAAGTTTTCAAATCTGAAACTCTTCCCATACAATAAGCTAAACTAAAATGCCAAGAAGAAAACTTTACAGAGGCTGAGGCTCAGCTGTTTAAAGATAATCTATAAGAAAAAATAATTATTACAAGGAAATGTACAGAAGGTTGGATGATTTCGAGACTTTTTATTCATATTTGCTACATACAGCTTTATATGGGCACAGATCTATAATACATATTTATTTGCATAAGTTCTCAATGTGTCCTCATGGTTACTTTAAACATTTGATGTACACATTTATCCAAGGACACATATATACCACACATTTCTTTTTATTTACCTTTTTAATATTTTATTGATTTTAGTATTTCATACAATATATTTAGATCATATTCAGAACCCCTCTCTCCAACAGCTTGTTACTACTCCTCCCTACATATTCTCTATTATTATTTATCCTTTTTTAGGGCTATCAAGCCTAATCTGTTTCATAAATTCTCGTGATTGTGAGTTTATCCCTTAGAGTCTGGTCCAACTACCATGTGTGTCACACCAGTAAGGATAGCTGACTATCCCTTTCCTAGCAAATATCAGCTGCCCCTAGATCCCCAGCTAGGGCTGGGGCTTCCTGCCCATCTTCTCCATCAATGCTGGGCCCCTGTCTGGCTTGCATATTTACAGGTCTTGTGCATACTATCATAAGTGCTGTGGGTTCACATGTGTAAATACCCTGTAGTGTCCAAACAGCACAGTTTCCTTGTATTTGTCTACCACCTTCGGCTCACTATATTTCCTTTCCCTCTTCCACAATTTCATTTTATTTCATAGATAGAGTCTCGGTGTCTCACTAAATAGACCAAGCTGGCCTCAAACTCATATTCTCCTGTCTCTGGCTACTGGCAGTTGATAGCTTCTGGAGGAGACTCACTTTGCTTTAGAAGTCTGGTCACTGGGCTGGAGAGATGGCCTAGCGGTTAAGAGCGCCGACCACTCTTGCAGAGGACCGGGTTTGATCCCCAGCACCTATGGTGGCGAGAACCTTCTGAAACTCCATTCCAGGAGAACTCCAGTTCCAATAATCCGAGACCTCTTCTGAGCCTCCGCGGCATTGCACGACAAAGTGCACAAACTTGCATGGACAGTACAATCATTCATACACGTACAGAAATAAAAAAAAAAAAAAGAAGTATGGTCATTGCAATTAGCCAAACTCAAAGATTGTCATTAAGGGTCCCTAGCCCTAAGTGACACATTTACAATGCAACCTCTCAAACCTAAGGCTAAGGAAACATAGAGAATCAGAGGAAAGAATATTAATCCATCTCTCAACTCTCACCAGAGAAGCTTTCTTATGAAAGACAAGGTGATTAACCAAAAAAGCCACAATAGGCCAAACTGTATAGACTGATTATCCCTGAAGAGGACACCTATTTCAAACTTCTGCCTCCCACCTCCCAAGGCTCAGGGAGCAATAAAAAATTACAAAAAAAGTGCTGGCATGCCTAAGTATGTATACCTTATGAATACATAGGGGCATTTGCATTCAGCCCTGGTTCATGCCACAGAAGCTCTTCATTTCTATAGTGGTAGGGAAGGAGTGATGTAGAATCAGTCATCCCCATTAAAAATAAGGATTTATTTTGAAAATAGCTTCTCTCTCTCTCTCTCTCTCTCTCTCTCTCTCTCTCTCTCTCTCTCTCTCTCTCTCTCTCTCTCTCGTCTCTTGTCTTTCTCCCCCGATAGTTTTTATTGCTTTCTTTTGGTTTTGCTTCTAAATTATACACATTTACTTTCTATTCAGATTTCAACATATCACTCTGGCACTTGAATCCTTATCAAGGATAAGATAAATATTCTTATTCCAATCCAAACCTATACTGATAATATAATTATACAAAAAAATAAGCCATGGAAAAAGGCTCTGTAAAAAGATCTAAGAGGCAAAACACTCTTCATTTACTTTCAGTTTCTGATATGGAAATTAGTCTGTGCTTATCATCCAGAAGCATATTGTTTACATGTCAATTAAGCCTACAATTCATACAAATACTTTAATTATATCGCTATTAAGAGCTAGAAAATTATAACTAGTCATGCTTCAGATATTCCTCCCCAAATGTCAAACTAAATTAACAGGTGAAAACAAACATCTTCTGAAGTGCCACTGGGATGTGTGCAATCAATGTAACATATATAGTCATCTTTTATTTACTTCATTCTTTGATTTGGATTTCATAGAAAAGAGGAATTCTTTTTATCTCCATCACCAAATTTAGTCTCAAGGCAGAAAGATGGGATATTAAAATCAGACCCCTGTAGCAATGTGCTGATGAGCTGAATTCAAGAAAAACAATAAACTGTGGATAGAGTTTTTACTATTTTATATTATGTTCTGTGAGACTTCATCAGTGTATCGAAGCTTCTTCTTTCAGTCAACATTGTAACACTTGGCTTTCTCAAGGGAGGCCCATATCTTCCTTAAATCCTAGATTAGTATTTACACTTATGAAGACTTCATAACTAATATTTAGATCTCCACTTAATTCAACTTAGTAAAATAAGACAGCCTCAGTTTGAAAGCTTTATTTAAGTCTGGAAAGAAGGAAAAATGTCATTTCTCTTGTTTTTGGTACAAATTTTAGTTTATAAAATGCAGGAATTCATCATTAGAGAAATATATTTTGAGAAAACATAAACATAAGCCAACCCTGAGAAGGTGTTTGTTACATTATCACACATCCAGGCCTGTCTAAGATTAATCCTTGAAGCCAGATGATTCAGCTTCTTCTAGAAGAAGAACTACCGAAAATTCCTTTACATCACTACAAACTGTTTACTACTGTTTTGAGCATCCCTTACATCTGAACACAGACATGCTTGTTAGATATATTTAGATTGAAACGAAGACACCTCTGGGTAACAAAGCCTCCAAAGTTATTGTCACTGTTCTGTATAAGATAACATCAAACCTTTATTCTGATACTCCTTTGTTCATAAATTTAAGTTCCAAAACATGACTGTTGGAAAGACACACACGTCCAAACCCTAGCACCTGGCTATCCTGAAGCAGCATCCCTAGGAAGATCATTTGAATTATACACAGATGGAGAAAGACACTTAAAGAACACCAGCTGTTTTATCTTCCTCATATTAGAATCTTTTGAGATCAGATGTTGTGCTGGATACCTTTAGTTGTCAACTTGACACACCTGGGTTGAGGGAGCCACAATTGGAGAACTGCCTCCATTGGGCTGGCCTGTGCCTATGTCTGTGTGGTATTTTCTTGATTGTTGAGAGATGACAGAGTGCCTGGCCCACTGTGGGTGGTGCCACCCCTGGGCAGGTTGTTCTGTATTATATAAACAGGTTGAGCATGGGCCAGGTGAGCAAGTCAATAAGCAGCTTTCTGCTATGGCCTGAGCTTCAGCCCCTGCCTCCTAGTTCCTGCCTCCAGGTTCCTTCCCTGGGATCTCTCGGTGATTAACTGTGACCCAGGAGATATAAGCCAAATAAACCCCTTTTTGTATATACCAACCCAAGTTGGTATTGGTCAGAGTGTTTTGTCACAAGGGATTGAAGGCAAACTAGAATAGAGGCCCAAAATGGGATCAAATAAACCTGAGAAAAGAAGCAGCCACATTTATCTAACTCAGTCACTTCCAAGTCAAGTTTCTGAGGTCCAGAGCTCAGAATTGTGAGATTAGTATTATCCATAATTTTAACATAGGGATAATTTTGCATGAATACAATATGATTAAAATAGTTGTTGGAAGAACATATGAAACAATTGCCAAAGCTCTAAAAGTAGAGACATCAAGTCAGATCCTGTATGTTTTACTGAGTGAAAGTCATTGAATCCGTAGCTGAGGTTTTAGGTTCTAAAAATATTAAGCTCTATACTCTGGTCTTCTAGAGGACCTTAGTTCAATTCCCACCCACCTGGTAGCTAACAATTGCCAGTAACTTCAATTCCATGACTCTGAAACCCTCTCTGGCCTCTTCAGACTTTGCACAACATAGGAGCACTTACACAAATGCAGGCAAAACACTCATGCACATAAAAATCAATCAATCAATCAATCAATACATCTCTATATTCAGTTTCAAATACAGTTTTATATTTGGTCTTAAAATTTGATAATGTAAGTCAGCAGTGTGTACTCTGCATTTGAATCTGCATGTAAACTTGTAGGAAAGTTTCAAATACATAACTAATATAGATTCTAGTGTGTAGCTAAGCACAATATCAATTTTAATTGTTATAGTAACTTTTATTGAAATAAAACTCGTTTCTGATTCCTCAGTCATGTCAAAGTCCATTTTTGCATTATTGTACCATAATGTATCATGAAAAGATTGGTTTTTGATTTTTAAAAAAATATTTTAAGTTGGGGCTGCTCTTCCAAAGGAATGGGGTTCTATTCCCAGCACCCACATGGTGGCTAAGAACTTTCTTTATGCTGGGTGTGGTGTTGCATGCCTTTAAAAAATACTTTTATTGAAGATTTGTATATTTCATACATTATCTTCAGTCTGGTTTAGACAAATTCCCCTTTCCCTGCCCCCATCCCACCCCAGTTCATGCCTTCTGCCATACATGTCTTGCATCTTTCTCTCAGTCTTTCCAAAGTCTTTCACTGCAGAGCCTTGTTGTTGTTTCGGGGCAGAATTTAATGGTATCAGTCAGTTCTTTGACACAGTCTTTATGTTGTTATTGTTCCCTCCCATATGCCTATATAATCATCACATATGTATCAAAATCATGACCTCTGAGAATAAACTGTATTATTCTCATAGGTGCATGCCTTTAATCCTAGTACTTGGGAGCCAAAGGCAGGCAGATCTTTGTGAGTTCAAGGTCAGCCTGGCCTACAGAGTAAATTCTAGGCCACCTGGGGCTATAGGAAGATCCTGTATAAAAAAAAATTAAGTTAATTGCTTCTCAGCCTTTTGTCTAAGATCATGTGTGAAAAATGGATCAAAGTAATAGTTATTTCTATTTTGCATTCAAGGGATACATGTTGGTTTTTTTCCTGAGGTTTCTCAGCCCACATGTTCCATCAACATTCTCTTTATTATTTTTTCTAAAGCACTTTATGAGGGTTATTATCTGAGAGTGGGTTGGTATAGTTTCAATTTAGTATGTTTTCTTAACTTCAAAAACAATTTCTACTCAAACTAAAAGAAAGTACTGGTTTTGCTACCTTTATTTTTTTGTTATAAAATACCTCATATCTTTATTTCACATGTTCTACAGATTTGCCTACTTTACAAGTAGCTATCAGTAATCTAAGTCACCAATTTCCTTTTGGAAGATTATTTGGTTACTTTAAATTACATGTGCCTGTGTGTGAACATGTGTACCTGAGTGCAAGTGCCTAAGGAGGGCAGAAGAGGCTGTCAGGACCTCTGGAACTGTATTTACTGGCAGTTGTGAGAAAGCTGGTGCAGGTGCTGGGAAGTACACTTGGGTCATCTGGAAGAGTAGTGCATGTTTTAAATCCTAAACCAACTCTCTAGCCTTGACATCAATTACTTTAGGACCCTTGAGGATTAAGGAACAAAACTGAGAGTTTAATGGAAAAATTTCACTAACAGGAAACCAAACTCATCAGTAAATTGTACTTTTTACATTTGTTAATGTCTCCAAGAATTGGAGACTAGCTGGTAATATCTGAGTTTGCCAAATTGGTCAATACTGGGTGGCCCAGAAGGTGGTTTCTGCTTCTGAAGTGGAGCACCCAGCTGCCTCTGTGCATGCATGAGATGCCCAGTTCAAGAGTCTGATACCAGTCAGAGCTATGCTTGTTAATAACTCTGAACCAATAAAAAAAGTCAACATATAACAAACTATTTTCATGCTATAGTTTACATGAGGACCCCTCTGGATGATGTAGCTATTTGGTGAAACCTATTGTCTTCATAAGTATCTCTATCTACTGCTGTAATATACTGTGTATTTGAAATCTTACTGATAAGAGAATAATGAGACATGTAAGCTACCATATGAGCAGGAGTGAACTAAGTGATCTGATATCATAAAGCAACAGCTTCAAATGAGACTTCAAAGTGTTCAAAAAGGACATCTATAAAGAGGAGAGAAGAAGAAAAGCTTCTCTGGGATCTTTTTCTGCCTCAACTCCCTCTCCAAACTTTGTCCTGACAGACCACTCTTATCAACCTTCTGTTTATGAAGAAAACTAATTTAATTCTGAACTTCTGAGCAGCCAACCTAGCTCCTAGTTGTTTAATGTATTTTACAAATGGATATTTTTACATTAACTATAAATTTCATGCTATCCTCTAGGATTAATATCTATATAAGATCCAATTTTTACTTTTATCTGTTAGATTCCATTTCAATAGTTCTTTTCTTGGTGTGAAGTCTCAAGAACATTTATTTTCTTNAAATCAATCAATCAATCAATCAATACATCTCTATATTCAGTTTCAAATACAGTTTTATATTTGGTCTTAAAATTTGATAATGTAAGTCAGCAGTGTGTACTCTGCATTTGAATCTGCATGTAAACTTGTAGGAAAGTTTCAAATACATAACTAATATAGAGTCTAGTGTGTAGCTAAGCACAATATCAATTTTAATTGTTATAGTAACTTTTATTGAAATAAAACTCGTTTCTGATTCCTCAGTCATGTCAAAGTCCATTTTTGCATTATTGTACCATAATGTATCATGAAAAGATTGGTTTTTGATTTTTAAAAAAATATTTTAAGTTGGGGCTGCTCTTCCAAAGGAATGGGGTTCGATTCCCAGCACCCACATGGTGGCTAAGAACTTTCTTTATGCTGGGTGTGGTGTTGCATGCCTTTAAAAAATACTTTTATTGAAGATTTGTATATTTCATACATTATCTTCAGTCTGGTTTAGACAAATTCCCCTTTCCCTGCCCCCATCCCACCCCAGTTCATGCCTTCTGCCATACATGTCTTGCATCTTTCTCTCAGTCTTTCCAAAGTCTTTCACTGCAGAGCCTTGTTGTTGTTTCGGGGCAGAATTTAATGGTATCAGTCAGTTCTTTGACACAGTCTTTATGTTGTTATTGTTCCCTCCCATATGCCTATATAATCATCACATATGTATCAAAATCATGACCTCTGAGAATAAACTGTATTATTCTCATAGGTGCATGCCTTTAATCCTAGTACTTGGGAGCCAAAGGCAGGCAGATCTTTGTGAGTTCAAGGTCAGCCTGGCCTACAGAGTAAATTCTAGGCCACCTGGGGCTATAGGAAGATCCTGTATAAAAAAAAATTAAGTTAATTGCTTCTCAGCCTTTTGTCTAAGATCATGTGTGAAAAATGGATCAAAGTAATAGTTATTTCTATTTTGCATTCAAGGGATACATGTTGGTTTTTTTCCTGAGGTTTCTCAGCCCACATGTTCCATCAACATTCTCTTTATTATTTTTTCTAAAGCACTTTATGAGGGTTATTATCTGAGAGTGGGTTGGTATAGTTTCAATTTAGTATGTTTTCTTAACTTCAAAAACAATTTCTACTCAAACTAAAAGAAAGTACTGGTTTTGCTACCTTTATTTTTGTTATAAAATACCTCATATCTTTATTTCACATGTTCTACAGATTTGCCTACTTTACAAGTAGCTATCAGTAATCTAAGTCACCAATTTCCTTTTGGAAGATTATTTGGTTACTTTAAATTACATGTGCCTGTGTGTGAACATGTGCACCTGAGTGCAAGTGCCTAAGGAGGGCAGAAGAGGCTGTCAGGACCTCTGGAACTGTAGTTACTGGCAGTTGTGAGAAAGCTGGTGCAGGTGCTGGGAAGTACACTTGGGTCATCTGGAAGAGTAGTGCATGTTTTAAATCCTAAACCAACTCTCTAGCCTTGACATCAATTACTTTAGGACCCTTGAGGATTAAGGAACAAAACTGAGAGTTTAATGGAAAAATTTCACTAACAGGAAACCAAACTCATCAGTAAATTGTACTTTTCAAGTTTGTTAATGTCTCCAAGAATTGGAGACTAGCTGGTAATATCTGAGTTTGCCAAATTGGTCAATACTGGGTGGCCCAGAAGGTGGTTTCTGCTTCTGAAGTGGAGCACCCAGCTGCCTCTGTGCATGCATGAGATGCCCAGTTCAAGAGTCTGATACCAGTCAGAGCTATGCTTGTTAATAACTCTGAACCAATAAAAAAAGTCAACATATAACAAACTATTTTCATGCTATAGTTTACATGAGGACCCCTCTGGATGATGTAGCTATTTGGTGAAACCTATTGTCTTCATAAGTATCTCTATCTACTGCTGTAATATACTGTGTATTTGAAATCTTACTGATAAGAGAATAATGAGACATGTAAGCTACCATATGAGCAGGAGTGAACTAAGTGATCTGATATCATAAAGCAACAGCTTCAAATGAGACTTCAAAGTGTTCAAAAAGGACATCTATAAAGAGGAGAGAAGAAGAAAAGCTTCTCTGGGATCTTTTTCTGCCTCAACTCCCTCTCCAAACTTTGTCCTGACAGACCACACTGATCAACCTTCTGTTTATGAAGAAAACTAATTTAATTCTGAACTTCTGAGCAGCCAACCTAGCTCCTAGTTGTTTAATGTATTTTACAAATGGATATTTTTACATTAACTATAAATTTCATGCTATCCTCTAGGATTAATATCTATATAAGATCCAATTTTTACTTTTATCTGTTAGATTCCATTTCAATAGTTCTTTTCTTGGTGTGAAGTCTCAAGAACATTTATTTTCTTATTTTAGTAAGTCCTTCATAGTAATTAGTGTTTATTGGTAATCTAAACTGAGCTAGAAATTTTCAAGAAAATAAATTACAGATGGTCTGATGTAGAAAAAGGGAGAAAGACCTGTAAGAACAAAGAAAAAAATTTCAAAACATAGATCAGTTAGGAACGGGAAAAACAAGAATTATCCAAAACAAGACTCAGAGGCAACTGTAAAGGGGAATGAGCATGCTCAAAATACAAGAAATACTTGAATGGAAATGTCTTTGTGATACACATCACTTTTCCAATGAACATAAGCTAATAGTCTTTAAGTGAAGGCAAATGTTATGTTCCTTTTCTCCAGTGACCCCCAAGATTCTTCTGAGGGCATTATAGAAAGTCTGTACTTAATACCACCACAATCCTGCTTTCTCCTGATGTTTTCTCATGATATGTAGCAAATTGGAGTAGCTTCAAAAGATAAATAAATGACAATAAATAATTTTAAAATTAGATAAAAAATTAGATGATCTTTCCAGGCATGGTGGCACAAGCCTTTAATCCTAGCACTTGGGAGGCAGAGGCAGGCACATTTCTGTGAGTTCAAGGCCAGCCTGGTCTACAAAGTAATTTCCAGGACAGCTGGGGCTACAGGGAGACCCTGTCTCAAAAAGAACAAAAAAAAAAAAATTCAAGCTAAAATCAAAAATGGCAAGAAAATATTTTGAGGATCTGCCTGCACAGACCTGCCTACTACCCTGGTAAACCAGATCCCTTCCACTGTGCCTTGATTGCCCTGCACACTGAACAGCTCCACTCTCTCCCAGCAGTCTGTCCCCTTTTCAGCCTTGGGCCCAGGCTCACTCCTGCTTTTTCTGCTTCATATCTCCTGACTTCCCTTCTAGCCCAGACCCTGTCCACTAACTCCATGCAACTAGACTAGCTGTGTTCTTCAGCTACAGGGCTCACACATACTCTCCTTGGTTTGTTAGATTCTTCACTGGCCATCCCCACCAGTGCCTTGCCCCGGCCTTCTGAAATTCCTGCCACAGACCTGCTTAGTACTCTGTCTGACCCCACCCTCTGTGCAGTGATTCCTCTGCACCCTGACCATCTCTACTCTCTCCACTCATTTTTTCCCCTTTCTAGCCTTGAGCCAAAGCCAGCTCCTGCACTTTGTCTCTGAGCTATTCTTCTAACCCAGATCCTGGCCACAGTGTTCTGATGCTATGAGCCCTGATTAGCTGCATTAACCAGTTTCAGTATCCACACCTGCTCTGCTCAGTTTCCTAGATCCTCCCTGGGTTGTCCCTACTCCCACCAGGTCCAATCAGCAAAGAACACACAAACAAGACAAACAGCTCAAAGAACTCAAAGAGGAGATGCATAAACTTGTGACTGAAGCTCAAGAAAATATGAATGTGTGGCTGAATGAAATAACAAAAACAATTCAGGACTTGAAAAGTGAATTTACAAAAGAGATAGAAATATTGAGGAAAACCCTGAACCAAAATAAAGATGGAACTGAAAAATTCAATAGGTCAATTTGAAATGAAAGGGAACAGCCTTCCAAGCAGAATGAATGAAATGGAAAATAGAATACCAAGACTGGACCACAAAGTTGAAAAACTGGACTGCTCAAAAAAAGACTATGAAAAAAATGTTTTAAACATAGGAATGGAATTTGCAGAAAATGTGAGACATTATGAAAAGACCAAATCTATGCATCATAGGCATGCAGGAAGGAGAAGAATCTCAGGTCAATGCCATTGACAAGATTTTCAATATGATTATAGAGGACTTCCACAAATTAAGGAAAGACTTACCTATAGAGATACAAGTACCTAAAACACCAATTGTATAGTACCAAAACAGAAACTCCCATATCATAGTAAAAACACTAAATGTATAGAACAAAGAGAGGGTACTGAAAATTGCTAGAGAAAAACAAGTAACACATAAAGAAAACCCATCAGAATTTCAGCTGACTTTTCAGTGAAAACTATGAAATCCAGAATATTATGGACCAAAGTAGTCACAGTCTTTAACTCAGTCACTTCCAAGTCAAGTTTCTGAGGTCCAGAGCTCAGAATTGTGAGATTAGTATTATCCATAATTTTAACATAGGGATAATTTTGCATGAATACAATATGATTAAAATAGTTGTTGGAAGAACATATGAAACAATTGCCAAAGCTCTAAAAGTAGAGACATCAAGTCAGATCCTGTATGTTTTACTGAGTGAAAGTCATTGAATCCGTAGCTGAGGTTTTAGGTTCTAAAAATATTAAGCTCTATACTCTGGTCTTCTAGAGGACCTTAGTTCAATTCCCACCCACCTGGTAGCTAACAATTGCCAGTAACTTCAATTCCATGACTCTGAAACCCTCTCTGGCCTCTTCAGACTTTGCACAACATAGGAGCACTTACACAAATGCAGGCAAAACACTCATGCACATAAAAATCAATCAATCAATCAATCAATACATCTCTATATTCAGTTTCAAATACAGTTTTATATTTGGTCTTAAAATTTGATAATGTAAGTCAGCAGTGTGTACTCTGCATTTGAATCTGCATGTAAACTTGTAGGAAAGTTTCAAATACATAACTAATATAGAGTCTAGTGTGTAGCTAAGCACAATATCAATTTTAATTGTTATAGTAACTTTTATTGAAATAAAACTCGTTTCTGATTCCTCAGTCATGTCAAAGTCCATTTTTGCATTATTGTACCATAATGTATCATGAAAAGATTGGTTTTTGATTTTTAAAAAAATATTTTAAGTTGGGGCTGCTCTTCCAAAGGAATGGGGTTCGATTCCCAGCACCCACATGGTGGCTAAGAACTTTCTTTATGCTGGGTGTGGTGTTGCATGCCTTTAAAAAATACTTTTATTGAAGATTTGTATATTTCATACATTATCTTCAGTCTGGTTTAGACAAATTCCCCTTTCCCTGCCCCCATCCCACCCCAGTTCATGCCTTCTGCCATACATGTCTTGCATCTTTCTCTCAGTCTTTCCAAAGTCTTTCACTGCAGAGCCTTGTTGTTGTTTCGGGGCAGAATTTAATGGTATCAGTCAGTTCTTTGACACAGTCTTTATGTTGTTATTGTTCCCTCCCATATGCCTATATAATCATCACATATGTATCAAAATCATGACCTCTGAGAATAAACTGTATTATTCTCATAGGTGCATGCCTTTAATCCTAGTACTTGGGAGCCAAAGGCAGGCAGATCTTTGTGAGTTCAAGGTCAGCCTGGCCTACAGAGTAAATTCTAGGCCACCTGGGGCTATAGGAAGATCCTGTATAAAAAAAAATTAAGTTAATTGCTTCTCAGCCTTTTGTCTAAGATCATGTGTGAAAAATGGATCAAAGTAATAGTTATTTCTATTTTGCATTCAAGGGATACATGTTGGTTTTTTTCCTGAGGTTTCTCAGCCCACATGTTCCATCAACATTCTCTTTATTATTTTTTCTAAAGCACTTTATGAGGGTTATTATCTGAGAGTGGGTTGGTATAGTTTCAATTTAGTATGTTTTCTTAACTTCAAAAACAATTTCTACTCAAACTAAAAGAAAGTACTGGTTTTGCTACCTTTATTTTTTTGTTATAAAATACCTCATATCTTTATTTCACATGTTCTACAGATTTGCCTACTTTACAAGTAGCTATCAGTAATCTAAGTCACCAATTTCCTTTTGGAAGATTATTTGGTTACTTTAAATTACATGTGCCTGTGTGTGAACATGTGTACCTGAGTGCAAGTGCCTAAGGAGGGCAGAAGAGGCTGTCAGGACCTCTGGAACTGTACTTACTGGCAGTTGTGAGAAAGCTGGTGCAGGTGCTGGGAAGTACACTTGGGTCATCTGGAAGAGTAGTGCATGTTTTAAATCCTAAACCAACTCTCTAGCCTTGACATCAATTACTTTAGGACCCTTGAGGATTAAGGAACAAAACTGAGAGTTTAATGGAAAAATTTCACTAACAGGAAACCAAACTCATCAGTAAATTGTACTTTTCAAGTTTGTTAATGTCTCCAAGAATTGGAGACTAGCTGGTAATATCTGAGTTTGCCAAATTGGTCAATACTGGGTGGCCCAGAAGGTGGTTTCTGCTTCTGAAGTGGAGCACCCAGCTGCCTCTGTGCATGCATGAGATGCCCAGTTCAAGAGTCTGATACCAGTCAGAGCTATGCTTGTTAATAACTCTGAACCAATAAAAAAAGTCAACATATAACAAACTATTTTCATGCTATAGTTTACATGAGGACCCCTCTGGATGATGTAGCTATTTGGTGAAACCTATTGTCTTCATAAGTATCTCTATCTACTGCTGTAATATACTGTGTATTTGAAATCTTACTGATAAGAGAATAATGAGACATGTAAGCTACCATATGAGCAGGAGTGAACTAAGTGATCTGATATCATAAAGCAACAGCTTCAAATGAGACTTCAAAGTGTTCAAAAAGGACATCTATAAAGAGGAGAGAAGAAGAAAAGCTTCTCTGGGATCTTTTTCTGCCTCAACTCCCTCTCCAAACTTTGTCCTGACAGACCACACTGATCAACCTTCTGTTTATGAAGAAAACTAATTTAATTCTGAACTTCTGAGCAGCCAACCTAGCTCCTAGTTGTTTAATGTATTTTACAAATGGATATTTTTACATTAACTATAAATTTCATGCTATCCTCTAGGATTAATATCTATATAAGATCCAATTTTTACTTTTATCTGTTAGATTCCATTTCAATAGTTCTTTTCTTGGTGTGAAGTCTCAAGAACATTTATTTTCTTTTTTTAGTAAGTCCTTCATAGTAATTAGTGTTTATTGGTAATCTAAACTGAGCTAGAAAATTTCAAGAAAATAAATTACAGATGGTCTGATGTAGAAAAAGGGAGAAAGGCCTGTAAGAACAAAGAAAAAAATTTCAAAACATAGATCAGTTAGGAACGGGAAAAACAAGAATTATCCAAAACAAGACTCAGAGGCAACTGTAAAGGGGAATGAGCATGCTCAAAATACAAGAAATACTTGAATGGAAATGTCTTTGTGATACACATCACTTTTCCAATGAACATAAGCTAATAGTCTTTAAGTGAAGGCAAATGTTATGTTCCTATTCTCCAGTGACCCCCAAGATTCTTCTGAGGGCATTACAGAAAGTCTGTACTTAATACCACCACAATCCTGCTTTCTCCTGATGTTTTCTCATGATATGTAGCAAATTGGAGTAGCTTCAAAAGATAAATAAATGACAATAAATAATTTTAAAATTAGATAAAAAATTAGATGATCTTTCCAGGCATGGTGGCACAAGCCTTTAATCCTAGCACTTGGGAGGCAGAGGCAGGCACATTTCTGTGAGTTCAAGGCCAGCCTGGTCTACAAAGTAATTTCCAGGACAGCTGGGGCTACAGGGAGACCCTGTCTCAAAAAGAACAAAAAAAAATTCAAGCTAAAATCAAAAATGGCAAGAAAATATTTTGAGGATCTGCCTGCACAGACCTGCCTACTACCCTGGTAAACCAGATCCCTTCCACTGTGCCTTGATTGCCCTGCACACTGAACAGCTCCACTCTCTCCCAGCAGTCTGTCCCCTTTTCAGCCTTGGGCCCAGGCTCACTCCTGCTTTTTCTGCTTCATATCTCCTGACTTCCCTTCTAGCCCAGACCCTGTCCACTAACTCCATGCAACTAGACTAGCTGTGTTCTTCAGCTACAGGGCTCACACATACTCTCCTTGGTTTGTTAGATTCTTCACTGGCCATCCCCACCAGTGCCTTGCCCCGGCCTTCTGAAATTCCTGCCACAGACCTGCTTAGTACTCTGTCTGACCCCACCCTCTGTGCAGTGATTCCTCTGCACCCTGACCATCTCTACTCTCTCCACTCATTCTTTCCCCTTTCTAGCCTTGAGCCAAAGCCAGCTCCTGCACTTTGTCTCTGAGCTATTCTTCTAACCCAGATCCTGGCCACAGTGTTCTGATGCTATGAGCCCTGATTAGCTGCATTAACCAGTTTCAGTGTCCACACCTGCTCTGCTCAGTTTCCTAGATCCTCCCTGGGTTGTCCCTACTCCCACCAGGTCCAATCAGCAAAGAACACACAAACAAGACAAACAGCTCAAAGAACTCAAAGAGGAGATGCATAAACTTGTGACTGAAGCTCAAGAAAATATGAATGTGTGGCTGAATGAAATAACAAAAACAATTCAGGACTTGAAAAGTGAATTTACAAAAGAGATAGAAATATTGAGGAAAACCCTGAACCAAAATAAAGATGGAACTGAAAAATTCAATAGGTCAATTTGAAATGAAAGGGAACAGCCTTCCAAGCAGAATGAATGAAATGGAAAATAGAATACCAAGACTGGACCACAAAGTTGAAAAACTGGACTGCTCAAAAAAAGACTATGAAAAAAATGTTTTAAACATAGGAATGGAATTTGCAGAAAATGTGAGACATTATGAAAAGACCAAATCTATGCATCATAGGCATGCAGGAAGGAGAAGAATCTCAGGTCAATGCCATTGACAAGATTTTCAATATGATTATAGAGGACTTCCACAAATTAAGGAAAGACTTACCTATAGAGATACAAGTACCTAAAACACCAATTGTATAGTACCAAAACAGAAACTCCCATATCATAGTAAAAACACTAAATGTATAGAACAAAGAGAGGGTACTGAAAATTGCTAGAGAAAAACAAGTAACACATAAAGAAAACCCATCAGAATTTCAGCTGACTTTTCAGTGAAAACTATGAAATCCAGAATATTATGGACCAAAGTAGTCACAGTCTTAAATGACCATTGAAGCCAACCTAGAATATTGCCCTTGAATAGGACTTAAATCTCCCCAACACATGGCACAGGGACCATTGAAGAGGAGGAGGTGGAAAGATTATAAGAGCCAGGGTTGGTGCATGACCATAAAGAAATGAGGTTTCCCACCTCTGGGAACTTGAACATATGAACAGCATGCACAAGAACAATGTTGACCCAATCAGACAAAAATTCCACATAGAAATGGGTAAATGGGCAGTGAGCTCAAACTTTAGCCAAGGAATTATTGGAAACTGATTACTGTGAGGTGAAGGAGAGAGTCCATCTTTAAGGGAATGACTCTAAATAGGACGACTAACCTTTAGAGCATGAACTTGCACCAAAGGATATCTGGGTAAAAATGCTCAATCAGATAGGGCTTAATATATATGATAGAAGGCATGAAATCCAATGGGGGGTCTGGGGATGCAGAGATGGATGGGGGTCTAAATTTCATTATGAAATGCACAAAAACCCAATAAAATATACATAAAAAGAAAATAATTTGAGCATAATCCATTAAGTAATAGGAAACAACTAGGCTTTGTGAATAGGAAACCTATATACTTACAGTTCTGAATTGGGAAGATTAATCTGGCAGTAATGGATAGAATGATTAGCATAGAAAAAGATCAATGACCGAAAAGGTTATTATGGTCATTCAGAAGTGAAATAGTGAGAAAAGGGACCATGTGATGTAATAGAAGAGGCCAACCCAAGAGAGATCAAGGAGTTCCATTCAATGGGACTTAGGACAGAGGAGTCTCAAGCTTGAGACTGAGAAAATGACATCAATGCCAGAAACAGGTCCTGTGGGACTTAGTGGAACTATTTTGAAATTCTAATCTGAATTTAACTTCAGACAAATTGAAGTATTGTCCAACTAGAAGGCAGATTCCAAATGCAGGGGAAAAGTCAGAATAGTAGTGGTTGGTTGTGCTGGTGGTGATGGTGATGTGTGTGTGTGTGTGTGTGTGTGTGTGTGTGTGGTGTGTGTGTGGTGTGTGTGTGAGTGTGTGTGTGATGTGTGCAGTGTGGGTGTGTGGGTGTGGTGTGATGTGTGTGTATGTGTGTGTTATGGTCATTCAGAAGTGAAATAATGAGAAAAGGGACTATGTGATGTAACAGAAGAGGCCAACCCAAGAGAGATCAAGGAGTTCCATTCAACGGGACTTAGGACAGAGGAGTCTCAAGCTTGAGACTGAGAAAATGACATCAATGCCAGAAACAGGTCCTGTGGGACTTAGTGGAACTATTTTGAAATTCTAATCTGAATTTAACTTCAGACAAATTGAAGTATTGTCCAACTAGAAGGCAGATTCCAAATGCAGGGGAAAAGTCAGAATAGTAGTGGTTGGTTGTGCTGGTGGTGATGGTGATGTGTGTGTGTGTGTGTGTGTGTGTGTGTGTGTGTGGTGTGTGTGTGTGGTGTGTGTGTGAGTGTGTGTGTGATGTGTGCAGTGTGGGTGTGTGGGTGTGGTGTGATGTGTGTGTATGTGTGTGTTATGGTCATTCAGAAGTGAAATAGTGAGAAAAGGGACTATGTGATGTAACAGAAGAGGCCAACCCAAGAGAGATCAAGGAGTTCCATTCAACGGGACTTAGGACAGAGGAGTCTCAAGCTTGAGACTGAGAAAATGACATCAATGCCAGAAACAGGTCCTGTGGGACTTAGTGGAACTATTTTGAAATTCTAATCTGAATTTAACTTCAGACAAATTGAAGTATTGTCCAACTAGAAGGCAGATTCCAAATGCAGGGGAAAAGTCAGAATAGTAGTGGTTGGTTGTGCTGGTGGTGATGGTGATGTGTGTGTGTGTGTGTGTGTGTGTGTGTGTGTGTGGTGTGTGTGTGTGGTGTGTGTGTGAGTGTGTGTGTGATGTGTGCAGTGTGGGTGTGTGGGTGTGGTGTGATGTGTGTGTATGTGTGTGTTATGGTCATTCAGAAGTGAAATAGTGAGAAAAGGGACTATGTGATGTAACAGAAGAGGCCAACCCAAGAGAGATCAAGGAGTTCCATTCAACGGGACTTAGGACAGAGGAGTCTCAAGCTTGAGACTGAGAAAATGACATCAATGCCAGAAACAGGTCCTGTGGGACTTAGTGGAACTATTTTGAAATTCTAATCTGAATTTAACTTCAGACAAATTGAAGTATTGTCCAACTAGAAGGCAGATTCCAAATGCAGGGGAAAAGTCAGAATAGTAGTGGTTGGTTGTGCTGGTGGTGATGGTGATGTGTGTGTGTGTGTGTGTGTGTGTGTGTGTGTGTGGTGTGTGTGTGTGGTGTGTGTGTGAGTGTGTGTGTGATGTGTGCAGTGTGGGTGTGTGGGTGTGGTGTGATGTGTGTGTATGTGTGTGTTATGGTCATTCAGAAGTGAAATAGTGAGAAAAGGGACTATGTGATGTAACAGAAGAGGCCAACCCAAGAGAGATCAAGGAGTTCCATTCAACGGGACTTAGGACAGAGGAGTCTCAAGCTTGAGACTGAGAAAATGACATCAATGCCAGAAACAGGTCCTGTGGGACTTAGTGGAACTATTTTGAAATTCTAATCTGAATTTAACTTCAGACAAATTGAAGTATTGTCCAACTAGAAGGCAGATTCCAAATGCAGGGGAAAAGTCAGAATAGTAGTGGTTGGTTGTGCTGGTGGTGATGGTGATGTGTGTGTGTGTGTGTGTGTGTGTGTGTGTGTGTGGTGTGTGTGTGTGGTGTGTGTGTGAGTGTGTGTGTGATGTGTGCAGTGTGGGTGTGTGGGTGTGGTGTGATGTGTGTGTATGTGTGTGTTATGGTCATTCAGAAGTGAAATAGTGAGAAAAGGGACTATGTGATGTAACAGAAGAGGCCAACCCAAGAGAGATCAAGGAGTTCCATTCAACGGGACTTAGGACAGAGGAGTCTCAAGCTTGAGACTGAGAAAATGACATCAATGCCAGAAACAGGTCCTGTGGGACTTAGTGGAATTATTTTGAAATTCTAATCTGAACTTAACTTCAGACAAATTGAAGTATTATCCAACTGGAAGGCAGATCCCAAATGCAGGGGAAAAGTCAGAATAGTAGTGGTTGGTTGTGCTGGTGGTGATGGTGACGTGTATGTGTGTGAGTGTAAGGTGTGTGTGTGTGTGTGTGTGTGTGTGAGATGTGTGCAGTGTGGGTGTGTGGTTGTGGTGTGATGTGTGTGTATGTGTGTGTGTGTATTAAAATTTTGAGTAAATCTTTGTTAACTTTGTACTTCAATAAATGAACTAAAGAAAGAAACACTGAATATTATCTTTTTGTTTTTTGGAGTTATAGATGGTTTTTATTTTTTTAGATTTGAATTTTTTAATTTCATACATCATTTTTCAATTCAGTTCAGGCATATTCTCCTTTCCCTTTCCCCCACCCCACCCCACCCCAGCCCAGGTCATGCATTCTGTCATAACTGTCGTGCATCTTTCTCTCAGTCTTTTTTTTATGGTAGGAATTCACATTTTCCTCCATTAATTTTATATTACTCTAAAATACGGATACATACTCTTCACCCATAGACAGTAATTACAGGGTCTGAGAATAATTGGTGGGTGGATTCTAGAGCCGGTTGAGAGATTCACATTATAACAACATAGTTGCTTTCAGATAAACAGAAATATAACAATATTGTCATTCAGCTTGCCTTTTGTCTGGGGGATTTGATGTTAGCATCCACAAATGAGGAAAACCATTCTCCATTTGTCTTTCTGGGACTGTTACTTCACTCAGCATAAAGGCTTTGAGCTCCATCCATTTATGTGAAAAGTTCATAATGCCATCTTTCTTTATCGCTGAATAGTACTTCATTGTGTAGATGTACCACATTTTTTTCATCCACTCGTCTGATAAGGGGCATTTGGGTTGGTTTCAGCTCTTCCCTAATGTGAAGAGAGCTGCAATAAACATGGAGGTGCATGTATCTTTGCGGTAGGATGAGTCTTTGGGGTATATACCCAGGAGTGGTATGACTGGGTCAGATGGTAGACTCATTCTGAGTCTTTTAAGGGTTCTCTACGCTGCTTTCCATAGTTGTTGTACAAGTTTACATTCCCACCAGCAGTGGATGTGTGTTCCCCATACCCACGACCCCTCAAGCATCTGTTGTCTTTTGTTTTCTTGATCTTAGCTAGTCATATTGGAGTGAGATGCTATCTAAGAGTGGTTTTAATTTGCATTTCCTTAATTATTAATGATGCTGAATGCTTTTTAAGATGTTTCTCGGGCTTCTGACCTCCGCGGCATTGCACGACACGGGTGCACAAACCTGCATGCAGACAGTACATTGATACAAATAAATAAATAAATAAATAAATAAATAAATAAATAAATAAATAAATTTTAAAAATAAGAAAAAAAGATGTTTCTCAGCTATCTTTTGTTCCTCACTGGTGAAAATTCTATTGAGCTCATTATGTCATCTTTTGAGTAAGTCATTTGTCGTCTTTGTTTTTTGGGTGGTTTATATTCTCTTCATGTTAATGCTCTGTCAGATGTATCACTGGTAAAGATTTCCTCCCACTCTGTGGGTTTTATCTTCACCTCCTTGATTGTTTCTTTCGCTGTACAGAAGCTTTTGAGTTTTATGAGGTCCCATTTGTCAACTGTTGACCTTACTTCCTGTGCAACTGCTGTCTGATTTGGAAAGTCTTTTCCTATGCCTATGTGTTGTAGGTTGTTGCCCACTTATACTTCTATCACCTTCAGGGTTTCTGGCTTCATGTTAAGATTTTTGATCCACTTGGAGTTGATTTTTGTACAGGGTGAGAAGTAGGGGTTTAATTTTGTTCTACTACAGATGATGATCCAATTTTGCCAGGTACCATTTGCTAAAGATGCTATCCTTCCTCCACTGAGGGTTTTTTTGCCCCTTTGTCAAATATGAGGTGGCTGAAATTGTATGAGCTTCAATTTTGTTCCATTGTCAACAGGTCTGTTTTTGTGCCAGTACCAAGCTGTCTTTATGACTATGATCCTGTAATATAGTTTGAAGTCTGGTAGGGCAATCCCCCTGTATTGCATTTTTCACTCAGGATTGCTTTAGCTATTCAGGGTATTTTGCTTTTTATATGAATTTAAAGATTGTTTTTCCAAGTCTGTGAAGAATCTCATAAGGATTTTGATTGGGATTGCATTGAATCTGTATATCAATTTTAGTAAAATTGACATTTTTACTATATTAATTTTCCCAATCCATGGGCATGGGAGGTCTTTCCATCTTTTGATGTCATTTTCAATTTCCTTTTTCAGGAGTTTAAAATTTTTGTTGGAGAGGTCTTTGGTATCTTTGGTTAGGTTTGTTCCCAGGTATCTTATTATTTTTGAAGCTATTGTGAGTGGGAAGGTCTTCTTATATTCCTTCTCCACTTGTTTATTGTTGGTGTAAAGAAAGGCTACTGATTTTTCTAGGTTAATTTTGTAGCCTGACATTTAACTAAAACTCTTAATCATTTCTAGAAGTTTTCTGGTGGAGTTTTTAGCATCCCTTAGGTAAACTATCCTATCATCTGCAAAAAGGGATAGCTTAACTTCTTCTTTTCTGATTAGTTCTTTAATTTCCTTCTCTTGTCTTATTGCCCTAGCAAGTGTTTCGAGCACTATGTTGAAGAGGAGTGTTGATAGGGGGCAACCTTGCCGGGTTCCCACCTTTAAGGGAAATGGTTACAATTTTTCTTAATTTAGCATGATGTTGGAGGTGGGTTTGCTGTATATGGCTTTGATCATGTTGAGGAATGTTCCCATCAGTCCTATTCCCTCTAGGACTTTAAACATGAAGGGATGCTGGATCTTGTCAAAGGTTTTTTTCTGCATCAATTGAGATGATCATGTGTTTTTTGTCTTTCAGTCCATTTATGTGTTTTATGATATTTATTGATTTTGAATATTATCTTTTATATAGGAGCGACAAAAGAGAAAAGAGTTATCACAGAAGTTAGAGGAAAATTAGCAGATAAACATCCTTAAAATCCTTATTTTTCCTTAGTAAAATAAACTCTGCCATTACAAGAGTTTTATGATTGTGTTCAGACATCCTTAATTCCTGAATAAACTTTAGATATATTCATCTTCATCCTATTAATTGTATAATTAAGTAAAGTAGCCAGTGATAGTCCATATAGCTCAGAAATCTCAAAGTATCAGGAACGTTTACTTTCATTCCAGGAAGATCACTACTTGCTACATAGTTTGTCAACAAACTTACCAAACTTAAAGAATGAGAATATGGAGGACACCCAATCTGAAGTGTTACTCAATGCAAAGTGTTAATAGAGGAAATGAACACTTTGTTATTGATTGTCTCAGAGATGCATATGTTTTACTGGCAAGGGTATGGAGAAAATAATTTAAAGTCACTAAACGTCTTATGTGGATGTTCACATATATTCTTAATTATTCAGTGGTGAGTTATTGTTCCAGGTGACCAGAGTAAATTTTGCCTATCATTCTTTTTTTTCTTAATGTACAAAGTTATTGCACTCATAATTCATAATTGATTCAATACATTTTTATTTAGAGTATACAGTATTCTAAATACTGTAGGATTTGAAAATCAAGTGGCAAGTGAAGTTGACACAAATGTGTGTCTTCATATATTTTATTTAATACCACATACATGTAATGCCACACGGAGACCAGAAGAAGGTGTCAGATACCCTGGAACTAGAGCTATGGATGGTTGTTCGCTGCCATGTGGGTTCTGGGAATCAAACCTCATCCTCTGGAAAAAGAGCCAGTGCACTTAACTGCTGAAACATCTTTCCAACCCCATATATATCTTTAATATCATCAATATATAATATATTTCTCAAAATCATCCATATATATTTCTCAAAATCATCCATATATATTTCTCAAATACTATGATTCTTTACTTCTCATAAAACAAATGGTTATTGCTTAAAATAATGGTAGTATTTTTACAGTATGAAACAAAGAAATAAGCAGATTTTAAGTGGTTATTCTGAAAACAGTTATAAAAATGATTCAGTCAAATTCCCCACTATTTAGGATTCAAAACATTAATGTGTAACATCAATAGTATGGGAATATAGGCAGAAATGTGATATCAGATAGAAACCACATTTTGTTAGTTAAAATTTTGATTAACACTTATTAGTGTAAATCATTTATTCTCACTAAAATAAAATATATGAAGACAAAAATTTGTGTCAACTTCACTTGCTACTTGATTTTCAAATCCTACAGTATTTAGAATACTGTATGCTCTAAATAAAAATGTATTGAATCAATTACGAATTTTGAGTGCAATAACATTGTACAATAAGAAAAAAAAGAATGATAGGCAAAATTTACTCTGGTCACCTGGAACAATAACTCACCACTGAATAATTAAGAGTATATGTGAACATCCACATAAGATGTTTAGTGACTTTAAATTATTTTCTCCATACCCTTGCCAGTAAAACATATGCATCTCTGAGACAATCAATAACAAAGTGTTCATTTCCTCTATTAACACTTTGCATTGAGTAACACTTCAGATTGGGTGTCCTCCATATTCTCATTCTTTAAGTTTAGTAAGTTTGTTGACAAACTATGTAGCAAGTAGTGATCTTCCTGGAATGAAAGTTAACGTTCCTGATACTTTGAGATTTCTGAGCTATTTGGACTATCACTGGCTACTTTACTTAATTATACAATTAATAGGATGAAGATGAATATATCTAAAGTTTATTCAGGAATTAAGGATGTCTGAACACAATCATAAAGCTCTTGTAATGGCAGAGTTTATTTTACTAAGGAAAAATAAGGATTTTAAGGATGTTTATCTGCTAATTTTCCTCTAACTTCTGTGATAACATACATACAGGCAAAACAATCATACATACAAAATAAAAATAGTAAATAAAATATTTTAAAAAGATAAAAGTCTACTCTTCAAACTCTAGTACAATAACTAATATAAACAGCAATTACATCATAAATGACTGCTAAAATTAATAAGTAAAAAATTGAGAAAACATTATAGTAGATAAATTAAACTGAACATCTTTATCAATCTTAATATCACCAAATGTGAGAAAATCAGACATTCTCCATCCCCTGGTTTGATGCAGTAACATAGAGAACAAATGTCAAGTACAGTAAACTGAAAAATATGTATCCCCATATCTAATCGAGCATGTTTGTATCCAGTCACTATATACAGCAAAGAAATCTAGATGATTTTGCTAAGTGAACCACAAAAATATCAACCCATAAGAGATATACAATTATACAGGACAAATGAAGTTGTAGAGAGAGAGAGAGAGAGAGAGAGAGAGAGAGAGAAAGAAGTGTTACAAATTAAAAGAAATTTAAGATAGCTATCAATCAAAGGTGACATGTGAAATGTGTATTTAAATTCACATCAACTATAAAGAGATATTTTTGCAAGGACTAGACCATAACCACGACTAGATATTAGTCCATAAGAAATAATTATTGCTGATTCCTTAGGCATGATCATGGTAATTTTATTAGTTCTTTAAAGTCCTTACATAAAGATACATAGTAGGAGAGAAATGGCATAATGTCTGAACTTTTACTTAAAAACCCACTAGCAAAAAATAAATAAGTAAAAAATAAAAACAAAAAACCCCATTAGAAGTATATACAGAAATAAGTAGGAATGAGAAAAAGATGAAAGATCTTTAGAATATATAATGTTGAAGTGTTAGCTACCTTTCTTATATTTTAAAACTCTATATTATAAAATGATTTTATAGAGGGAATTGTGCATGTACTTTGTAACTCAGGTGTTAATCTTTGTGGGGTTTTTTTATGTTGGTCTTCAGAAGCCCTCTTCAGTACTATTCTTGGGTAAGAACACAGCGTCAAACATAGCTTCAGAAACATGTGCCTTTCATTCTCATGACTGGAATCTGAAGAGGAAAAAAAAAAAACTTCAAATGGGAAAGAATCTGATAATTGGACTTGAAAACGGAAGCACCTAAGCCAGGCCCACGTTAGAGGATGTGCAAGGATGTCTGGAAGCTTCCCGTTTTTTTCCCCTTGGTTTTCATCAGCTCTGAACTTTTTTAACTACCTTTCCTGAAACCGGGAGTTGATTTGGTAATATGTGTGCACTACAAATCATATCCACTGTGACAGTACACTATTAGTCACCATGAGGTGACCTTTTCCCACAACAAAATTTTCTTGTATGTCTCTCTGAAAATGTTGACAAAAGCCTATGAGAGCAAGAATGTCGATAAGATTTATCACATTAAGGCACTGGATGATAGAAATTCTTCTGTAAATTAACAACTATGGTGGAAATTATTTGTGCATTTATGCAAATGCCAGCACAGTCTAACATCTGTCCAAGCAGAGGAGAAAAAACTCCAAAACTCATTGGATATGGTTAATGTTCCCTTCGTTCCTGTAAAGGTCACTTGCTCTCTAACCTGCTAACCATGATTAAGCTAGCTTTTAGCAGATGACAGGACCTTCAACTGAGACCTGTGTTCAGAAGCTGCTATTAAATAGCAGAGACTGCTTGTTGCCTATTGAAAAGCTTTAGAACTGGAAAGCTAAATGGCCCCAATCATTACCATTTATACATAATAATCCATGTTATGTAATTATTCCACACACATAGAAATCAAGAACCTTTATACTTTCAACATGTCATTTTTATCTAGTTCCAAGACAGCTTCATATTCTAAGAATATTTGATGGCTCTAAATTATCCTGAGGCTTTCTTTCAGCAAGCTGTTTTATTGCCTTTGGCAAAAGAGATGCCATGTGAATCTGGTAGCCCTGTTTTTACAATATTGAATGAAACATCTATATACAACTTCTGATAAGTTACCCTTATATTATGTAAGGCTATTTCACACGTCCTTCTAGGAATAAAAATGAAAATATTTTCTCTCTTATATTCCAGCTGTCAATATATTTGCCCCCAAGCAACCAACTATGAGGGTAGGAAGAATATGGCTTGAAACCATGCATTGTGCATCTTGATCATCTCTCTCCATGACTTTGTGCTTGGCAGCTTAAAGATATGAAGCTGCATTAACTACTAGAGTCCACCTTCAGTCTATACTCAGTAAAAGATTCAAAACTGATATATCAAGTGACTTTGATGCATGATAGAAAATGAGATTTTCAAAGCCACAAAGAGCTCTCAAAATAAGTTATCACATGATTGATAGAAACCAACTGATCATCTAAAGCTAATATACATCAAAAATATTTTCAACAAATTTACAAAGACTTTGAAATATATCAAAATGTTAACTTTCTACTTTCTGAAATACACATGCTAAGGAAAAGCCAGGAATTAAAAAATAAAACATTCAAGCCATGTTTGTGACAAAGCACATGTATCCAAAATATTTAAGACATTCACAAAACTCAGTAAGGAGCTAAAATATCCAGTAAGAAATGTGCAAGAAGATCTGTAAAGAAACTAGATTGAAGATATTTGAATAATAAGTACAGAAAACTACATTGGTCAATAACAAAATGCAAATAACCACAGTGAGACATTACTACATACCTATCACAGTCTTTAAAGTTGAAAAGAGCAAGTAGGGCTGGAGAGATGGCTCAGCAGTTAAAAGTAGCGACTAGTCTTGCAGAGGACCCGGGTTCGATTCCCAGCACCCACCTGGTGGCTAAGAACCATCTTCGACTCCAGGTCCAGTGGAATCTGACACCCTCTTCTGACCTCTGCAGCACTGCACTACACGGGTGCACCAACCTACATTCAGACACCACATTCATACACATAAAAAATAATAAATTAAAAAATTCTTTTAAAAAAAAGAACATGTAACTGTAAATACCAAGTTCTGGAAAACTTGTAGAGCAACTATAACTCCCATGTGAAGCTAGTATGAATACTAGGATGGTCTGAAAAGATGTGAGTATTTTTACAGGGATTTTGGATTTTATAAAATCTAGAAATCCAACTCCATGTTATTTATCCAAGTGAAATTAAAACTTATATTTACATAAAATTTTATATACAAATCATTATAATGGTGTGCTGGATAGCTTTAGTGTCAACTTGACATACCTGGGTTGAGGGAGCCTCAATTGGGGAATTGGCTCCATTGGACTGGCCTGTAGCCACATCTGTGGAGTATTGTCTTGATTGTTGACTTATGTGGGAGGGCCCAGCCCACTGTGGGTGGTGACACCCTGGGCAGGTTGTTATGTACAGTATAAGAAAGCAGGCTGGGCATGGGCCAGGAGAGCAAGCCAGTAAGCAGCATTCTTCCATGGCCTGTGCCTCAGCTCCTGTCTCCAGGTTCCTACCCTGAGTTCCTACCTTGGGCTCCTTGAGTGATGAACTGTGACCCAGGAGATGTGAACTGAATAAACCCTTTCCCCCCCAAATTGGTGTCAGTATTTTGTCACAGCAATGGAAAAGCGAACTAGGACAGAAATTGGTACCAGAGAGTGGGCTATTGCTGTGACAGACCTGACCTTGATGTTTTGGGGCAGAATTGTGGAGGCATTTGGAACATTGGGCTGGAAAATCATTGAGTGCCTAGAGTTTGTTGCTGTGGAGCTTGGAACAGTTGTGCTGGAAGAGATGTAGTTGATGGAGGCCTGAAACTTCAAGGGGAAGCAGAGACCATGAGGGTCATTTTCATGATATTTTTGAATTGAGAATCTGTAGGTTCTGGTCAGCTGGGACTGAAGAATCAGCTGTAAGTAACAAGAGACCAGAACCTGAAGTGAAACTTTTGTTTAACTGGGACCTGAATGCTGGTCAGCTGGGGCTGAAAAAATCAGCTGTAAGTAATGAGACCAGCATCATTGTAGTGAAATCTACTGGGAAGAATATCTTCAGGGTCAGCACAAAGAAGCTATCTTCTGAAAGGGTCCAGAGCCTCTATATCAAGCCAGAAGCAGGACTTGGTAATGTGGAAGAGTCTCCTATATGGTTCTGGTTTTGAAATGTGAAGGGGTTACAGAGAGCAGCTGAGGCTTGGCACTGTGAGAGGCCAGGAAAGGCCATTGGTGAAAGTGTACCCTCAGTTGCAGTGAAGACCCCAGGTGTGGGGTCACCGCCAGGATTTGTGGCAGGGCCCACTTTGTCCCAGGACGACTCATGTGGAAAACACGCACAGGAAAATACACCATGTGTATGCAGGTTGAGGTTCAAATGCAGAGAGAGATTTTATTCCAACATGTCTGCTTAAATATCCATCATGACTCAATCTTCAGGGCCCAATGCTAAATCTTTTCATCACTACACCCCACCCCATGGGTGTGGCCAGGGAGGTCCCATTAGTTTGGAATGCTACCCATCTTAACTAAGTTTTCCCACACCCAGGATTGCAGGGGTCATGAAGATAAGCTGAGGCTTTGCACCAAGAGAAATCAGAAGAGACCATTGGTGAAGGTGCTGCCTCAAATTCAGTGGAGACCCCAGCTTTTTGGAGATGCTAGGACCATGAGATGACCACTAAGAGTAGCAGCAGGTGTGGAATAGAGCTGGCCTGAGCCTATAAAATGAGCTGTGTATGCTGTGGATGGCAGAGTCAGAGAAGTGGAGCTGCTGAAACCCTTTGGAGCCCAGAAGATTGTGAGAGAATCCCAGATGTCCAGCTTTGGGCTACTTTGCTGGACTTAGGTTTTTCTTAGGTGTGCCTGATTCTTCCCTTTAAAAGTAGACAGTACTTGTTTTGGATTTTACATGAGCCCAAAGTTAAGAGACTTTTAACAAACTGTGAACTTTTAAGTGTTTGAAACTTTATAAGAATTGTGGGGCTTTTAAAGTTGTACTGTCTTATGTTGTGATTAATGTTAACATCATACCTTGGGGATAAGAAATATAAAGGTGATGGTTTAATAGTGATGTGTTTTGTGTGTCAAGTTGACAAGGGGTCAATTGTGCTGGACAGCTTTAGTGTCAGCTTGACACACCTGGGTTAAGAGAGCTTCAATTGGGGGAATTGGCTCCACTGGACTGGCCTGTGACCACATCTGTGGAGTATTGTCTTGATTGTTGACTTATGTGGAAGGGCCCAGCCCACTATGTGTGGTGTCACCCCAGGTAGGTTGTTAGGTACAATATAAGAAAGCAAGCTGGGCATGGGCCAGGAGAGCAAGCCAGTAAGAAGCATTCCTCCATGGCCTATGCCTCAGCACCTGCCTCCAGGTTCCTTCCCTGAGTTCCTGCCTTGGGCTCCCTGAGTGATGAACTGTGACCCAAGAGATGTGAGCTGAATAAACCCTTTCCTCCCCAAGATGGTTTCGATCGGAATGTTTTGTCACAGCAATGGAAAAGTGAACTAGAGCAAATGCCTAGGCTTATAACAGTCGAATAATATAAACAGCACAAATGTCCCTCAAGTGAAAATAAATTACATTGTTATACAATGGAGGAATATTCAACAAGCAAAAGGAACAAACACAATATTAAATATAAATAATATGTGTGAAAGTAAGATCCATTATGCTAAGGGAATGAAGTAAGGGTAAAATGAAAGAGAAATGTTTGATTCCATTTATATGGCATTATAAATAGACCAAATTATAGGTGCAGAAAAAACCCATTAGGGTTTGAAGTTAGGGAAGAGAGACTTATTGCCAAAAAATATAAGGGAAGTACTGAGGAATGAAACCGTTCATGTATGATCAGGTGGCTGAGACTATTTAACTATATTCATTTATCAAAAGACAGAGCTAACACAGAAGAGGGTGTGATGGATACAGAGAAAGAAGAAAATATTAGCTGCTCAAGAAAGTCATATGAAGTATTGGGCAATTCAAGTATGATTTTTTTACACAATGACTTCCATTACGAAAAGCCCCAGGGATGAGAAACTGCAGACTACACACAAGGATCAAAGTGAAAAAGAGCATTAAGGATGGAACCCTCTTGAGGACAGTACCATGAAAAGCTTAAGTAGTAAGTCAAATAAGTAACCCCTATGAGACAAGAGGACTTTAGGAAAGAAATGGCATGCACCTGTACTTAAAAAGAAAAATTGTAGATTCTCAAAAGTCTCGTGTGATGGACCATAGCAACCCAGTGATCATAATTTTCTTTTTTTTTAATTTTATTTATTTCTGTATGTGTATGAATGTACTGTCTGCATGCAAGTCTGTGCACCCGTGTCGTGCAATGCCGCGGAGGTCAGAAGAGGGTCTTGGATTCCCCCGGAACTGGAGTTCTCCTGGAATTGGAGTTTCAGACGGTTCTCGGCCGCCATGTGGGTGCTGGGGATTGAACCCGGGTCCTCTGCAAGAGCGATCGGCGCTCTTAACCGCTAGGCTATCTCTCCAGCCCAATAATTTTCGATACACTCTCCAAGCCTATCTCTAACTTCATCTTTGTCTCTTGTATGTCATAGCAGATGGATCCACTAGCCATTTAAATGTTGTTCTAGTATATATGTGTATATAACATACATCTCTTCTTTAATATGTTAGACATGATAAAAAGATTACAGAATGGGAGTCAATAGTCCTCACTCAACATTTACTACATGACTCTAGAGTAACTGTCCCAGAGCCTCAAAATAGCATCAGTACACATACAAATGAAAACACCTATTTTCCCTCTGTGGGGTGAATTTGAGTTTTATGGGAAATCTTCCTAGTGAATACTTCTTTGAAGTAATCCACAAAGTACTACACAAACCTATTAGGTTAAATCAATAAATCTGAAGACAACTCTATTTAAATGCAAATATGTTGTATAAAAATGTATAACATTAGCACATATATTAGAATTTTAGCTATGCATTTATGTACATTGATTTTTGTTGTTGTTCGTGAGAAAAGTTAACACTGAAAAAAAAAGTTATAAGGCTATTAGATTTTGATGAAAAAAGGGAAACAATCAGAAGAAGGGGAAGAAGAACAGAGTTAGGGAACAAAACTGTGCATGACTCTGAAGCTCAGGAGCAGGAAAGTTAAGGTGCGAATAGACCTGAAAGAGCTTAAAAGCTGAGTCTTGAGCTGCTTCCTAAGCCTGGTACTCCTTGTACACAGAAAGAAAATTAGAACATGCTGTTAGATCCTTCCTGTAACAGTCCCTCCCAGTAACATGAAGTGAGTTTTAACTGCCAGGAGAAGCTGTGGGCTACAAATGTTCAAAGATATTAGGACCTCGAGAAATGGGGAGAGGGTAATCTGACTTTGTAGCTTATTAACACATTCACAGTTCTTCCTCTCCTCCCTGATTTTGAGGATGATGGTTCTTTGAACTGTGGAAGTGTCCTATACAAACAGGTGTGGTGACACCCCTTGAAGGAAGGGCTCAGCTCACGAAGATGCAGTGCTAATCATTTGCATGGGAGGATGGTAGCTTAGCTTAAAGGCAGTCTGTGATTTATATGGGCTTCTTGATTGCAGCGATGCACTTTCACCTTTGGAATCCCAGCATTGGAAACTGCAACAAGCTCCCAAATTTCTCATGCAGGATTGCTTCCCCATGGAGGAGCCAGCAACAGCTGAGTTGCACTGAGGATTTTTCCTGGGCATTCCACCCTCCACTCAAGGCCTCTAACAAACACCAGCTCTGAGAAGAATGCCAGAAAAATCACAGGAAGAAAAAAAGTCTTTCAAATCAAGTACTAATGTGGATCCTCACTCAATCATCATTTCCCAAAAGACTTACAAATGTAGAATTAACTTTACAAAAAGCCTCGCGCTAGTCTTCAGATAACACTGGATAGTAACACACGTTTATCTCCTTAGAATTAATTTTCCTTCTCTTAAACATTATTGAATTTTTTTCTGAAAGGTAGAAAATTCCCATGGCAACAAAGCCAAAATGTAAAGAGAAAACAGGTCTTTCATTACAGCCCACAGCCACCTGTTCTTTTCACAAAAAATGACACTGTTGCCAATTTCAGAGACAGTCTTTACTTACAAACATATGTGTTTGTGTGTGCAATCTTTTTCTTTTTTGTCCTTATCAAGTTAGCATATTATAAGTACTTCTATTTTTTCTTTGCTATATCTATATAAATGTTTCTCAGGCTTTATAATAATCATATCTTCTATGTGAATTATGTACATTTCTTATTGTTATTTTCAATTGCTACATAGTAGTCTCTTCTGGGTATTTAGCATTACCTAACTTTCTCTTACCAACATTTAATATCTGTGACTATATCATTTCACACAAGTGTAAGGAAACACTAGATAAATTCCTGAAAGTAAGTAGAATTGCTAGACAAAAGGACATAATTTTTTCAACTTTGATATGTATTATGGAATTTCACTCTCTAAACTACAATAAAAGCTAAGATTTTATAATTCCTTATATTAACAAACATTTTAACCTTTGATGGTTACATCAGTGAGCATTGGAATGTTAATAATGTGTACATTTCTCCTAAAATAAGAGAAATGAAACATATTTTATATGTTTAAAAACATTTTCTCTTTTGTGAAGTGTCCATTCTGCACCCATTATCTTACTGTGTTGGTCCTGTTCATTTATAATGACAGGCTTCTACATTAACTGTTACATGTGTTGCAAATATATTCTCCAATATTAAAAAAATTGTTGCTCTTTTTGTCCTTTGAGGTTGTTAGCCTATTGTCACACATTTTTCTGTATTATTTTGTGGGCATACTACTATTCTTATGGTATCTAATTTTTGTGTCTGATTTAGAATACTCAATACCCATTTTACTTCACTTCATGTCATTTTGTTCATTTTATTGCTTTGTGTTCTTTATGCAGAAATTTCATCCAGAATTTATTTTTCTGTATAATAAATAAAGGATATGTCAATAAAATACCATAGAAGTATATCTAATTGTCCTCATATAATTTGTTCAATAACTTTTTTTTTCCTTTTTCAGAAACACCACTTTTATCATAATCCTATTCTACACAGTTAAAAGCTGGACTTTTAAAGAATCAATGATCTGTCTCAATCCATTTCTAACTTTAAATTTGATCTAAATATCTGATAGGTCCAGTCCCCTTTTCTTCTCTCTCTTTCTCGCTCTCTCTCTCTCTCTCTCTCTCTCATTTTTGCTCTTACTTTCTACAAATTTTGAAAATTTTTACAAAATTCCTTTGAATTTTTCACATTCATGATTTTTTTTGCATGTTTTGTTTTCCAATAAACTTTTAGAACAATCTTTTTGTGTCCCTAGTCATTTGTCTGGTAGTTTATTGCAGATTGGAAGAATAGTAAATTATAAATTAGTAATTTGCTTTAATGTATTATCAGTCACTGAGTTTTAGGAATATATATATAGTTAAACACGTCTTACCACAACACACCCATATATTTGCAGACTCCCTTGGTCTCGACTCCAATTTGCTACTTGCACATTGTAGCCACGTGCCCAAGAAGTATTCTGGAGAAATGAAAGAGAAATGCATTTGCTCCGTAGAAGAGAATTCTGCTAGGCCGATAACACTTCTAATATCAGAACCATGAGAGAACTAGGATGAATGAACCAGTTTTCATGAAGCAGCCAAGCTCCGCAGCATAGAGGCACACCAGGGTGGGGAAGTGGATGGGAGTGGAGATGGGAGAAAGAGGAAGTGATGATGGAAGGCTCATACCTCATACTGCACAACAGTGTCCAGTGCATATTTTTGGCTGTTCCTTCCAATGAAGCTCTGGCATGAATGCTGCATTCTTCAAGTATTTAAAAGCAGTTTTAAAACAAATGACCCACTCAATAAATGGAGCAAAGAGCTGAACAGAGACTTCACAAGTAAGGAATTAGAGATGGCTGAGAAACATCTTAAGAAGTGCTCAATGTCGCTAATAATTAAGGAAATGCAAATTAAAACCACTTTAAGATATCATCTTATGGGGCTGGAGAGATGGCCTAGCAGTTAAGAGCGCTGACTGCTCTTACAGAGGACTCAGGTTCCATCCCCAGCACCCACATGGCGGCCAAGAACCGTCTGAAACTCCAATTCCAGGAGACCTCCAGTTCCAGGGGAGTCCGACACCCTCTTCTGACCTCCGCGGCATTGCACGACACGGGTACACAAACTTGCATGTAGACAGTACATTCATACACATACAGAAATAAATAAAATTTTAAAAAAGATATCATCTTACTCCAATAAGACTGGCTAGGATCAAGAAAACAAATAATAATGAGTGCTAGAGAGGTTGTGGAGAAAGGGGAATACTTATCCACTGCTGGTGGGAATGTAAACTCATACAGCCACTATGGAAAACAGTGTGGAGAAACCTTGGAAGACTTGGAATGAACTTACCACCTGACCTAGCCATACCACTCCTGGGCATGTACCCACAAGTCTCATCTTACCACAGAGATACATGTACAGCCATGTTTATTGCAGCTCTCTTCACAATAGCAAGGGGCTGGAACCAACACAAGTGCCCCTCAACCGATGAGTGGATAGAGAAAATGTGGTACATCTACACAATGGAGTTCTATGCAGCAGTAAAGAAAGATGATATCATGGAATTTGCAGGTAAATGGATGGAGCTAGAAGATATCATGCTGAGTGAAGCAACATAGTCCCAGAAAAACAAATGACAAATGGTATCCCTCATCTGTAGATGTTAGCACCAATTACCTAATTGTATGGCAAACTGAGCAACGTCGATATGATCTGAAAACAACTGTGCTCTTATATTGTGAATCCTTTAAAAATAATAAACAAATAAAAAAACTTAGAGAAAATGAAATAACATATGCAACATTTATTTTTGTACCTTTTGAATATTTCTCTGCTTCACCATCTCCTTTCTCCTCTTCTTCCTTATTCTTCATAACAGAAATCTCAGAAAATGAAAGTGCCCCTGGCTTGTTTTGAACTTTTTCAGACACTGCTATATTTTTTATGTAATGCACTAAGGCATTTGAGTGAATTTTTTCATATCAGATACTTGGAAAAAGAAAAACATATTAAGGAGTCTAAAAATATATCAATTTAGTTAAAGTTCTTTGTGTATATTCTGGAAAAACTGTATTACATAGTGGAAATAGATGGGGGAAATTAAGTAGTGATTGCCATCAGTGAATCATGCGCAATAATGTAGGGGGTACTATCAAAACAGAGTTGGAAAAAATGGATATTTGATGTATTTTGGTTCAGAGATTAAATTCAAACTAGAGAGAACTAACTTATAAACAAGAATATTTTGGTACAAAATCATACCTCTCACCTTTTACATGATTTGTTCTCATTCAATACTCTTTATAGTTCAGATGATGGAATGAAACTGGAACCTGAGACTGTGAAAAGATGTTACCTGTGAGGGGAGCAGAAATTCCTACATTTCAGGATGAAAACAAAATTCATACTGCAATATATAATTTTTCCAGGTAACATAGAATTTTCTCTTTCTTGACTTTTCCAGTTTCTATGTCAAGATAGTTTCTAGACTTTTGTAGATCAGGGTTCAATAACTTCATTTTTAGATATTTTTTAGCTTTGAGAACTCACAAGTTTTCAACTATTTATAATGCCTTTTGTGTGACTAAATATGCCTGGTGGTAAGATTATATATAACGCATGAACTCACAGCACTTGGCTGTTGCATAAGATCAAGCGTGTCAGCATCACAGTATGGAGTGAGAAGGGATTCAGGAGCCACCATATTTCATTCAGGAGCTATGAAGAGTTGACACTTCTGGAGAATGGAGAGTCAGTTTTCTTGAAGGGTGTGTGTGGCTCCTTCTAGGCCAGCCATGCTTCAGTGGATGACCCAACATGCAGGAGTCTGTGGGCACCACAAATGGGAGCTTTTTTTTTTTTTTTTTAATTTACTGAGTTGTACAATTTGTAAAACGGGCTTTTTTTTTTTGCAGGTAAAGAAACAATATTACTTTACTTTTCTACATTACAGAGCAAGTTGTTCAGTAACATCTGGTATTATACTTACTAAAATAACAAAGAAATAAACCGGGATTAGTCAGTTTGCCTTCTAAAGAGAGAATTGGTGCTAGCATCCACAAATGAGGGACACTATACGTCGTTTGTTTTTCTGGGACTGTGGTAGTTCACTTAGCATAATGGCTTCTAGTTCCATCCATTTAACAGCAAAGTTCATGAGGTCATCTTTCTTTACCACTGCATAGAATTCTGTTGTGTAGATATACCACATTTTCTCTATCCACTCATCAGTTGAGGGAAACTTGACTTGGTTCCAGCTCTTCGCTATTGTGAAGAGAGCTGCAATTAACATAGATGTGCATGTATATCTGCAATAGGATAAGTCTTGTGGATATATATCCAGGAGTGGTATGACTGGGTCATGTGGTATGCTCATTTTCAGTTTCTTTTTTTTAATTTAATTTTATTTATTTATTTATGTGTATGAATGTATTGTCTGCATGTAGGTTTGAGCACCCGTGTCGTGCAATGCCGCGGAGGTCAGAAGAGGGTCTCAGATTCCCCTGGAACTGGAGTTCTCTTGGAATTGGAGTTACAGACGGTTCTCAGCCGCCATGTGGGTGCTGGGGATCGAACCTGGGTCCTCTGCAAGAGCAGTCGGTGCTCTTAACCGCTAGGCCATCTCTCCAGCCCCATTTTCAGTTTCCATAGGGGTTGGACAAGAGTTTGCATTCCCACCAGCATTGGATGAGTGTTCCCCTTTCCCCACAACCTCCAGCATTTGGTATCCTTTGTTTTAGGGATTATAGTTAGTCTTACCAGAGTAAGATGAAATCTTAAGGTGGTTTCAATTTGCATTGTCTTAATTATTAGCCATATTAAACATTTTATTCATTTATTTTTATCGTTATTAAACTTTTTCCATAAATCATACATCCTTTCTCAATTGAATTTAGAGTCACTTCCCTTTCCATGACCCCCATGAGTCCTGAGTCCCTGCACTCTGCCAAATATGTCTTGCATCTTTTTGTGAGTCTTTCCAGAGTTCTTTTTCTCCAGTTCTGTTGTTATTGTTCTAATTTGTATCACATAGATAGATAGATAGATAGATAGATAGATAGATAGATAGATAGATAACTTACATACATACATATGTGTTCACTAAGCCAGGAGGTTAGTGAACACTTTTTCAGACATTTCTCAGTCCTCTTTACTTCTTCACTAGTGAAGTCTCTATTCAGCTCTTTATTCCATCTTTTGAGTGAGTCATTTGTTTTCTTCCTCCTTTTTTTTTTGAGTAGTTTATATACTCTGGATGTTAATGCTCTATTAGATGTATCACTGGTGAAGGTTTCCTCCCACTCTGTGGGTTTTATATTCACTTTCTTGATTGTTTCTTTTGCTGTACAGAAGCTCTTGATTTTAATGAGGTCCCATTTGTCAATTGTTGACCTTATTTTTTATGCAGCTGTTGTCTGGTTTAGAAAGTCTTTTCCTACATCTATGTCTTGTAGGTTACTACCAATGTTTTCTTCTATAATTTTCAGAGTTTCGGGTTTCACATTGAAGTCTTTGATCCATTTGGACTTGATTTTTGTACATGGTGAGAGCTAGGGGTTTAGTTTTATTCTTCTGTAAGTGGTGATCTGGTTATGCCAGCACCATTTGCTGAAGATGCTGTCTTTCCTCCATTGAAACTTCTTGACCACTTTGTTGAGTATGGGGTGGCTGAAATTGGATGTGCTAAGGTTTAGATCCTCATTTGTTCCATTAATCTATGTGTCTGTTTTTGTGCCAATACCAGGCCGTTTTTAAGACTATATCCCTGTACTATAGCTTGAAGTCTGGAATGGTAATCCCCCATGTATTGCTCTTTTTGCTCAGGGTTGCTTGGGTATCCAGGGTCTTTTGTTTCTCCACATGAACTTTAGGATTTTTTTCTAGGTCTGTGAAGAAGCTCATGGGGATTTTAATTGGGATTGCATTGAATCTATA